>OX451740.1:1065344002-1065909002 GCA_948472305.1 Vicia faba | reverse complement strand
GTTATTTCAAATTCTTAAGTATATTTTTATCATTTATTTTCAATTATATTTTGTTTTGTGTTTCCTTCGTTTACTTTTGGAATTTACATTACTTTTCATTAAATTCTCTATTATCATGTTTAATATATTTTCTATTCTTTAATATTTCCAATATAATATATATATATATATATATATATATATATATATATATATATATATATATATATATATATATATATATATATATATATATATATATATATATATATATATATATATATATATATATATATATATATATTGCATGCAAGTATTAAAATATATACTTTTTATTATTGAGAAGTCTAGGAGACAAATTAATTTTTTTTTGTTCTGCACTTTGTGCCGCTCGCCATACAAGCGTAACGACCGTCATGCTTCACAAACTGGTCCCGCCGGCATAAAAACGTGCCTCTCAGCATAAAGTCAAAAACAGAAGCGCTTCTGTTTTAACACAGAAACCCTTATCGACTCTTCTTCTTCTCATTTTCTTCAACCTCCACTTTAACCCCATTAAACCACTGCATATCTCACTCCCTCCATTATCATTATCATCAAAACTCACAAATTCCCACACATTACCCTCTTTGTTTTTCTCTACATATACACTCTCAAAACCCTCTTCCATTCCAAACCTCCAAATTCTCACGCAAAACACCTAGCCATCTTCCACCTTTGATTCAACTATGGCACGCAGAAACTCACGGTCGGAACCCAACCTTTATGGGATTACATTTCGAAATGGGGAAGTCGGAGAGCATCAGAGGGCTCTGTATCTCAAATTTTATCAACGCTCCGTAATCCCTACACGGTATGTTGATACTGAGTGTTTGCGTAAATTGGGATTACTTGATAGTGTGCGGTGGTTACTTAGGAACTCTGATTTAGCATTCATCTGCGCACAAAATATTCCTACGTATGAGTCACTAACTTTGTAATTCTTAAGTTTGTTCTCATACAACCCACCATGCGACCAAAGCCATCACCTATCCAGCTCAGCAACTTTCAGAATGTTCAACGATGAATATTCTATAACTCAATCAACTCTGAGTGATTTCTCCCGCTTCCCTCATGAGGGGGAGGTATACTACCGAATCCCTACAGAAGCAGATTGGGCATCTACAACTTTTAGGATTTGGAAAGCTATCTCTGATGAAGAACCGACCAGTTGGGAGGGACTTTATGCATCATCTATTCATAATCTCGCAATCCGGTATTTTCACCGTCTCATCTCCAACACTATTTTTGGGAGGATCAACAACAACAAAGTAAATTCTAAAGAATTGTTCCTCCTGCATTGTACTTTCACTCCTAACCAGAAGATCAATGCCATCACATTCCTCCCGTCACATATCCATTCTTTGTGTGTAAGAGGGTCTACGCCTTTCTGCATTGGAGGGTTAGTTACATCTATAGTACATGGCTTGCGTCTTGAAGACAAGCTTGCAAATCTGCCTCCACTGCCGCCCATATTCATTGACATTGACAACTGTCAGGCTGGACACTTGATTAAGGTAAGAGGGGATGGGAGGTATAATATTATTGTGCATAAAAAAGTAGTTCCTAGTGTCATTTTTCCAAAAATTTCACTTACCGATGTAACAAACATGGAAAAATGGTTTTATGATCTTACTGCTCCCACACCTAAAGATAATGCGCAAAACAGCCAAGGCAATGCCCCGACCGATGAGATGGAGCAGGAAATGGAGCAAGGGGATGCTAAATAACAAGCTCCTTCTGAAAATATGTCAATCACATCCATAAGAACTAGAAGAAGACGTGAAAGAGCACCGGTCTCAAATGATGACATTATGGCTGCCATCACGCAACAAGGTGAGAGGGTGCAAGCTATGAAGAACAATCAAAATGCAATTATGCAACTTATGCTAGCTATACAAACTCAGTAGCAAGAATATGACGAAAGAAATGAGCTCCATGTTGCAAGAATGACCGAGGAAATGACAGCTTTAACTGTACGCATGGATGATTTTCAAGAATATATGTACCATGTGGGTATGCCTCATCCTCCGGTTGGACGTGATGGACATGGATAAGCACGAGGGCGAGGAAGAGGACGTGACAATGCACAAGAGTAGATCGATTTTTCCTCTCTTCCTGTTTCCTCTTTGTTTTTAAGAATTGGGACACTGCTTGTTGCAAGCTTAGGGGAGTTAGTTAGTTAGGAAACACTTTACTGCTTTCTAAGTAGATCTTTCATTCCCGCTTATATTTACTGTAATCAAAAACATCTTTGTACTTTCGAGTTCTATTTTGCAAACTTTTCAACTATTATCTAATTTCTCCACTTTCTTGAGCCATAACAAAAAAAATTTGTTCGTTACTTGCATAACTTGACGCATTCAAAGAGTATACAGGTTGCTCACTTTTAAGTTATATAAGAAACCTTGAGTAAAATAGAAGTACGATGGATACCGTCGTAACACTCTAAATCCCCAAATTACGCTAGATCGATTTCAATACCTTTTATACCGAAACCTTAAACTTTAGTTTTTAAATTAACCCCGAGTAGTTTATTTAGCAGTCAACATCGTCTTAAACACAAACTACATAGAGAGTCGATGAATATAAGTGAATGATCCCAAGTATTTAAAAGATACATGCTCTACTATTAGAAAATAGGGAATGCACCAATTAAATTAGGCGACCCTCACCCAGTCACTTAATCCAACGGATGCGGAACCTACACAATATAACATAGAAATTTGTTGTTGGTTGGTTTAGAGGTGTCTGGTACTGAACTTGGTAGGACGAACATCGGTCTGATTCCCCACAACTTGCAATAGGGTTAATTAAAGGAGGTTACCACATATATGTTACAGAACCTCGTTCTAAAAGGATCATATTCACTAACTGGCTACTCTACTATGTGCGTGTAAATATAAAAGGGCTTAATGTGATTGCGTTAGAATGAAAACGGGTGAAATTTAGTGAAAAGAATTAGGTTGAGCTATAAAGGAATGACTGGAATTGGTCTGCACAATGGGGGGATTTTAGTGTTATTACCGTATCTTTTATGTTATGTTGAGCTTATGTTTCTGCAAAACCATTGGCAACCTCTTATGATTCGAACTGTATCATGTATTTGCATTTAACTTGCGCTCTATTGATTTTTTATACTAACTATATTGCTTGAGGACAAGCAAAGGTTCAAGCTTAGGGGAGTTTGATAACACAAAAAGTTATAGCATTTTCTGCCCGATTTACATAGATAAAGCTTCTGATTCTTTGTTTATTATGTCACATTATGTTTTTGTTTGTAGTATTTGCAGCATATTTCAGGTATTTAGTTTCTGCAAAGCATAAATGAGAAAAGTAAGAAGAATATTAAAGAAATGAAGAAGAAATTGCACTTTAGCAGCAAAAACATAAGCATTATGTATCAGAAGCCATGCCGCCCATCACAGGCGCATGCCGCCTGTCACAAAGTTCAAAAGTGTGCCCCTCAGCACACTTCTTGTCCTGGCCGACACAGAATGAAGATACGTGCCCCATGCCACAATGCATGACACTCGTTACAACTCATATATCAGTTACGAGATTATCTCCATGAAGCGCACAACTTGCTGAAAATTCTGCACGATTAAAGAACGAAGATTAAGGGATTGTTCCTACTTTTGTTCAACTGATGGAATCTATAAAACTAAGACAATTATCAAATTTGAAACATTCGATACCTGCTCCAATTTCTTATTTTTCTGCAACATTGTTATTATTTTCAGTTTTACAGTTTTTGCTACTTTTTCCAGTTTCGTTTAGAATTTTTGTAAGCAGAGAAAACCATTACCATTAAAGTGATATTTCTTCACATCGGAGGAATATTGCAACTTTAGTTTTCCTTCTAGCTTCCAGAATTCGTTTAGGTTTATTTTTATTTCTTCAAGATATTTTATTCCGAAGTTAATCCTGTCGGTTTGTGGAGGATAGCATACTGCACGATTATTCTTCAATGTTTATTTCAGGTTCCAATTTTAAATATAGTTTATTTATTTTTACCATGCCTGTGTTATTGAATGTATGTTTTAATTTTATGTTATCATGCAATAAATTTTTTTTGGGTAAATTGCCTGATACATGTATGTGAGGTCCTAAACCGAAAGGATTCAGTAATTAATTGGCATAAATATTTTACAAAAACACTTTTCTGGTTTTGATTTCCAATTTGGATATTAAATTGTTTTGTTAAGAGAGTAAAAGACAGACTAAGGATAAAATCAACAGAGCGAGAGTTTGAGGTTTTAACCAGATAGTGGTGATTGGACATTAATTTTAAAAACAGCGAGAGCGCTTTAAAATTAATTGGACTCTATTTGTTTTAAAAAAATACTTTTAAATTTTAAATGAAACTGCGAGAGCGCTCATTTGAGTTTAATAATATGGCCTGAATCGATAGAACGAAAGTGTGAGACAAGGGTTTTTAAGTTAATAGTTTCCACTGAAACAATGTTTTAATACTTATGACTATACCAATGACTTATTGAATCCTTGAAGTTGACAAATTAAATACCGGTGTCCCGTTATCAATTATTAGATTTTAGTTAATTCCCGTTTAAACCTCAACATCCTAATTTTATAATTAGCCTTAGCTTTACACAATGACCCTAAATAACAGTAGTTTGACCGTTAGTCCTTGTGGGTTCGATATTGTTGTACTCCAAAATTTGCCCTCTCATTTCTCAAAGAATCACCCTGGATCCTCAAGTTTGCTTCCATCCAATTCCAAGTCTTGAATTGCAATCTTTTTCAAGAAAGTCATCCACAAGGACAAAATGGTCATTTGCATGCTGAAAAGCCAAACTGTGACTTTTGGATCAAAATCAATTTCAAGAATCATATTTCATCAAGACATGTTGAAATATGAAGTTTGTTTCATCAATAAATTCAAAAGTCAAAACTACCTTGGAAAAGTCAAAATTCTAAAATACTTAGAATTTTTTCTAAGTGTTTAAGAAACATGACAAGCTCAGAACTTCTGATCAGGTTATCACCATGATGCAAGCTGATTCTGGATCAACTTCTTACACAAGAGTTTTAGATCTCAACAAGATCTGAAACATTTCAGAACATAACTTCTCCTAGAAATGCTGGGATTTCAAGTTAACTTCTCGAAGACACGTCCATGAAACTAAAACACTCAGCAAATTCTCGACATTTTCAAGACAGAGTTTGGTTAGAACTTCTAGGCAAGTTTTCACAAAGGGTCAGTCAGAGTTTGCAAGGGTAATTCAAAGAAGGTTTACAAAGCGTGTTATAAACTTCCTGGAAAGTCTGGAAACTCCTTCAGAACATGCATGGAGCCAAAAGATAAAAGGATCAGAAGATTGGATGCTACGCTGAAGCAGAACTTCTGATCCATAATTAAGCAATGATGTAGAATGTCACATGGCAGGATTTCTGATTTGATAAATCTCATCATCATTTAATGCTCATTTAATGCTCACAACCACTTTTGAGTCTTTATCCAAAGGATTTCCCCCACGTGTACCTCTACTGTCTTGGGATAGAAAACTTTGGTACTAGGCCCATGCTTTACTTTTGTTTTTCCTTAATTCCTACTGACAACCACCATGCTTGCTTCAATAACAAGGCAACGTTTTAGCATATGAAGGCTATATTCAACGCTTTGGTAAGAACTTGACCAAATCCCAAAAACCTTGTTTATACAACCCGCTACAGTCCTATAACCAACAGCTAATTCAGCCTACGCCTGCATCCCATAATTGCACCAAACTAGCATACGAAGACTGCGATCAAAAGGCAAGGGGACAGGATGCCAAAAAAGTTTAAAACCCATTTGTTTTCCCCCCAAAAATCACAACAAATTCATCTATAAATAAGTTGCTCCATCACACGTTTAAGGGGCTGGCTTTTGGAGAGAGAGAATTGTCAAAAGAGAGAAAAGAAAGCTGTGAAACCTTCATAAAAAAATCCAGAAAGCCACAACCTTCGTTCTTTCCTTTGAGTCAAAGGACTTGGCATTTTCTCTTCCGTTACTCTTGCAGATTCTAGAACATCCAAAGGCAGCAGCTCAAACCTCCGAGGCCACGCTCCAGGTTCAAGGTAAGTCTTTCTGACTTTGCTTGTTTTTCATTCAAAACATCATTAATATGTAAATATCACAATTAATGTTGTTCATGTCATTTCATAAGTAGAAAAAAAACGTGGATTAGAGTTTCTTGAGTAGGGCTAGACTCAGATTTAGGATTAGAATTTCTATAAACTGTTGTGCTGTTATCCTTATGATTCGCTGTTTAATAAGAACTGAATAAGTTGCTGATGTGCTGATTAAGAGTTGAAATATGGCATAGAACTTCTGATGTTCACTCACTATTTAAGCATGCAAAACTTCTGAGTTCTCTTCACTGTTTTAACACATATAACTTCTATGATTTTTCTCACTGTTAATACACACTAAACTTCTGATTTTTACATGCTGATAACACACTGAACTGCTGATGTTCACTCGCTGGCTTAGCACAATACAAAAATTCTGATGTTCACTCACTGGCTTAGCACAATACAAAACTTCTGATGTTTCCAGTCACTATTTTGACACACACATAATTTCTAAGACTTTCTCATTGTTCTAACACTCATAAATTCAGCACATAGCAACCCAGAACTTCTGTATCTATCCTCTAACATTTCTTGCAGGACCTCAGAGTGTACCAATCCAGAACTTCTGATTCTATTGACGTTCCTTTCTGAGTCATCATGCGCCTGGCTTCAGAATTTCTGATCCTTGTTTATTTTGCTTGTAGTAGCACGCTGTTTCTGTCTTTCATTTATTTCCCTTTTCATCATTTTTAATATTAATATAAAAAGACATAAAAATATTTTCTTTCATTAATTAATTAATTTCTTTTTTCATTAAGACGAAAACATTCTCTAAACAAGTCCATTTCTTTCTTATATTGTACATTTCAATATGGTTGTAATAGTAAGTTAGGACTTAATTTTACTTGCAACCCCCATTCATAAATTTGTACACCCCATCCCCTAAATATTGTAATAGCGTAGGACTTTACATTTCTGCAACTTATCGCTTTCAAATGTAAATGCTAGTAATTAGGGCGTGGATACCAAGATATGAAAATCAACAAATAGATCACCCTAATCAAGACTAAAATGCATGCAATCAAAACACACTTGCACACTAGCACCCCTAGGGTTATTCCACTTGTTGCCTTACAAAAATGGCCATGTTATGCATGTGGGATCTCCTAGCACAAACAAATAAAAAAAAAGAGATCGTAGTCCCTCGATGACGCTATCAAAGATGCCTTTCGAAACGATCTTAGTCCCTAAAGAAAAATGCTAAGTCATCTCACAACATTGCTATCATGGTTATACGATGACCCGCGTTCGTCCCTTCACATCCAACGATGGGGATTCTTACCAAGTCAATGGTAAGATAACAACATCTAAAGGAGGAGTAAAAGAACATCTAAGACCTTTTGAGTAGGTAGATTACTTTTAGTTACTTTCTCACTTTCAAAACAAACATCCTTGCTATTTTCATAAAAACACCAACACTTTCCAAACATTTTCCAAACATTGAAAACATTTTCAAAAAGATCAACATCTTTATATACATTCTTACGAACGAGAATCATTACAAAGATTGCCTAAACAATGGCCTATTTTACAAAATACTTTCAAAACCACACCAAACACAATTTCAAACAACAAAAGCAAGTGATCTAGCAAGTAACTAAGAGCCCATGGAAAACCATGGATGGAAACGGTGCTAACACCTTCCCTTTTCATAATCTACCCCCCGAACTCAAGAAAACATCTCTAAAGGTCTTTTCTGTGCTTTTTCACCTTTCATTTTGGATAAAAGAAAAGTCGGTGGCGACTCTTTCTAAACCGCAACATTTGTGAAGACAAACACAAAAACTCCAAGTCAGTTCTCCCACCGTATCACAGAACTGGCAACTCTGTTGGGGAAACAACTTTTAAAAGTGGGGTTACCTTAGGGTTAGATCATATTTACTTTCTTACATTTGTTTGATTTGTTTGCTTTACATTTTGGTTCCTTGTTTGGGTTTGTTTTAAATCCTACACCCGGATTTGGGGACACCTTTTAGGTAAGTAGCAATAGACTGTGAGGGAACTATGTGGGGTATACCGACACGGTTGAAGCAGTAGCTACGTTGATGTGGCACTTTGGTTGGTATCGGTAACCCTTGAGTCGAATCAAGGAGAGTACGGGGCCGCTGCATGGTGTCGTGAAGCATCAACTGACCTTAGAACCTTACTTGACCAGCTTGGCCATTAGGAAGTAGTGAGATAGCCGGTTTCAGTGTAAAGCTGAAAATTGGTTGATACTCGATGCTACACTCATTGAGACTTGACTCCTGAGTTTTGTTTGGTTGCGAGTCAATTGCTTATTGAACGAAGCTTGTGGGAAAGGTCAGTGATATTGAGATCCCTTAGAACCCGGTTACTATTAACTAGGACAGGTTGGGCCAACTAAACTTCAAGAGGGTACTCACCTAGAAAACTCCATGCAAGCCTAAAACTAAGGATTTGTTTGCTTTGTGTGAATATGATTATTTGTATATAAACTTACTTACCTCTCATATTTGTACATTACATCATAACATCATACCATAGCATTTTCAATAACATTGAACCATAGCCATTTCAAGGATCTCAAGGGCCTATGATGCAGGGTCACGTTGAACCAGACGTCTACCAAAGGGCAAGAGGATTTATTTTCCTCTAACCAAACATCGTTAAAAAAAAACAAGTACAACAAACCGGAGTCAAAGGCTACAATCCACTTGACATGGTGAGCTTAATTCTCGTGGAAGGACATCCACTAATACAAAGTTCTCCAATCCAAAACTGTAAGTGACTACTAACCCTGCGAGATCCTTGAAAACATGCATCCACATATCATGCATCATATCATGACAGGTTTCTCCCATACAATATCCTTATCTTCCTACTGTTTATTTCAGTAAGATGGATATGGAACAAACAGTGAAAGATCTCCAAGCTCAAAACGCTCAATTCCAACAAATGTTCCTGGCTATGGCTAAGGGGCAAGAGGATCTGAAAACTCTCCTTCTCGAAGACAAGAGGAAGAAGTCCAAGAAGTCAGTAGGTGTCCTGAACTCAAGAAGAAGACCTGGAGGACCGGTCAAGAGATCTCTAGATATTTCAACTCCATCCAACATGAGGGATAGTCATGAAGAAAACAACAGTCTGGAGATTGGTGAAGTCGAAGCTGACTACTCTGAGGAGAAATCTCCTCCCACTATTGACAAGTACAAAAAAATGGAGGATCGCCTCAGTGCTATGGAGATTCCACAGATACCCGACTTGGATTTAAAAGACATGGGTTTGGTTTCTGGAGTGGTCATCCCCCCAAAGTTCAAAATCCCTACTTTTGTCTTGTACGATGGAGTCTCTTTCCCTAAGATGCACTTAAAGTCTTATGTCCACAAGACTCAACCATATATAACTGATCCAAAGCTTTGGATCCATTCACTATGCCAAAATTAACTTTAAACAGCGCCACATAGACAACGCTTATGCCTAAAGTGCTGCTATAGGTTTTCAGAAAAATTAATAATTAAAAATTAAAGGAGAAGCGCTGCTAAAGGTATACTATAGACAACGCTTATTATAAGCGCTGCTATAGGCCTTACCATAGACAACGCTTTCTTTCCCTAAGCGCTGCTATAGGTTTTCAGTAAAAAAAATTAAAAAATTAGAATAAGCACTGCTAAAGGTTATACTTTAGACAACGCTTACTAAAAGCGCCGCTAAAGGTGTTATTCTAGGAAGCGTTGCTAAAGCCTAAAGCGCTGCTAAAGGGTATACCTTAGACAGCGCTTTCCAGAAGCGCTGCTAAAGGGTATACCTTAGACAGCGCTTTCCAGAAGCGCTGCTAAAAGGTAATACCTTTAGCAGCGCTTCTTGAAAGCGCTGTCTAAGGTAATTAAATAGTGTCTTAATCCCTAAATTGGTTATCAGATTTCCAGAAATCCCAAATCGTACAAACGAAACCCCACACCCAGAAATCGCTCCTGTTCATCTTCTTCTCCAACTCGTCTCCTCCCATTCACCGTCCAACCGTGGTTCTTCCTCCAACTCTTCTCCAACTCGTCTCCTCACCGTCCAACTGTACTTTGGTGGTTCTTCCTCTGCGTAGAAGCAACTCTCTCCGGTGTTCCGATAACAACAACAGGTCAGTTCCGATAACACCATTTATGCACTTTTACATTATTAAGTTGTTCTTTTCTATTGAATAAAAATGTGGGTGGTCATGACACTAGCTAGAGTTGGGTAGGAAGGAAACAGTGCTTTTGTGAATAAGTGCTTTTGTTTGGGGGATAACACACCCTTTTGTGAATAAGTGCTTTCAAGAATCTCAAGAATCTCAAGAATGTCAGTGCTTTTGTAAATAAGTGCTTTTTTGTGTGAATTTAACTTATTCATATTTTTTTTTTGACATTAACAGGAAGCCTATCTAGTGCAATTTTCCTGGTTGCAGGCCCTACGGTGAGAAACTCTTGCTCTTTATATTTCTTTGCTTCCAAGTTTTGTATTACTATAGTAAACCTCTATGGTCAAAAACAAAACTAGTTCAATTTTGTAACATGTGATTATTTATTTTGCAATTTTAATATGTTTATAAAAGCATATTATTTTTTTAAACTTGTCTATCACCTGCTAACTAAATAGCAATTACCAGCAGCCAAATAATGTGTAGTGAGATTCGTGAACTTGTGGTTATGCTATTGATAATGTAAAGAAAAAATAAATCATAATTAGGGGTGTTCAAAAAATCCACAGAACTGAACTGAACCACAGAACTGAACTTAACCGTTTTTAAATAACCGAACCGTTATTCATGGTTTATGAACCGAACCACATGTCATCAAACAATTCAATAACCGAACTGAAACCATAGTTAACCAAACCATAACTTGCTGAACCGAACCGTAATTAACTACCCTTACTTATGATATGGTATTCCTTAGTTATGTTGGAACTTTAGATCAATTTTTATATTTTCTCCGAATTGATTTTTTAGAACTCAAATTTATTTTAAATCCGTGTATACTTTGTGTTTTGACAGAAATGCATTATACCATTTTGTGCCCTAATTAGTGTTTTTGTTTAACTTAGATAATAGTTAAAACCATGGATAAAAAATGGATGTGTGCCGATCGATTGTCAAAAGAGTACGAGAATGGGGTATTAGAGTTCGTTAAGTTTGCTGTTGAACACGATGAAGACCCGAATAGAATGAAATGTCCTTGCTTGGGTTGTTGTTATGTGGGTCGGGTTGACGCAGATGGATTGAAATCTCATTTACTAATGCGCGGAATTGATAGAAGTTATACGTGTTGGATATTTCATGGTGAGAAAAGCATCGAGAATGTTGAACCGGGGGTGAAAAGTAATGCGACCTATGTTTCGTACGACAATGCCACTGATACATATGATTGTGATCGAGTTGAAGAGATTGCAGAAGCACTTGAAAAAGATCTTCAAGATTGTCCCAAAATGTTTGAGAGGTTGGTAAGCGATGCGGAGAAACCGTTGTATAAAGATTGTTGGTAAGCGATGAGAGTATAAAGAGGTTGGCCAGCAAAGATACAGAAAAATTGTTCTTTTTACCATATAATACTGGCCCCAAGTAAGATTTTCATTCTAAATTTCCTCTATTATAATTTTTCGTTTTTTAACGTTGTGCAGAAAATTTCCATCTAACCTTTGTTTAATATTCCAGTGGACACTGGTTATTGGTTGCAATTAATCCTGTGATAGAAATTGTATATTATCTGGATTCATTGGGCAATGATTGGACAACATACCCAGATATGAAGAAGACGATTGACACGTAAGTGAGATTGTTCCAAAATATTACTGTGTATATTTAATTATTTATGTGCGATAGTTCTAAATATTCGTTATTATTTTATTATAGCATTCTACAAAGTTTTCGAGCACAAAGAGATATTCAAGTACCAAGGAGTAGAGTCAACAATATTTCTTGGATCAAAGTGGAGGTATAGATTTTCACAATTTTGATTATATAGCGATGATACTTGATAAAACAAGTTAAGGTGTATATCTTGATGTATATCCGTATTTTCTTTCCATGTGTAGTGTCCTCGTCAGCGCAATGCTGTAGATTGCAGTTATTTTTTGTTGAGGTTTATGAAAGAAACTATTCTTTTGGACTGATTAGAGATTCCATCCACGGTATGAATTTCTAACTTAGGAATTATTTTAATATTTCTCATAAAATGACTTAGTATTTTAATTAAATCATACTATGTTATATTATTATGTAGTACTTTGATGAATTCAAGTGTGCTTCATACTCAAAAGATCAATTGGATGAACTTATGGAGGATTGGTGCCAATTTGTTATGGAGTTGAGAGTTTTATTATAAGGTATAACTTTGAGTTTTGATAATATAATATATGTCGTTATAGTTGTGTTACAATATTATTGTTTTTGTTGTTGTTATTTGGTAACTTGTATGAATTTTGATTTTTTGATTTTGTTTTAGGTTATATAGTTGCAGCTCGATGTAGAAGATAGAGTTATTTTGTAATTCATTGTTGATTTTGTTTCATTGTTGTATATACTAATGTTGTTGTTGTGTATATTGTGCAAAAAGAATTGAAGAGATGAATATTGATGTTGTTATAATATTGTTTCATTGTGGTATATTGATGTTGTTGTTGTTTAAAATGTTATAATGAAGCTATAAATTCTGGTGCAAAAATGGTGAGATTAAATTTGATAGGCAGCATTTTGTTTTAAATGAAAAAAAAATTATATTTAAAAAAATAATAAGAAAAAGCGCTGCTAAATGGGGGAAATAGACAACGCTTTTAATGAGAAGCGCTGTCTAAAGTGTTAGAAAAAAAATTATATTAAAAAATAATAAGGAAAAGCGCTGCTAAGGGGGGGGGGGGGAATAGACAACGCTTTTAATGAAAGCGCTGTCTAAAGTGATTGAAAAAAAAATTAAAAAATAATAAGGAAAAGCGCTGCTAAAGGGGGGGAATAGACAGCGTTGTCTAAAGTTCCACATTAAAAGCGTTGTCTAAAGTGTAAGCGCTGCTAAAGGGGGTACCTATAGCAGCGCTTTTGAAATTACATAAGCGCTGTCTATACCTTTAGCAGCGCTTTTAAGCGCTGTTAAAGGCCTAAAAAGTGTTGTCTAATCCCTTGTTTGGCATAGTGATTTCTTCAAAGAAAGCCTAGTAGGGACTCAACTCGAATGGTTCTATCAATTGGAGAGTTATCGCATCCACACCTGGGAGGATTTAGATGCTGCTTTCTACAAACAGTATCAGTACAATGCTGATCTTGCACCAACTCGTGTGCAATTGCAGAACATGACCATGGGTTCCAACGAGAGCTTCAAAGGATACGCCCAAAAGTGGAGAGATCTGGCTGGTAGGGTGCAACCCCCTTTAACTGACAAGGATCTGATTGACATCTTTATGGGAACTTTGACATGGCCTTTCTTCAAACATCTAATTAGAAGCTCCTCAATCGGGTTCACCGAGCTAATACTGACCGGCGAAAGAGTCGAAGCTGGCATCAAAAGTGGAAAGATTCAAGAAGCTACACCCTCTGATGCTCAGAAAAAGCCATATAATAGGAAGAAAGAGTCCAATGTTGTGGGGGAAATCCTGATTTCTGGTTCTGCGTCACATCGACAACAGCAAAGGGGAAATCAACAAAGGCCAGACAAGCCTAAAAGACAGTTTACCAACATCAACATGCCGATGTATCAAGCGCTAAAACACTTGTTGAGGATGAATCTGATTGCATTGATAGGACCTCATCCAAACCCCAAAACTTCTTCTCCTAACTACAATCTTAATGCAACATGTGCTTATCATTCTGACAGTCTCGGGCATGACACTAACGATTGTTGGGCGTTGAAGTACAAGATTCAGAATTTGATTGACGCCAAGGAGATCGAGTTTGATCCTCCGGAGGCTCCAAACGTGACCACTACTCCTATGCCAAATCATCGAAAGAGGCTTTTGTTTCATTTGAATTTTCAAGTTGTAATTCCTTTCGTTATTCAAACAATTATCTATTAATGTCAAACTTTGTTTCATTAATGCATTGCATATGTTTGTCTTGATTTGATCCACTCATTTTCATTACATTTAAACTGTGCTATTTTACTCACTTTATGACATTCAACTCTTGCTAAAAGTTATAAGCATTTAGAGGGAGGACGACGAAAACAATGCCATAATCTCATACAGTATGCTTTTGGACAGACCTTGCTGACGATGTACAGGCGTTTCTTTCAAATCCTAAACACTGGAGTTATAAGGAAGATAATCCATAGTCAACCCCTTAGAGCCAAAGAAGTAGAAGTTTTCTTTTTACACAAATTGAAACCTTTAATCAAAACCTGGGGCAGGGTAGTCTCTCAGTTAATTCAAATGCGCGTTAAGTCACAAACTCTCATCTCGTAATGCAACGGATGACATCAAAAACATTCCTCTAGAATAAAAAGACGGTGATGGTTCCCTATCACATAGGCAGTCATTATCTCTCAAAAAAGAAAAGCCCACTAAGTCAAAACCTACAAAAGAGACTTAAAGAAAACGGGGGCATCCCGCTGACTATAATCTCAAAACAAGAACAGTCAGGCAAAAATTAGGGATAACAAATAAAAAGAAAGAGGTCACTATAAATCCTCGACAACATGAAAAAAATTGCAAAAATGACTGCCTTCCGACAAACCTAACTTGTCTGAACCATCACCAAAGTGTCATTCCAGACTCAATTGGAGTTCAAACGCATGACTAACTGAGCTTAGGAATGAAGAACGTCACGAAGAGCGGGTGGGTACAAATACACTTTGAGCCTTTATCCTTTGTTTCTTAAACCATGAACCAAGCTGCGTTACAACCCTTCAAAAGTCCTAATTGAAGCATGGGTTAGTTCGAAAGCATACTGTTACAAAAGGTATCCTGACTCCTGTAAGGCTTTACTCAAAATCCAGAGTTGAAATTATAAACTTCTTTACTTGCTAAAAACCCATTTTTCAAAACTTCAAGACAAACATAAACTTTGCATTACTTGAATATCACTGTTTTCATGTGGCTATTTGTTTGACAGCGGATAAATTCACACAACGAATATCCAGTGAATGAAAGCTCTCTCAGTGAACAAAATCACTTCAAATGGGATGACACTTCCATTGACAAATCTCCTAAGGGGACATGACATGCCACTATCCAGCACACAGGGGCAGTCCAGTCAAGATTCCAAGAAATATCTCAAGAAGTGCAGAGTAACCAGAGGCAGGTCTCCATCTCCATCACTTGGGGCATTGAACGTCAATCTCAGCGAAGGGTTACGTACAATCAAACATTTTATAGCAATACCACAAACATTTGCTGCTAGGGGCAATGACAAATCTCCCCCAAAATCCTGCTCATAGGATGATTCCCCAGCAAGAGTTTAATCTCTGAATACCTTTCTCCAGCCGAGACAACCTCAAGAATCCTCGAGGACTTTCCCCAACGAAGTTGTCACCTCTCTGGCAAACTGGCAACAGGGTTTATTTCCCCAACAAACGGTAGGATTCCCCAACTTGAGTTTTCCTCTCTGACTACTACAAATCAGAGGACCACAACTCCTCTTCTCTACAATCCCCAGCAAGTCATTGTGAAGCCTAAAATTCGACCAGATAACAGCTAAATTTTGATTCTCTCTAGCCAAAGATAATTCCCCAGTAGAGCAACGGACAACTGAGACTCCTGAACTCTTTTTCCAAGCAAGAATCAACACTCCCCAGAGTTTTCAATATTCCTCAGTGGAGTTCTCCTCAAAAAAAGGAATCCCCGGAGGAAACATTCTAAGAAAAGTTTGAGGACACATCAACTCTTCAACAACAGTCTAGGATTTAGCGACTCCCCAACGTTTGTCGAGGATTTATTTTCCAAGACAAAGATACACTTCAATAAACATGTCACATTTCATACATCCTATCTACATACATGATAAGTGCATACGACACAATCTCATTTATTTTTGAGAACATCATGCATTTCATACATCATGACATTGCATACAACTAATGTTTTACCTTTTTTAGGAAAAGGTCATTCAACAGATGGCTACCAGCAACCTTTTCAAGTTCCAGATTAATACCTGTAATAAGCTAGGAAAACTATCTGAGGACGGATGCTTGTAGGTTAATACCTGTAACAAGCCAGGAAAACTATCTACATGAAGATATTGAAGATTAACACCTGTAA
The DNA here is from genome assembly GCA_948472305.1 of Vicia faba. Taxonomy (NCBI): domain Eukaryota; kingdom Viridiplantae; phylum Streptophyta; class Magnoliopsida; order Fabales; family Fabaceae; genus Vicia; species Vicia faba. The sequence continues at coordinate 1,065,892,676 of OX451740.1, read as the reverse complement.
CAAGCCAGGAAAACTATCTTTCTTTCTCAGGCCAGAGATTAATACCTAAAACCAGACAGGACAACTATCTACTTGACCAGTTGAAGCAACCCTACACAGGTTCCTTCTCTTTCCAAGATGAAGTTTTACACGGACTCATCACGAAGCAACCCTACACAGGTTCCTCTTTCCAAGATGCAGTTTTACACAGACTCATCATCAGGCAACCCTACCCAAGTTCCTTCTCACTTCCAGGATGCAGTTTTACACTGACTCATCATGAAGCAACTCTACACAGGTTCCTTCTCAAGAAATTTCATATGAAGTTTTACACGGACTCATCATCAGGAAACCCTACACAGGTTCCTCTTTCCGAGATGCAATTTTACACGGACTCATCATCAGGAAACCCTACACAGGTTCCTCCTATTTCTAAGATGCAGTTTTACACGGACTCATCATCAGGCAACCCTACACACTAAGGTTCCTTCCTAGGAAATTTCAAATGAAGTTTTACACAGACTCATCATCAGACAACCCTACACAGGTTCCTCCTATTTCCAAAATGTAGTTTTACACAGACTCATCATCAGGCAACCCTACACAGGTTCCTTCCTCCCTTCCAGATGAAGTTTTACACGGACTCATCATGAAGCAACTCTACACCAGTTCCTCCTATTTCAGATGAAGTTTTACACAGACTCATCATCAGGAAACTCTACCCAGGTTCCTTCTCACTTCCAGATGTAGTTTTACACGAACTCATCATCAAACAACCCAACCTTCCGATATAGTTCAGATACGCTCCAGACACAAACGCCATTCTGACAATCATTCAGTTCCAGCTTACAGATACAATCGAACAATCATTTCTGGATGGCATCTTTAAGCCCATCTCCGACAACTATCCATTATCTCTCCAAATGGCATCCTTAGGCCCATTCCCTACATAATCAACTAACACATCTTCGAGTGCAAATTTTCTGGGCACTCTAGTGTTCAATCATCTTCCACCTTCAAGTCACGAATGGCAGATTTACCAATCTAACTCTTCAGGTGTAAGAAGATTGAACAGGGGCAGCTGTTGTACCCTAAAATTCTCCCTCTCATTTCTCAAAGAATTACCCTGGATCCTCAAGTTTGCTTCCATCCAATTCCAAGCCTTGAATTGAAATCTTTTTCAAGAAAGTCATCCACAGGGGCAAAATGGTCATTTGCATGCTGAAAAGCCAAACTGTGACTTTTGGATCAAAATCAATTTCAAGAATCATATTTCATCAAGTCATGTTGAAATATGAAGTTTGTTTCACCAAGAAATTCAAAAGTCAAAACTACCGTGGAAAAGTCAAAATTTCTAAAATACTTAGAATTTTTCTAAGTGTTTAAGAAACATGACAAGCTCAGAACTTCTGATCAGGTTATCACCATGATGCAAGCTGATTCTGGATCAACTTATGAAACAAGAATTTTAGATCTCAACAAGATCTGAAACATTTTAGAACAGAACTTCTCCTAGAAAGGTTGAGATTTCAAGTTAACTTCTCGAAGACACGTCCATGAAACTGAAACACTCAGCAAATTCTGGACATTTTCAAGACAGAGTTTGGTCAGAACTTCTAGGCAAGTTTTCACAAAGGGTCAGTCAGAGTTTGCAAGGGTAATTCAAAGAAGGTTTACAAAGCGTGTTATAAACTTCCTGGAAAGTCTGGAAACTCCTTCAGAACATGCTTGGAGCCAAAAGATAAAAGGATCAGAAGATTGGATGCTACGCTGAAGCAGAACTTATGATCCAGAATTAAGAAATGATGTAGAATGTCACATGGCGGGATTTCTGATTTGATAAATCTCATCATAATTTAATGCTCATTTAATTCTCACAACCACTTTTGAGTCTTTATCCAAAGGATTTCCCCCACGTGTACCTCTACTGTCTTGGGATTGCAAACTTTGGTACTAGGCCCATGCTTTGCTTTTGTTTTCCCTTAATTCCTGCTGAAAACCACCATGCTTGCTTCCAGAACAAGGCATCGCTTTAGCATATGAAGGATATATTCAACTCTTTGGTCAGAACTTGACCAAATCCCAAAAACCTTGTTTATACAACCTGCTGCAGACCTATAACCAACAGCTAATTTAGCCTACGCCTACATCCCATAATTGCACCAAACTAGCATACAAAGACTGTGATCAAAAGGCAAGGGGGCAGGATGCCAAAAAAGTTCAAAACCTATTTGTTTTCCCCCCAAAAATCACAACAAATTCATCTATAAATAAGTTTCTCCATCACACGTTCAAGGGGATGGCTTTTGGAGAGAGAGAATTGTCAAATGAGAGAAAAGAAAGTTGTGAAACCTTCATAAAAAACTCCAGAAAGCCACAATCTTCGTTCTTCCCTTTGAGTCAAAGAACTGGGCATTTTCTCTTCCGTTACTCTTGCAGATTCCAGAACATCCAAAGGCAGCAGCTCAAAGCTCCGAGCCCACGCTCCAGGTTCAAGGTAAGTCTTTCTGACTTTGCTTGTTTTTCATTCAGAAAATCATTAATATGTAAATATCACAATTAATGTTGTCCATGTCATTGCATAAGTAGAAAAAAAACTGTGGATTAGAGTTTCTTGAGTAGGGCTAGACTCAGATTTAGGATTAGAATTTCTATAAACTATTGTGTTGTTATCCTTCTGATTTGCTGTTTAATAAGAACTGAATAATTTGCTGATGTGCTGATTAAGAGTTGAAATATGGCATAGAACTTCTGATATTCACTCACTGTTTAAGCATGCAGAACTTCTGAGTTCTCTTAACTGTTTTAACACACAGAACTTCTATAGTTTTTCTCATTGTTAACACACGCTGAACTTCTGATTCTTACATGCTGATAACACACTGAACTGCTGATGTTCACTCATTGGTTTAGCATAATACAGAACTTCTGATGTTCACTCACTGGCTTAGCACATTACAGAACTTCTGATGTTTCCACTCACTGTTTTGACACGCACAAAATTTCTAAGACTTTCCTATTGTTCTAACACTAAAAAATTCAGCACATAGCAACCCAGAACTTCTGTATCTGTCCTCTAACATTTCTTGCAGGACCTCAGAGTGTACCAATCCAGAACTTCTGATTAAATTGAAGTTCCATTCTGAGTCATCATGCACCTGGCTTCAGAACTTCTGATCCTTGTTTATTTTGCTTGCAGTAGCACGCTGCTTCTGTCTTTCATTTATTTCCCTTTTCATCATTTTTAATATTAATATAAAAAGACATAAAAATATTTTATTTCATTAATTAATTTATTTATTTTTTCATTAAGACGAAAACATTCTCTAAACAAGTCCATTTATTTCTTATATTGTACATTTCAATATGGTTGTAATAGTAACTTAGGACTTAATTTTACTTGCAACCCCCATTCATAAATTTGTACACCCCATCCCCTAAATATTGTAATAGCGTAGGACTTTACATTTCTGCAACTTATCGCTTTCAAATGTAAATGCTAGTAATTAGGGTGTGGATACCAAGATATGAAAATCAACAAATAGATCACCCTAATCAAGACTAAAATGCATGCAATCAAAACATACTTGCACACTAGCACCCCTAGGGTTATTCCACTTGTTGCCTTACAAAAATGGCCATGTTATGCATGTGGGATGTCCTAGCACAAACAAATCAAAAAAATGAGATCATAGTCCCTCGATGACGCTATCAAAGTTGACTTTCGAAATGATCTTAGTCCCTAAAGAAAAATGCTAAGTTATCTCACAACATTGCTATCATGGTTATACAATGACCCGCGCCCGTCCCTTCACATCCAACGATGGGGCTTCTTACCAAGTCAATGGTAAGATAGCAACATCTAAAGGAGGAGGAAAAGAACATCTAAGACCTTTTGAGTAGGTAGATTACTTTTAGTTACTTGCTCACTTTCAAAACAAACATCCTTGCTATTTTCACAAAAACACAAACACTTTCCAAACATTTTCCAAACATTGAAAACATTTTCAAAAAGATTAACATCTTTGTATACATTCTTACGAACGAGAATCATTACAAAGATTGCCTAAACAATGGCCTCTTTTACAAAATACTTTCAAACCATACCAAGATCAATTTCAAACAACAAAAGCAAGTGATCTAGCAAGTAACTAAGAGCCCATGGAAAACCATGGATGAAAAGGGTGCTAACACCTTCCCTTTTCATAATCTACCCCCCAAAATCAAGAAAACATCTCTAAAGGTCTTTCCTGTGCTTTTTCACCTTTCCTTTTGCATAAAAGAAAAGTCGGTGGCGACTCTTGCTAAACCGCAACATTTGCAAAGACAAACGCAAAAACTCCAAGTTAGTTCTGCCACCGTATCACAGATATCTTTTAAAACTACGCGATTAGACTGTGCACTTGAAGTCACTACACCCGACATACTCTCAAAGTCGCGATCAACTTGTTGAGGAGACCAAGATTCAAGGTTATTACAGGGAAACTCATACACTTTACCCTAGTATGTTACTCATATTTGTCAAAATAGTCATTAGCATCTATTTATTTTATTCGTAATTATTTTATTTTAGAAAATCAAACCCAAACTCTAGTTTTTGTTTAATTGAACAACAATTCGAACTCCATATTTATACGCAGTCCTTGAGATCTACATTCAGGGGACTTTCCTCATTATCACTGCAAAGGAAAAGTAGTAAACTTACTACTTTTCCAATCACTTATGTTATTGGTTATTTAATTTTCTTAAGAACTTACTTTGTGTTTGTTGTCTTTATTGTTGAACTCATTTTGTGTGTAATGAACTTAATGTGTTTGATTAATTATGTCCACTATTATATGTTTTGCACTAGCTTCATATGTGAATGTTTGTTGGTGTTTGTTAGTTGCAAAGTACATGATGATCATATAATTGAATATATTTCTATTACACTTTACCTTGTGCTTTTATCTTTTTGATGTTGTCAAAGGGGGAGAAGAATATGCAGATTAAGAAGATTTTGTTGCAGATTATATTGAGCATGTGGTTGTGAGGAAGGAACAAATTTAGGAGGAGGATATGTGGTAAAATTGGGCTGAGTTATTGGCTTGGATTTTTCCATCATAAAAAAGGGAGAGTATGTGAGGGCAAGGTACCTCTAATCTTATTTTAATGATGTCAAAACATTCTTCACATCTTGCATTTGCGCTCCTAGTATTGGGTGGTTCTTTGGTGAGTTTGTGTTGGGAATGGATAGCATGAAACTCCTCGAATTAAATCATTTTTTTCCACTTCAACTGCTTACGTCGACTCACACAGCTGGTGGGTCGACTCATGGCTTAATCAAGGATAATGGACCTCGCTCGGGACTGCTCGCGTCGACCCTTTTGGTCGACTCATACTGGGAGTAAAATTCTTTCAGATTGCGTTGATGTATGCCTTGGTACGGTAGACACATCGCTTATATGTGAATGATCTCATCAAGCTCGAGTTCGCTCAGTTCGACCCCCCAATCCGTATGAGTCGACGCATAGTTAAATTCTTTTGTTTTTGTGCTCTATTATTGGACTTGATGAAAGTGAAACATTATATATTGGTTTGTGTTCATCATTTGGGGTTAACAAGAAAAAGTGAAATATATACACACAACTTCTCATCATCTTCATCCTCTCCTTGCATTCAACAATGATTACACATAACAATTTTTGTTGATTAAAGTGCAGAGCTGTGGTGATAATGTTCAAATTGAAGATTTGAATTCAGATTTGGGTTGAGAATTAAGTAGGTTTTTCTTGAATAAAACTGTTAGGGTTTTGTCCTCTAAGATCCGTGTTGGTGCAGGGGTTTTTGCATAAGTCTTTGCTTCATTGAATTTAGCCGAGTGAAAGGGTTGAGAAACAATTGGTTTTCTAAATCAAGTAGCGGTAACCGGAGGATTGTGAAAAAAGATTTGGAGTCAAACTTCTTGTGATTGAGATCTGACGAGTGAAAGATTTGTAGAACAAAGAGTTCATGCAATCAATTAGCGGTAACCGAAGGTTTGTTCGAAGAGTTTGGCATGCTTGGTCTGGTTTGAACCAAGGGGAGAGAAGGAAATAGTTTCATCATCAACAATTGGTTTGTGTGTAGTGAAGACTATTGCTTCTATTGTAACACTTTGCAACTTAATATCATATATCTAAATTATAGATTTTAGAATTGGGGCAGATGTACCCTACGCGAGGACGACAAGGGAAACTTTCTTAACAAATCATGTGTTGTTTCTCTTTCCCTATCCTTTTATTTTCGTTTTTCATAATTTGTGTGATATCGTTTGTTCAATTCATTTTACCGTGATTGTAGTGAGTCAAACTTTGTTTACAATTGTCATAGCAACCACTGTGATTGTTATCAAGGAAAATTCATCACTATAATTAAGTAAAAATTGAACTTATTATATGTTTGCTCACCAAGTGTTTGATAAATTGACTAACACACAAATTAATGATTTTTCAAGTTTTATCTTAAACAGTTCATTGAAAGTAGTAAGTACTCATTGATATTGTTTAAGGGAATTATTAGTAAGTAATATTATTGATTCATTTCTCATCATAAGAACTCCATTCGATTTCGCATATCCGGTCTTTTCAATAACAGATCGTTTAGACGATTTTGATTCAGGGAGCTTTCGCACCATTTTAAAACAAATTTTAAAAGCGCATTTTTTAATAAAGGATCTATTCAACTTCCTTCTAGATCCTTCCTATCATCTAACACTAAGGAGGTTTGGGATCATTCGAAACATTTATAAGCTCAATCAAATTTTGAAAAATGGTACCAACTAGAGAGTGATATTAGAGTTCTCAAATAGAATAATATGACCATTCAGGACTTCTATTCAGCTATGATTAATTTGTGGGATCAATTGGCTCTTATGGAATCAACTGAATTGAAAGTTGTCAAATCATACACTGATCAAAGATAAGATAAATGTTGGGTTCAATTTCTGATGGCGCTTAGGGATGATTTTAATGGACTTTGTGGGGGTATTTAGCATCGTAATCCTCTTCCCAGTGTGGATTCTATTTTTAATGAATTATTGGCAGAAGGAATTAGAATCAAGTCTCACTCCAATTTTATTCCAGATTAAGGAGTTCTTTCCACTCCTCCGTTTGTTTTTGCTGCTCCTATTCACAACGTAAAATCTCAAGGTGGAGTTTAGATATATATTGATGAATGTGCTTTTTGTAAGGAGAAATGTCATTGGAAAGCACAATGTCCCAAATTGTTGAAATCAAGTAACAAAAATTTCAAGAGCCCATCATCCAGTGTTGTTGTTGCTACTCCTACTACCATCGGTTCAAGTTCTGATCATGTATATCCATCTGAGACTACTTCTCAAATATATGATATTATAGAGCAGATCCAAAAGCTTCTTGCTACTCAGTCACATGCCATGTCAGCCTCATCTATTAAAGGTTTGAACTCTTCTTCTTTGTCAGGTATATCTCATTCCATGTGGATTCTAGACTCTATAGCATCACACAATATGTCATATGATGCTAAATCATTTGTATCTTTGAATACTGCACCATCTATGTTTGTTATGACTGCTAATGGATGACACCCATATGCCATTGGCAGGAGTAACACAGTGGGAGAACTGACTTTTGCATTTTATCGCAAATGTTGCGGATAGCAAGAGTAACCACCGACTTTTCTTTTATCCAATAAGGAAAGGGTGAAAATAATAAGAAAGACCTTGATAGATTTTGAGTTCGGGGGATAGTTTATGAAAAGGGAAGGTGTTGGCACCCTTTTCATTCGTAGTTATCTACAGGATCTTAATTGCTAGCTCACTTTTAAAATTTGCTTTGTGTGTGTGATTTGAAAATATTTTTGAAGAGCCAATGTAAGGAGAACTTTGTAATGATTCTTGTATCAGTCCTCAAGAATGCGTACAAAGTGTTTTGAAAATATTTGTTGTTTTGAAAGTGATGTGCAAAAAGTATTCGTGAGAAAAATTTGCGAGCAAGCGATTAAAAGTATCCTACCCACTCAAGGTCTTTATTGTTATTTTTATTCCTCCTTTCGAGATAGTGCTATCCACACCATTAGTTGGTAGGTAGCTTTATCTATTGGACATGAAGGGACATGCATAGGGTCATTGTACGGTCATCGAAGGAAACTTGTAAGGATGCTTTAGAAATTTCTTAAGGGACTAGATCATGTTATTTGTAGGCAACATCAAAGGGTCATCAAGGAACTACGATCTTTTGTATCGAGGGTCTTTTCTAAAGCATCCCTACGTCCGAGAGAAATGACTGTTATTCCAAAAGGCAACAAAGAGAGGTTACCCTAAAGGTGTGAGTGTGAAAATGTGTTCAATTCAGTTATTTATCTTGAGATTAGGGTTTTCTGTCGTTTTTTTAATCTTACAATACAAACTCTAATTACTAACAGTTGCATAACAGATATAGTAGCATGAGATAAAGGCAGAAATATAAACCTAGGCTATTACAGAGCTTTGGGGTAGTTACATAATAGAGAAGTGCAGAAAATAAAAACCTACAACTATTACATTCTAGGAGCAGTTACATAATAGAAAAATGAGAAAAAAAATAAAGCTACGCTATTACAGTGGAACGCTATACACTTTATCTAGGAAAATAAAAATAAGATGAAAATTGCAAAGAAAATGTTTTGGTGATTTTTTATGAAAAAAATGATTTATGATAATTAATTAAATAAACCTAAAAAAACTAATTAATTTTAATTAATAAAAAAAGGTTAATTTTGAAAAAAAGTTAATTAAAAAACCTAAAACTTAATTAATTTTAATTAAAAAAAGTTTAATTTTGAAAAAAAAGTTAATTACAAAACCTAAAACCTAATCAATTTTAATTAATAAAAAAAGGTTAATTTTGAAAAAAAAGCTAATTAAAAAACCTAATTAATTTTAATTAATAAAAAAAGGTTAATTTTGAAAAAAAAATAATTAAAAAACCTAAAACCTAATTAATTTTAATTAATAAAAAAAGGGTTAATTTTTTAAAAAATTAATTAAAAAACCTAAAACCTAATTAATTAGGGTTTTAAAAAAGGTTTATGTTTAATGATTAAAAAAATTAAGTTTGCAAAAAAATAGATAAGGGAAGAAGAATCAATGGAAAATAGGGTTAGAAAACAAAAATAGTGCAGATGCCAGGGGTGGGTGTTGAACCCACGCCCTTTGCCTTCACAACAACATGGCTTGCCAAAAAATAGATAGGGGAAGAAGAATAAATGGAAAATAGGGTTAGAAAACAAAAATAGCGCAAATGCTAGGGGTGGGTGTTGAGCCCACGCCCTTTGCCTTCACAACCGCATAGCTTTACGAAAAATAGATAGGGGAAGAAGAATGAATGGAAAATAGGGTTAGAAAACAAAATAATGTGAATGCCAAGGGTGGGTGTTGAACCCACTCTCTTTAATTTGGGCCTTGCAAATTCAATGGTGCCCTTGGTTTTGGTTGATTCTTCCAATACAAAGAGATACGATGCAAATAACATGAGACGGTTCAAAAACATGGTGTCTCATGATTCAGTCATTGTGGGGGTCAAGTGACGGGTCTATCCTGCATAGTTATACCTTAGAAGCATGTTAGTAATGTTAGTATGCATCAAAACAACATGAAAACAAAAATATGAATTGCAAAAAAAAAAACAAGGAAACCAGAGATGAATGTATGCGATTTTCAGGCCCTTTGGATCATCATGATTGATCCATTCTCGCCCGACAATGCCTCAGGGATTGATTTGGAGGATTGGCTTGCTTGGAGAGAGGCTGAAAATAGGGTTTGTAGTTTGCCCTAGTTTTGATAAAATTTGAAGTTTTTTGGAATGGTGATCTCTTTGCAAGGTTTTCTTGTGTTTGTTTTTTCCTCTGAATATGAGATATATATAGATGAAAATTAGGTCAAAATAAGTGAGCTTGGACCTTTGTATGAAAGCCTTAATTTTATTTAATTTATTTTGAATTTAAATAAATAAAATAAAAAATAAATGGAATAAAAATCAAAGGGGTGTATGAATAGATTCATAGGTTCACTATGAGGCCTAATACACATTTGGACCTTGAAAAGTAAGCCCAATAGCCCAAAAATTCAAGTTTGATTAATTTAGGTTTCATGCATTTTCTCAAAATTGCCCAACTTGCACCAATCATAACTCTCTCAATTTATATCATATGAAGGTGATCTTGGACTTTTTGGAAAGCTCAAGGTATCCCCTACAATCTCTATGTTGATCATTTTTTCATTTGAATATTTATCTTGATGTAAGTTGCCTTGACAAAAAGTGTCTTTTTGTTGGCTTTGAAATGACCTATAATATTTTGGCCCATATCTCTCAATGAAGCATTTTTTGGATTTGAGCTTAGATATATGAAGTTGTAGAGAACTAAATTTACTTCAAAACAAGCTTTGGTTGAGAAAAATATGATGAAGCATCTGAAAGTTATGCTTGGTCAAAGTTCAATTGACTTCTCCTTAAGAAAACCCTAATTTGGCAACTTTGACTTTTGTTGAATCGAGAGTTTTCTTGACGAATCATGACCAACCCTTGATCAAATGGTGAATGTGACTTCAAAATCTTGATTTTGACAAAAAATATTAAAGTTTGACTGTATGTTGACCATAATTGACTTTTTACCCAATATAGTTGATTTTTAGTCATCTGAGGAATTGACTGAGAAAACTTGTGATGCAAGACTTGAAATTTGGCATGAGCATTCCTTGAGACATATGAGTAACCACGAAATCCACTTGAGGTATTATAAGCTCAAATTTCCTTGAGAAAAGTGAAACCCTAGTTGTAGGTCAACTGGAGAATGTATCTGATCAAACATTAGGTAGCCTTGAGCAATTGAAAACCCTAGGAGAATTAGGAGGTGTCTTGAAGCAAATGGGAGGGAAAATTTTAGGGTACAACAGCCGCCCCTGTTCAATCTTTTTAAACCTGAAGAGTTAGATTGACATGTCCACCATTCGTGATCTGAAGGTGGAAGAGGATTGAACACTTAAGTGCCCAGAAATTTACACTCGCCGGTGTATGAAGTAACGCTATTGGTTAAAATAGAATTGCTTGAATGGGCTTGAATATGCCATATGGAGAGATGATAGAATGTCGCCGGGGGTGGGCTTTGTAGATTCCATCTGAAGTAACTGTTAATAGGAGTATTAGAATGAGTCTACGCCTGACTATATCTGAAGAATGTTTTTTCGGAAAATTTCTGAAGAAAAATGATTTTCAGAACGAAGGCCCTGAAGGAGATGCTTTTCAGAATTCTGTCTCTGAAGGGGAAATCATTTGGTCATGTAGATAGTCGCCCCGTCCTATTTCGAGAATTGATCTACAATCTATTTTTCATTGGTAAATCCGTACTGTTTCGGGAATTCATACCGCCTGGTCATACAAATAGTTTCCCCATCCTGTTTCAAGAATTAATTTGTGACCTGTCATTTTGTTGGTAAACCCATCCCATTTCTGGAATTTATACCTCCTGGTCATATAAATAGTTGCCTCGTCCTGTTTCGGGAATTAATCTGCAACTTGTCTTTTGTTGGTAAATGCATCTTGTTTCGGGAATTTATACCACCGGGTCATATAGATATTTTCCCTATCTTGTTTCGGGAATTAATATCAGACCTATTTTCTGGTTGTACCGCCTGGTCATATAGATAGTTTCCTTGTCCTGTTTCGGGAATTAATCTCTGACCTGTTTAAAAATTGCTGATGATATTCGTCTGTTTGCGAACTTTACCTGAAAATATAAAATTAGCTTTATGTAATATCGTGATGCATGTAATGCATTAATGATGCTCTCAAGATAAATGAGAATGTTATGTGTGTTTCGGTATGTATATGTTATGATGTATTATGAAATTATGTATGGCTGCAATATGTTGTTGAAACGTATCACTAGCTCCTTGTAACAATGTTTAGCTAGGGAAAATAAATCCCGGATTGTTGCCAGGGGTGAAGAAAGTGATTCTTCAATTTCTATTGGGAATAATTTTGCTGGGGATTCCCACTTTGTTTGAGGATACTCCGTTGGATATTTTTGACTTCTGCTTGAGGATAGAGGCATTCGAGGAGAGTTGGGCGTTCGCCATTATTTTTGTTGAAGGATCTGATTCTTACGCACCCTGACCGGGGATAAAAGAGATGGATATTCCTCTGGTGTGCTATCTGTCCCGGTCTCAGATACCGTAGAAACTCTTCTAGGGATAACAACTTTGATTAAACCCTGTTGGAGAAGAGAATTTTGTTAGGGATTTACAATGTTGGAGTAATAAACTACACTGGGAATTAAATCCCTATAAATTGTGTCTAGGAAATGAACTCTGATGGGGATTGGAATTTTATAGGCTGCATTGAGGAAGTCTCCACTGTATGCTGGGGAAATGATCAAATTTCCTTATCCGCTAGGGGACCTATTAGGGATGATGATCAGGTCAAGCTTTCCATTAGGGATATGGAGGGAAACTGTTGGAAGATGCCCAAATTTTTGCCTGAGGGCATATTAGACTTGCCGGGGAATATATCTCTGTTGGGGATGATCTTGCGAAGACAACTCTATAGAGATGGTTTCATGGAGATTGGTATATGGGGAATTTATGAATGACTTAAACATTATCCCAACTCCTAGAGTCTTCAGTAAATGCTAATTCTATTTTCATGCATGTATTTTGTTAACAATAATCATATTCAAATGCATATGTTCATTCAATTTAGTCATTGGACACTTTTGCAAACAAAATAGAGAAAGTAAAACAAATTTGAATTTTGAAGCATATTTGTATTGAGAGTTTGCCTATAAACATGCAGTTTTGTACAAAGAGACAGAGATCCTAGTAAGAGGAAATTGCCGTGAAAAGAAAAAGGTGTAAAAAGAGAAACAAAGAAAAACAGTTATATGGAAATGTTCCCCTCGAGTTTCAACTCAGCTATTTCCCCTATGCCTTCAAGCATCTCATTCCTTGTTGTCGAAAGAAGTTTATTGGATTGATCTGTACCATTTGAACTTACCATCGGTAGTCATGTTGAATGTTAATAAACAGGTGATCAAACAGGACATAGTCGTACGCTTTGATCCCTAACTTTTGCCTGGACCACCCTTTCGGGTTTTCAGTCCACTAGGATACCCTTTTTTGCTCAAGCCACCTTTTCAGGTTTTCGACTTGTCGGTGTAAATTTTTTACATATATCCCTAATTTTTGCCCAAACCCCTTTGGTTCACCGGGATGCCCTTATTTTTTCCTAGGCCTGTCAACCTAGCGGGTCACTTTTATGCGTAAAATCTTTTGACTATGTCTGCGTTCACAACGTGTGGAAGATCTTCACCGTCCATGGTGGTAAGTATCATAACACCTCTAGAAAATATCTTCTTAATCACAAATGACCCTTCGTACGTGGGAGTCCATTTTCCCCTAGGATCACCTTGTGGTAACATGATGCACTTTATTACCAAGCCGCCAACCTGATACACCAGAGGTTTGATCTTCTTGTTAAAGGCCTTGATCATGCACTTCTGATACATCTGACCATGACAAACAACCGCGAGCCTCTTCTCATCAATCAAATTTATTTGGTCCAGCCTGGTCTGAACCCACTCGTATTCTTCTAAACTTGCGTCTTTCATAATTCTCAGAGAGGGAATCTGGACTTCAACAGGTAAGAAAACCTCCATACCATAGATGCGAGAGAATAGGGTTGCCCTAGTTGATGTACATGCTGAAGCGCGATAACCATGAAGAGAGAATCGTAACATCTCATGCCAATCTTTATATGCTATTATCATTTTCTACAAAATCTTCTTGATGTTATTGTTGGCGGCTTCCACTGCGCCATTCATCTTCGGTTGATACAGAGAAGAATTATGATGTTTAATCTTGAACTGTGTACAAAGTTCTATAATTATAGTATTATTGAGATTGATACCATTGCCCGTGATGATCCTCTCGGGTATGCCATACCGATAGATGAGGTTATGCTTAATGAACCAGGCTACGATATTCTTGGTAACAGAGGCAAACGAGGCTGCTTCAACCTACTTTGTAAAATAATCAATAGTGACCAGGATGAAATGGTACCCATTAGATGCAGTATGCTTAATCTCTCCAATCATATAAATTCCCCACATTGCAAATGGCCAAGGAGCAGTCAAGACATTTAGAGCAACCGGAGGCACGTGTACCTTGTCAGCATAAATCTGGAATTTGTTACACGTTATGGAATGGTGATGGCAATCAGTTTCCATGGTTGACCAATAATAAAACGCTCTTAGAATTTTCTTAGCCATCGTATGCCCGTTGGAATGAGTACCGAAGACCCCCTCATGCATATCTTCCCATAATCTTCTCAACTTCCTTCTTGTCCACACAACGAAGCAAAGTCGAATCATGATTGCGCTTGTATAAAATTCTGTTACTCAGAAAGAATTTGGCAGAGAACCTCCATAGGAATTTCTTATCATTGATAGATGCCCCTTCAGGATATTCTTGAGCCTCGAGGTATCTTTTAACTTCATGGTACCAAAGCTTTTACTCTACTCCATCGGTATCAACTTCATAGCAATATACAGGTTTGTCTAATATCTCAATAGTGATTCAGGGAGCTTCATTGTCCTATCTGACTTTGAACATAGATGACATGGTAGCTAATGCGTCTTCCAATTGATTCTCTTCTTGTGGAATATGTTCAAAAGTAATTTCTTCAAAGTATGGAATTAATGTTAATACATGCTCTCGATAAGGAATGAGATTTGGATGCTTCGTATCCCATTCTCCCTTTATTTAACTCATTACTAAGGATGAGTCCCCGTATAAATTGAAGAACTTGATTCTCATATCGATAGCAGCTTTGATTCCTATGATGCATGCTTCATACTCTGTCATGTTATTGGTACAATCAAAACATAATTTTGGCAGTGAAGAGTGCATGGAAACCCTTGGGAGAGACAATCACAACACCAATTCCATTACCAAGCACGTTAGAAGCTCCATCATAAACCATAGTCCATCGAGATCCCAACCCGGGTCCTTCATAAGGTCCTGGTTTTTCATAGTCTGTAACTAGCATAATATTCTCTTCCAGGAACTCAAAATTCATAGATTGATAGTCGTCTATGGCTTGATGAGCCAAATGATCTTCCAGTACACTTCCTTTGATTGCCTTCTGAGTGGTGTATTGAATGTCGTATTCTGTCAAGACCATTTTCCATCTTGCTATTCTTCTGGATAGAGCGGGCTTCTCAAATTTGTATTTTATAAGATCCATCTTAGAGATCAACAAAGTGGTATGAGTCAACATATACTGTCTTAGCCGGTGAGCAGCTCATGCCAAAGCGCGGTAAGTTTTCTTAAGCAGTGAGTATCTTGTTTCACAGTCGGTAAACTTTTTGCTAAGGTAGTATATTCCATGCTCTTTTAGACCAGACTCGTCATACTTCCCTAATACACACCCCATTGAATTCTCTAACACTGTTAAGTACATGATAACAGGTCTTCCTTCAACTAGCGGCATCAGAATCAGAGGTTCTTGGAGGTACTCCTTGATCTTGTCAAAAGCTGTCTGACAGACGTCGTTCCACTTTACTACTTGATCTTTCTTCAGTAACTTGAAGATTGGCTCACAAGTAGCGGTCAAATGGGAAATAAATCTGGCGATGTAGTTCAATCGTCCTAGGAAACCTCTGAATTCCTTCTCAGTACGGGGAGCCAGAATTTCTTGGATGGGTTTAACCTTGGAAGGATCAACTTCAATACCTTTACCACTGACGACAAAGCCTAGGAGTTTACCGGATCTTACCCCAAAGGTTCACTTGTTTGGATTCAGTCTCAACTTGTACTTTTTCAATCTCTCAAACAGCTTGTGTAGGTGGTCAAGATGTTCTTCTTCAGTCTGAGACCTGGATATCACGTCTTCAATGTAAACCTCTATCTCATGATGGATCATGTCATGGAACAAAGCTACCATAGCACGCTGATATGTTGCGCCGGTGTTCTTTAAACCAAAAGGCACAACTTTGTAATAGAAAGTGCCATACTGTGTAACAAAGGTAGTCTTCTCCATGTCTTCAGGTGCCATCTTGATTTGATTATACCCAGAGAAACCATCCATGAAGGAAAATACCTTATGCTGAGCGGCATTGTCAACCAGAACATCAATATGTGGAAGCAAAAAGTCATCTTTGGGGCTTGCCCTATTCAGATCCCTGTAGTCTATGCATATACGCACTTTTCCCTCCTTCTTAGGTACTGGCACCACACTTTCATCCCACTCAGAATAGGATACAACAACTAAGAAACATGCGGTGAACTGTTTCATAACCTCAACTTTGATCTTTTGGAACATCTCGAGACGCATACAATGAACCTCCTGTTTTATAGGAGGACAACCTTCTTTCATCAGTAGATGGTGAACCACAATATCAGTATCAAGCCTCGGAATGTCTTTGCACGACCAGGAAAAGATCTCAACATAGTCACAAACCATCTGGATTAATCTCTTTTTGACACTGTCTTCTAGGTTGGAACTTATCTTGACCTCTTTCATGTCATCTTCAGTACACAAATTCACAACCTCAATTGGCTCTTCATGTGGTCGTATGGCTTTTTCTTCTTGCATTAATAGCCTAGCAAGCTCTCCAGGTACTTCACAATCTTCCTCACCTTCGTCCTCGACTTGGTAGGTCGTATTTTCGAAGTCATAACTAGAAATAGCAGAATTGTTATCAATGTGATCCAGGGTGGATATGTATCAGCAATTTCTTGTGTGTGTGTGTAAGAACACATAGCTATTTTGAAAGCAATGAAGTAAAAGGAAAGACAAAGAGCGCCAAAATTTGAATGCAAACGTCCAATGATTTACTGAATGAAAATATGTGAATGAAAAATGACAACCCTGACAAATGGACTATTGTGCCTCGGGTAAGGCTCAATGCTTAAAGTTATTGTTTAAAACTACATAACCAAAACTTGAAAGCAAGAAAACAGAAAATAGTATTTACTCCTGACTAAAGGAGATTGGTATAACGTCTTCAGTCTTCCAATTGCTGAGTTCGTTGCCGGTGGTAGGAAAAATCCAATTTTCTAGGTCATAGTCACTATCAACATCTTCTACCGTGTTGACTCCATTATTGGTGATTCAAAATGGTGGTCTTCCAGCACGAGCACGACGAATAGCCCTCTGAGCCTCTGCAGTGAAACCCAAACCAAATTTATCAGATTTGTAAGGAATGTCGGGAAGTTGACCCCAAGTA
This sequence comes from Vicia faba, assembly GCA_948472305.1. NCBI lineage: Eukaryota > Viridiplantae > Streptophyta > Magnoliopsida > Fabales > Fabaceae > Vicia > Vicia faba. The sequence continues at coordinate 1,065,875,435 of OX451740.1, read as the reverse complement.
CCTTCTTCTACCACAACTATAGCGTCTTTCAGAGAAGCCATTCTAGGCGAAACCCTAGTAACCTTGGGAATAGCAGAAACGTCTTTAGTAACAGTAGTTGTCTGAGGAATAACCTCAAAGGTCTGGTAGGGAGTTTTGATGAATTCACCGTCCATCTCAACATAGTTGAAGGAGTTCAAGTGACTCACCATGTATTCTTCTTCACCATATACTGTAACAATCTTTCCTTTCACGAGATATTTCAGCTTTTGATGTAAAGTGGAAGTAACGACGCCTGCCCCATAAATCCAAGGGCATCCAAGTAAACAGAAATAAGCCAGGAGAATGTCCATCATATAGAAGGTAGAGTCAAAGATCTGCAAACCTACTTTGGTCGGAAGATCCACCTCTCTGTGCACCATCCTCTTTGAACCATCAAAGGCTCTAACCATAATGCCACTGGGTTTCAGCATAACCCCTTCATAATCAAGCCTGTCTAGAGCACCCTTCGGAAAAATAATCAATGAAGAACCTGTGTCAACCAACACATGAGCTAAGATAGTGCCCCTACATTCAATAGAGACATACATGACCTTGTTATGGTTTCTTCCTTCAGGAGTCAAATCAGCATCAGAAAAACCTAGCCAATTATCAATCGTCAGGCTAGCAACATAATTTTAAAATTGATCTGCAGAGATTTATTGTGGTACATGTGCAAATTTTAATAACTTTACCAAAGCACGAGCATGGGCTTTGGAGAAAACAACAGGGATAACAAGGATATATTTGAGGGGGTCTGCCCCAGCTGTTCAAAATCTTATAATCACTTTTCCGGATGCTTTTTAGTACTTCCTCCATCCCTTGCCTGGAGGTATCTTCAGTGGTAACCTTCTTAGGTGCCCCAGCCTGGGCAGACTCAGTGATCCGTTCTTTGACTCAAGTCTTAGTAGTTGACTCAGTAGCAGTAACACAAACTGGTGTAGCAGCAGTCTTTGGAGAGATCTCTGGAGAGAAAATACTTCCACTTCTAGTAACTTTACTGGTCCCAACAATATTGTTAACATTGGGATCAATAACTTCAGCATTTTCCTCTTCAACAATCAATAGTTCCTGATTGACACCATGATAATAAACATTATCCCCATAATTCCAAGGGATAACTTTGTCAGAGGGATATTGAATTGGCCTGGGCGCGGTAATGATCAGAGGCGCAACTCTAGGTTCATTCGTAATCTTTATAGGCCCCTTAGAAGTGATCCTTACAGGAGTTTTAGAAATTACAGACACGTCTTCAAGCTCCAAGTCTTGAAACAAATTCTTCATAGAATGAGTCTTCTCAACTAAAATTATATGGTTATCCATTATACGCTGAATACCTTCTCTCAATAGCTTACAACCATTGGACTGGGCTGCGTAGCAGTAATACCTTTTAGTGTAACCCAAAAATAAACTGGCTTGCAACAAATTCTTCTTAATAATTATCAGGGGAGTAATCAAGTCACTTACATCGATGTTGTACCCCAAAATTTTCCCTCTCATTTCTCAAAGGATCATCCTAGACCCTCAGGCTTGCTTCTGGAAAGTTTCAAGTCTCAGATTAAAATTTTCTAAAGAAAGTCATTCACAAGAGCAAAATGGTTAAAAGCATACTAAAAAGTCAAACTTTGACTTTTGGATCAAAAATCAAGTTTCAACAATCATATTTCATCAGGACATGAAATTGGTTCATCAAAAATAAGAAGTCATAAATTACCTTGAAAAATCAAATTTCTGAACATTTAGAAAATTTTCTAAGTGTTAAGAGAATATGATACTTCAGAACTTCTGGGCCAGCCTTCACGCAAGTGCAATCAAAATTTGCAAACATGGTTCAGAACATGACTCTTCAATCAGAACGTATGGAAACCACATCCTTTTATCAGAACATGACTCTTCAGCATATGGAAGCTATGTTCTATGCTTCGATCAAAGCCTCATCCTTCGAATCTCACTATGGTCTTCTGCGATCAGAACATCACCAAATCCCAAAACCTCTTTTGAGTAGCCTGCTGCACTGCTATATCACACTCCTACATCCAGCTGCCATAACACTCTAAAATGCTGTTGATCCAGTCCACGCCTGCACTTTCTCAAACCCTATAATTGCACCAAATTAGCATACAAAAGCTGTGTTTAAAAAACAATGGAACAGTATGCCAAAAAGGTTTAAAAATCCCATTTGTTTCCCCCATAAACCACAACAAATTCACCTATAAATAAGTTGCTCCATCACACTTTCAGGGGGCTGGCTTATGGAAGGAGAGAATTATCAAATAAAAAAAAGAGAGAAGAGAAAACAGTCAAACATTCATAAACTCAGAATTCCCAAACAAAACCAAACATTTGTTCTTCCCTTTGAATCAAAGAACATAACATTCTGTTCCATTCTTTGCTAACCCCAGAACATCTGAAGGCATCAGATCAAGTCCCAAACACACGCTCCAGATTCAAGGTAAGTCTTTCTGACTTTGAATATTTTCATTCAGAACATCATTTAAATATGTAAATTCATAGTATTGATGCTGTCCATATCATTGCATAAGTAGAAAAACTGTAGATCAGAACTTCTTGAATAAAGCTAGGCTCAGAATCCAGATTAGAAATTCTATAAACTGTTGTGCTTTTATCTTTCTGATTTGTTGTTGATAAGAACTGATTAAGTGGTAGATGTTCTGACTAATGTAAGGAATGAGGTGAAGTGCAACACAAAATTTCAAGATTTTCTTTCTTACTGTTTTAACACACACATAACTTCTAGGATTTTTCTCACTGCTTTAACACACAAAACTTCTAGGTTTTTACACTGTTATGACACAACACCAGAATTTCTAGGCTTTCTTACTGTTCTAACACACACAGAACTTCAAGGCTTTCTTACTGTTTTAACACACACAAAACTTCTAGGATTTTTCTCACTGTTTTAAACTTCAGAACTTCAGCGTGTAGCAATCCAGAACTTCTGTTTATCCCTCTAACATTTCTTTCAGGGCCCATGCGTGCATCTACCTAGAACTTCTGATTACCTCTGATGTTTCTTTCTGAACCACAGCGCGCCTGACATCAGAACTTCTGGTCCCTTTCATTTTCGTTTTCAGCAATGTGTTGATCCTGTTTTCATTAGTTTTTTTTCCTTTTTTTTCTCTCTTATTCTTATTATTTTCAGCATTAACACCTTTTTTTTATTAATATAAAAAAGGGACATAAAATATTTTCTTTTATCAATTAATTATTTCCTTTTAATTTGTTAAGACAAAAAACCATTTTCAAAAACAAATCCTTTCCTTTTCTTATATTGTACAATTCAATATGGTTGTAATAGATAATTAGGATTTAAATCCTTGTAAATCCCCATTTGTAAATATGTACCCCCATCCCCGAAATGATGTAATAGCGTAGGACTTTACGTTTCCGCAATTTATCGCTTTCAAATATAAATGCTAGTAATTAGGGTTTATATGGTAAGACATAAAATCAACAAATAGATAACCCTAATCAAGACAAAACGCATGTAAATCAAACACACTTGCACACTAGCACCTCTAGGGTAATCTCACTTTGTTGCCTTTCGGAAAATAGTCATGTCCCTCGAACATGGGCGTTTTAGCAAAGACCCTCGATAAAAGATCGTAGTCCCTTGATGACCCTTAATGTTGCCTTCGCTAAACAATCTAGTCCCTAAACGACATTGCTAAAACGTTCCATAGGTTGCCTTTTATGACTATACAAAAACGTCCCGTGCCCGTCCCTTCACATCCAATGATGGGGTTTCTTACCAAATCAATGGTAAGATAGCAACATCTAAAGGAGGAGGAAAAGAACATTTAAGACCTTTTGAGTAGGTAGGTTACTTCTAGTTGCTCGCTTGCTCACAACAAAAACCTCTTATACACCAACACTTCACTTTGAAACATTTTTCAAAAGACAAAACACTTTGTACGCGTTCTTATAGAGACGAGAACCATTACAAAGACATTATTTTTCAAAATACTTTCAAAACCCACACAACAAGCACATTTTCAAACAAAAGCAAGTGATCTAGCAAGCAACTAAGAGCCCATAGATAACTGCGGATGAAAAGGGTGCTAACACCTTCCCTTTTTATAACCTACCCCATAAACTCAAGAAATAATCTCGAAAGGTCTTTCCTATTCTTTTCAACCTTTCCTTTTTGGATAAAATAAAAGTCAATGGCGACTCTTGCTAACCGCAACAATTGCGATCAAACGCAAAACATCCCAAGTCAGTTCTCCAACCGTGTTACAGAACTTGCGACTCTTCTGGGGAATTTACTTAAAAGTGGGGTTACCTTAGGGCTAGATCACCTTTAATTGCTTTTCATTGTTTGATTTGTTTTCTTTATATTATGGTTCCTCGTTTGGGTTTGTTTTGATCCTCTACCCGGAATTGGGGCACCTTTTTAGGTAAGTAGAAATAAGTTGTGGAAACTGTGCAGGGTATACCGGCATGGTCTAAGCAATAGCTACATTAGTGTAACACATTTGTTGGTACCGGTAGCCCTTGAGTAGTCAAGGATAATACAGGGCCGCTGTGTAGTGTCATAAAGCACTAACTGACTTTAGAACCTTACTTGACTAACTTGGCCATTAGGAAGTAGTGAGGTAGCCGGCTTTAGTTCAGTCTGAAGTTGGTTGATACTCGATACTACACTCATTAAGATCGGACTTTTGGGATATTTCGGTCGCCATTAAAGAGGCTTGCGCTGAAACAATGCCCGATGAAGAAAGATCAGTGATATTGAGATCCCTTAGAACCCGGTTACTATTACTAGGACAGGTTGAGCCAACCAAACTTCAAGAGGGTACTTACCTACAAACTCATGCAAGCCTAAACCTAAGGATTTGTTTGATTTAACTTGTGCGTATGCTTGTACATAACATCACGACATCATACCATAGCATTCTAGACTAACCATTTCAAGGATTTTTAGATTCATCTTTGTTCTGTTTTGTAGGATATGACTCCCACTCGCAGGAACATAATCCAAGTCAACCTTGTACGAGTACCTTTTCAGCTCAAAGAGTTAGCATCAAGGGTCCCTGAGAATTCTCTGTTCACCAAAATACATGGACAACTTCTCAACTTGGTCACCTCAAATTTGAGGAAGATATGATGAAAGTGCTTTTCCAATTCTTTGACCCGTTGCACCATTGCTTCACCTTCCCTAATTACCAACTTGTACCAACTATGGAGGAGTTCTCTCAACTCTTGGGAATTCCTATTCTCGATTGACTACCTTTCAACGGTACCGAAAGAGACCCAAGCCCTGAAGAGGTTGCCCGAGCTTTATACTTGCAACAATCCGATGTTACGGATAATTGGGAAACAAGAAGTGGTGTAAAAGGATTCTTAGCCAAGTTCTTATTTGAAAAAGCTCAAGACTGTTGGAACAATATGGATTTACGGGCGTTCAAAGAAATTTTGGCTCTTCTCATCTATGGGTTGGTACTATTTCCAAATCCTGACCAACTTATAGACGTGAATGCTGTCAAAATCTTTTTATCCCATAATCCAGTGCCTACTTTGTTGGGAGATATCTTACATTCTCTCCACTCTCGCACCATGAAGAGAAGAGGAACCCTCATGTGTTGCACTCCTCAGTTGGCTAGATGTTTTGTTTCACATCTCCCCCGATCCATTTTGAAGAACGAGCAAGGTTTGAGGTGGCCCAATAGGCTGATGTCACTCAGACATTCAGATATCCATTGGTGTTCTCGATCTTTGGAAGATATTACTATCATCGACCGTTATGGGGAATTCCCTAATGTCCTTCTACTTGGCATTAGAGGAGGTATCACTTATAACCCTTGCTTAGCCTTGCGACCGTTTGGGTATGCCCGAAGAGATGGTCCTCGTGAGATGCTCATCCAAGGTATGGTGTTCGACTATGAAAGCGATGGTCAAGGCTACCGTCAAAGGTTTGTACGAGCTTAGAGGATGGTAAACAAGGTGGGTAGTAGGACATTAGGACACAAGAATTCCATTCCCCTTGAGCCTTACCTTAGGTGGGTACAGGCTCATGCCCAGAGTCTCGCAATGCCTTACCCTTCTATCTTCCCTGTTATCATAGAGCTTGTTGTTGAAGGAGATATCCCATATACTGTCCTTCATCCTAACATGCCTACCTCTCTGGAAGACTTGCAAAGGGATTGGATTCAACTAAAGGAAGAACAAGACACTTTTGAAGCCCGATTCTATACCAGTGAGAAGAAAGTTCTGGAGCTCACCAAGCAACTTCATGAAGAGTGGAGTCTGAATGCCTACATCGCGCCAAAGAGGACGCGTTTAACCTTTTTGTCTTAGGAGTTTTTGTATTTTATTTCTTTCATTGTAAGCCCAAAAATTCATGATGTACTCAAACTTGGATTTATTAATGTAGCGTGTGTTATTTTTTTTGTCTAAAAACAAATTTAAATCTATAATCTCCTTGAAATCATTTGCATATGCATTTTCATTCATCATAACACAAATAGGTTTCTTACAACATGCCTCCTTATCTTTCTACTGTTTATTTCAATGAGATGGATATTGAATAGACCATAAAGGATCTCCAAGCGCAGAACACTCAATTCCAACAAATGTTCTTGGCTCTAGCAAAAGGACAAGAGTATTTGAAAACTCTGCTGATCAAAGAGAAGAAAAAGAAAGAAAAGAAACCGACCAGTGTTTTAAATCTGGGAAGAAGGTTCAAAGGACCATCCAGACGAACTCTAGATTTCGCAACATCATCGGGTGAAGGGAATAATCAAGAAGGGAAAAACAAGGAAGTGAATGACCGTTCAGAGTCTGAAGAAGAAGAAGAGATTGATTACTCTGAAGAGCAGTATCCCCCAGCTGACAATAAATACAAGCAGTTGGAGGATCGCCTCAATGCTATAGAGATTCAGAGGGTACCCAGATTGGATTTTAAAGAGCTAGGACTTGTCTCAGGGGTTGTTATCCCACAAAAATTCAAGGTCCTCACTTTCGCTAAATATGACGGTGTCTCTTGTCCAAAGCTGCATCTAAGGTCATACGTCAGGAAAATTCAACCCCATACTGCGGATAGGAACCTATGGGTGCATTTCTTCCAAGAAAGCTTATCAGGTACGCAATTACAAGCAATACCAGTATAATGCTGACTTGGCTCCAACTCGAACACAATTGCAAGGCATGTCTATGGGTGCAGGTGAAGGTTTCAAAACCTATGCTCAAAAATGGCGGGATATCACGGGAGGAGTGCAACCCCCTCTATCTGACAGAGAATTGGTGGATATGTTCTTAGGCACGTTATCTGGTCCATTCTTCAACCACCTGATCGGAAGCTCCTCGGCTGGATTTACTGAATTAATCATGATTTGCGAACGGGTAGAAGTCGGTATAAAAAGTGGAAAAATTCAAAGAGATGTATCCTCGAGCACGATAAAGAAACCCTTTATCGGAAAGAAGGAGGTCAATGTTGCATACGACCATAGGAATGAAAATAAAACTGAACGTCGCCCGATGGTATGGGCTGTTATGATTTCTAATCCTGCACCAAATCAGCAGCGAAATTATCAACGCAGGCTAGAGGCTCCCATGAGACGATTCACCTAAATCAACATGACCTTGTCCTAAGTTCTGTCACATCTTTTGAAGTCCAATCTGGTGACCCTAAAGGAAGCTCCCAAGAACCCCAATACAACCTCTCCGCGCTATAACCCGAATGATCGATGTGCATATCATTCTGAAAGCCCTGGGCATGATACAAACGATTGTTGGGACTTGAAGAATAAAGTACAAGACCTTATTGAGGCGAAAGAGATTGAGTTTGATCCCCTAGAAACACCTAATATGATAACGGCGCCAATGCCCAAACACGGTCAAGGTGTCAATGCTGTTGATGATGAGTGTTTTATTTCCTCCGTGAATGATTTAACTACTCCTCTTTTGATTGTTAAATAGAATCTATTGCGAGCTGATCTGTTTCCAGATTGTGATGAAAGTTCTCACTTATGCATGTCTCTACCCAATGGCAGTTTGTTACTGAAGATGGGTGTCAAGCGCCTGATGGCTAACAAAGAAATCCTGTTTGAAAAAGTTCTTCTTATCAGAAATTCCTGTGAAGATGTCTCAATAATCACCATCTCCGACAATCCTCCCAGGGTCTCCACCAAAATACCCATTAGGATTACATCTGTTCCAAGGTCTGCTCCCCTAATCATCACCATGCCAAGGCCAATACCAAATTCTTCGAATAAATCTGTTCCCTGGAACTATGGGACTGACGTCTATTACTATGGCGTCAAGTAAGATCTGTTGGTTGTCCAATACAAAGTTGAGAAAGACATTGATCCCGACGTTGTCAATATCGTTGGGACCAGTAAGATGACAAGAAATGGAAGAATCTTCTCACCTGAGATCTCTCCAAAGACCATTGCTACTCTTGTAATTATTCCCGCTACTGCTCCTACCAGCATTCCCAGTAATACTCCTGTTGACAATCCTAGTAACATCTCTACGACTAAGACAAGGGGCAAAGAGGTGTTATCTGAGCCTGTCCAGACGAAGGCGCATCCAGAGGATATTCCTGGAGCTTCTAGAAAGGAGATAGAAGAGATACTAAAAATAATCAAGAAAAGTGACTATAACTTCGTGGAACAGTTAGGGGAAAACCCCCTCGAAAATATCAATGTTGGCCTTACTCTTGTGTTCAGAGGTCCATGCCAAAGCCTTGGTAAAGTTTCTAAAGACCGCCCACATGCCCCAAGAGCCTTCCATTGACCAATTTGAGAATTGCATGGCCAGTCTAACTGCTGATAATGGATTGGGATTTTCTGACGCCGACTTAACTCCCAAAGGAAGGAAACACAATGATGCCTTGCACGCCTCCATTGAGTGCAGGGGCACTATGCTAGCCCATGTTCTGGTGGATACGGGCTCATCGCTGAATGTCTTGCCTAAAATTTCTCTTGATCGGCTAGATTGCGAGGGACTCACTTTAAAGCCTAGTAACATTGTGGTGAAGGCCTTTGATGGTTCTAAGAGGATAATGCACAGAGAAGTTGACATCCCTATAAAAGTTGGAACTCAGACCTTTGATTCAACTTTCTACGTGATGGATATCCGCCCTTCCTATTCCTGTTTATTGGGCCGACCTTGGATTCATGGCGCTGGTGCCGTCACCTCTACATTACATAAAATGTTGAACTACCCAATCAAGGGAAAATTCATCACTGTCCATGGAGAGGAGGAATATATGGTTAGCCACCTGAACTCTTTCAGGTACATGGAAATGGATGGTGAGTTCATCGAAACTCCGTGTCAGCATTTCGAGGAGGTCCCACAAACAGTTGCGGTAGCCAAGACTACTACCAAGACTCCAAAGGCTACCAGACCTCCATTGAAAATGGCCTCTCTGAAGGATGCTAGAGCAGCGATCGAAGAAGGTGGATGCACTATCTGGGGTTAACTTCCGGATATTCCCTATAAATCTAACAAATTTGGTTTGAGTTTTACTTCGGAGGCACAAAGAGTTGTTCGATGAACTCACGCATGGAGGCCACCTTTACGTATCAACAATCAGGGAGTCAACACAGTGGAAGACAATGATGGCAACTGTGACCTGGATGAGTGGATTTTTCCAACTATCAGCAAAGGACTCAACAACTGGGAGGCTAAAGAATTTGTCCCTATTACTTTTATCCAAGAGTAATTGTCTTTAAAATTTTGTCGGACTTGTAATAATTAAACAATTTAGACTTTAAAACCTTGTGTCTTACCCGAGGCACAACGATCCATTTGTGAGGTTTGTTACTTCATCTTTATATGTCATCAATAAATCATGGACATTTTTTGCATACAAATTTTACGCTCTTTGTTTTCTACCTTTTATTTTATCAAAGATAGCTATGCTCTTACACACACTCACATATCAAAATGCAGATCCACATCCACTCAGGATCCCATGGGTAACGATTCTGCTATGGCCTATCATGACTTTTAAAATCCGATCTACCAATCCAAAGACGAAGGTGAGGAAGATTGTGAGGTACCAGGAGAACTAGCCAGGTTATTGCAACAGGAAGAAAGGACCATACAACCCCACGAAGAGCCAGTGGAAACAATTAACTTAGGTACTGAAGAGGACAATAAAGAAGTCAGGATAGGTTCCAACTTGGATCCTAGTGTCAAGAAGCGCTTAACTCAGTTACTACATTACTATGTTGAGGTCTTTGCCTGGTCGCACGAAGACATGCCAGGACTCGACACTGACATCATGGTCCATCATCTGCCGGAAAAAGAAAACTGCCCTCCGGTAAAATAGAAAGTCCGTAGCATGCGGCCAGAAATGTCAAAGAAAATCAAGGCTGAAGTCATGAAGCAGTTCAACACCAGATTCTTAGCTGTCACCTCTTATCCATAATGGGTCGCCAATGTTGTTCCAGTGCCTAAAAAGGACGGTAAGGTGCGTATGTGTGTGGACTACAAAGACTTGAATAGGGCCAGCCCCAAGGATGACTTCCCACTTTCCCACATTGATATTCTGGTTGACAACACCGCACAACATAAGGTATTTCCCTTCATGGATGGTTTCTCCGGATACAACCAGATCAAAATGGCACCTGAGCACATGGAAAAAACGACCTTCGTCACACAGTGGGGGACATTCTGTTACAAATTTATGCCATTTAGGTTGAAAAACGCTGGGGCAACCTATCAGCGTGCCATGGTAGCTCTGTTTCACGACATGATCCATCATGAAATAGAGGTATATGTGGATGACATGATAGCCAGATCTTAAACTGCATAGGAACACCTTGACCATCTGCAAAAACTGTTTGAAAGACTGAAGAAATACAAACTAAGGCTAAACCCGAATAAATGCACTTTTGGAGTGAGGTCCGACAAACTCTTAGGCTTCATTGTCAGCTGCAAAGGTATCGAAGTGGACCCTGCAAAGGTAAAAGCAATACAAGAAATGCCTGCTCCTCGCACTAAGAAGGAAGTTAGGGGATTCTTAGGACGACTGAACTATATCGCCTGGTTCATTTCCCATCTAACCGCTACTTGTGAACCAATCTTCAAATTACTGAAGAAAGATCAAGTGGTGGAATGGAACGACGACTGCCAGGCTGCCTTCGACAGGATCAAAGAATACCTTCAGGAGCCTCCCGTTTTCATGCCACCAGTCGTGGGAAGACCTTTGATCATGAATCTAACTGTCTTGGAAAATTGAATGGGGTGTGTGCTGGGGCAGCATGACGGGTCTGGCCAAAAAGAGCATGCAATATACTACCTGAGCAAAAAGTTTACCGACTGTGAAACCAGATATTCACTGCTCGAGAAAACTTGTTGCGCTCTGGCATGGGCTGCTCGCTGGCTAAGACAGTATATGTTGACCCATACTAGCTTATTAATATCTAAGATGGATCCAATTAAATACATATTCGAGAAGCCCACTGTAACACAGTGGGAGAACTGACTTGGTTGTTTTGTGTTTTATCGCAAATGTTGTGGTTTAGTAAGAGTCGCCACTGACTTTTCTTTTATCCAATAAGGAAAGGCTAAAAAGAACATGAAAGACCTTTGAGATGTTTTCTTGAGTTCGTGGGGTAGACTATGAAAAGGGAAGGTATTAGCACCCTTTTCATCCATGGTTTTCCATGGGCTCTTAGTTACTTGCTAGATCACTTGCTTTTGTTTGAAAATGTGCTTTGTGTGGTTTTTGAAAGTATTTTGAAAAGGCGCCATCGTTTAGGCAAAATTTGTAATGATTCTCGTTCGTAAGAATGTATATAAAGTATTGATCTTTTGAAAATGTTTTCAAGTTTGAAAGATGTTTTTGAAAGTGTTGGTGTTTGTTTTCGAAAATAGCAAGGATGTTTTGGTTTTGAAATTGAGCAAGCAGCTAGAAACAATCTACCTACTCAAAAGTATTTCATGTTTATTTTCTCTTTCCTTTGACATTGTTATCTTACCATTGATTTGGTAAGTAACCATATCTTTGGATGTAAAAGGGACGGGCAAGGGTCATCGTATAGCCATGATTAGCAATGTTGTAAGATATCTTAGCATTTTCTTTAAGGGACTAAGATCATTTTCGAAAGGAAACTTTGATAGCGTCATTGAGAGACTATGATCTTGTATTTTTTTACTATTTTTTCTAAGATACCTCACATGCATAATATGGCCATTTTTGTAAGGCAATAAAATGGGTTTACCCTAAGGGTGTATGTGTGCAAGTGTATTGGTTTACATGCTTGATTTGTCTTGATTAGGGTTTGCTATTTGTTGGTTTTAATCTTTCCATACAAACCCTAATTACTAGCATTTGTATATAAAGCATTTAAATTGCGGAAAATAAAAATATTAAGCTATTACATCATTTAGGGGAGGGGGCATACACATTTACAAATGGGGAATTTGCAAGAAAATAAAATCTAAATAATTATTACAACCATATTGAATATTGTACAAACATGAATAAATAAAATACAAGAATGTAAATGTAAAAAGAAATGTGATTTTTGTTTGGTTTTCATGAAAAAGGGGTTTTTTTGACCTAGTTAACTAAAATAAAATAATTAACTAAAAATAAGAAAATTAAAATTAAGTTGGTAAAATAAATTAATTTAAAGAGAACAAAACTTTTAGGGTTTTTTGTGAATTTGATTAAATTAGTAAATAAAACTAAAAAGTCATAAGTTCTAAATTGATTTTAATTTACAAGAAAATAATATAATAATAATTAAGACTAATTATCTAAGTATTTAAAAAAAGGGAAATTAATTTATTAAAGGAAATGTTTTTTTGTTCTTTTAGTTTTATGAAGAAAAATAAACTAAGTAAATATAAATAATAAAATATATTTTTTTTTGGATTTTTTGTAAATAATAAAAATAATAATAATAATAATAATAATAATAATAATAGAAATAAAAATAATAATAATAAAGAAAATAAAAACAAAACAAAAATATAAAATTAAAGTCAGGGGGTTAGAAAGTGAAACATGGAGTATGAAAAAAGCAAAAAAAGTTAGGCCCAATAAAGGGGAGCCCAGCGCTGCAAAAATCAGAAAAAATTGTAAAAATGTGAAAAAAAGCAAAAGGCAGCGCGCTGGGTGTTGAACCCACGCCCTCTTGGTTACCAGCGCGTTGCCTTACCACTGGGGTGGCTATACATCCATTGATATAACTAAAATGATAAATATATAATACAAAACAAGTCCTGAATATGGAACTTCATCTTCAACCTCCAGCCAGATCATCTGTATCTCGTTCATTTCTCAACAAAAATGGAAAATGCTAACATGAAAGTTGTGCTATTTTTCCTCACGAATCTAACCATGTAAACAACTAAAGCTGTAGATCAAAGATGAATGAGAATTTCTCTGGCCCTAATTTGAACCCTATTTTTTTCCAGAAACTTCAAACTTAAAATTCTCTAAGTTCAAGCCATGTAAATGAAAACTAAGGATATGTACAACTTTAGGGCAACGAGGTCTATATTTTATCTTCACAAATGAATCAATAATGATGCTTGTAGAGAGAGTTAAAAGTTAAGGAAACTTACCTCAAAACTGGAAATCGTATTTTGAGTTTGAGCACTCCTCAAGGTGTTGTGATGATCAGAATAACTTCATGACCCACCAGGATGCTAATGCAATATTTAGTTTGTACTGGAGATGGCTGAATCGTGCTGGAGAAGTCCAAGTGCAAAGCTCTGTTTTTGAAAATGGAAGATGGTGCAAATGGTGTTACAGTCGTGTAACAGGGTGTGGCATGAGTTCTAAATGGTGTATGGAAGCTTTGTGATTGAACTTGAGTGAGAACGCACGAGTGAAATGTGAGTTTGGAATTCAAAGTCAGAAATGACACAAAAATGGATTTTGTGTGCCAATTATGATTTCAGGGAGATTCAGGGAGTTTCTAGGCTTGTGAATTCGTGTGTTTTATTGCAAATGACTTGTGTATCTATAAGAAAAAGGTTAGGATACTTGAGGTGGTCAGAATCACAAGATAACAAGTTATGGGATTTTGACTTGTTTTTGAAGCAAGCTTGACAAGTATGGTTTCAAGGCAAGGTACAAAGATATCTAGAGTGGTTACCAAATTTAAACATGCTTATATGACTTTGTAGAGGAAGCTTGTGTAGAAGGAACAAGTGCAAAGCTCAATGCAAGTTGACTTTGCATAAAGCTTGCTTTATGTAAATGGAAATGGTGCCTTTGTGCCATTAATGGAAAATTATCTTGGATAAAGCTTGAATCAAATGGATAATAGCTCAAAAGAAAGTGTAATCTTCTGATTAGGGAGAGATTTTGAGGTTTAGAGGCCTGCAAAGCAAGATTGTGCAGCATAGGCTTGAGATTTGAATTCTTGTTCATCACAAATTTTGCCTTGCAAAACAACTTGAAACTCCAACTTCTGGCCTTCGATTCTCCTTGCTCATAAATGATCTCAAGGAGTTCTTGGACATTTTGGAAATCATGTAATGTGATCTATAACCCCTTTTTGAATCACTTTTGAGAATTCCCCTTAGAACTATATGAAAAATTGCCATGAAGTTAGGTCAAAATCCTGCCTAAACTAGGGCAAAAATTTCACTAAGTGTTTAGTTTCATGACCATGACTTCATGGATTAATAACTTGAGATCCAAGAATTTCTAGGAGAAGTTATGTAAAGCAATGTTTTAGATCTCATGGAGATATACAACTTTCATGTTGAAAGTTTCTTTTGAATCATCTTGCATCATGGTGAAAAATTGGCTCAAAGTTGTGAAAAAAATATGAAGTTTCCAACACTTAGAAAAATTTCTAAGTTTGGAAACTTTGACTTTTCAAAATGAAATCTTGACTTTTTTATTTCTTGATGAACAAGTTTCATATTTTGACATGTTTTGATGAATTATGATCTTTGACACTTGATTTTGACCAAAAAGTCAAAGTTTGACTTTTCAGTGTAAAGTTGACTTTTGATCAGTTGACTGAAGATCAACTATCAATCAATTGATCTTGAAGGAAGTTTTGAGTCATGCCATTAGGTCAAAATGATGCAATTAAACTGTTGAGATCATGTCTTAAACCAATTAACCATTTGCTAGGTCAAAAATCAGAAATTGCCATTTCTCAGTCAAAACCCTAATTTTGACCATTTTGCCCTTTTGATGATCTGATCAAATTTCTTGAGGAATTGTGGTCTAAACTTGATCAAATGATACATATGAGTTCATCATGTTGATATGGATAAAAAATTATGAAGTTTGACTGTAAATTGACCACAATTGACTTTTTCCCCAATACAACTGATTTTTAGGTCAACTGCTCAATTGACTGAGCAAAATGTGATCCAAGATTTGAAACTTGACATGAGCAATCTTAGGGGTCCATAATGATCCATGAAATTCATATGAGGCATTAAAAGCTCAATTATCCTTGTGCAATCTCAAACCCTAATTTTAGTCATCAGTGCCTAAGGAGGTGTCTTGAGCTGATCAACCCTTGTGTAGTCTTGAACCAAAGGAGATCTTGTGAGAAAATACTTGATAAATGAGAGAGAAAATTTTGGGGTACAACATATTCCCCTGTTCAATCTTCTTAAACTTGAAGAGTTAGATTGGCGGATCCGTCATTCGTGACTTGAAGGTGGAAGATGATTGGACACTAGAGTGCTCAGAAATTTGCACTCGAAGTCGAAGTGGGAATGGGCTTATAGATGCCATTTGGAGGAATGATGGAGATTTGCTGGAGATGGGCTTGTAGGTGCCATCCAAAGGTTACTGTTGACAGAAAATGGACTAAGTCTGAATTTGATTTCAACTGGAAAAGAATTAGAATAAATCTTTGGAGCGACTTATCTGAACCATAAGAAGTCTTGTATGTTGTTTGACTGGGAAGAACCAGAATAAATCTTGGAGCGATTTATCTGAACCAAAAGTGTCTTTCAGAAATTATTAGGATAAACTGTTGAGGGGTTTAAACTGAACCAAAAGAGGTCTTGAATATTCTTTAACTAGAAAGAATCAAAGTAAATATTTGAGTGATTTATCTGAACCAGAGAAAGCATCTGCGGGAAAGAATCAGAATAAACCGTTGAGAGATTTATCTGAACCCAAAGTGTTGTTTTGGAAAGTATCAAGATAAGCCATTGAAGGGTCTAAACTGAACCAAAAGAGATCTTGAATGTTTTTTAACTAGAAAGAATCTGAGTAAATCTTTGAGTGATTTATCTGAACTAGAGAAAGCGTCTGAGGGAAAGAATCAGAAAAAACCGTTAAGAGATTTATCTGAACCCAAAGTGTTCTTTTGGAAATTATCAGGATAAACCGTTGAGGGGTTTAAACTAAACCAAAAGAGATCTTGAATGTTTTTAACTGGAAAGAATCAGAGTAAATCTTTGAGCGATTTATCTGAACCAGAGAAAGCGTTTGCAGGAAAGAATCAGAATAAACTGTTGAGAGATTTATCTGAACCAACAGGGTTCTTTTGGAAAGTATCAGGATAAAGCATTAAGGGGTTTAAACTGAACCAAAAGAGATCTTGAATATTCTTTAACTAGAAAGAATTAGAGTAAATCTTTGAGCGATTTATCTGAACTAGAGAAAGCGTCTGTGAGAAAGAATCAGAATAAACCGTTGAGAGATTTATCTGAACTCGAAGTGTTCCTTTGGAAAGTATCAGGATAAACCGTTGAGGGGTTTAAGCTGAACCAAAAGAGATCTTGAATATTCTTTAACTGTAAAGAATCATAGTAAATCTTTGTGCGATTTATCTAAACTAGAGAAAGACGTCTGCAGGAAAGAATCAAAATAAACTGTTGAGAGATTTAAGATGAACCGACAGGGATCTGGAGAAGAATTAGAACAAATCATTGAGAGATTTATCTGAACTAGAGAAGACGTCTACGGGAAAGAATCAAAATAAACCGTTGAGAGATTTAATCTGAAGCGGTAGGGACCTGGCGAAGAATCAGAATAAATCATTGAGAGTTTTATCTGAACCAGATAATGCGTCTACGGGAAAGAATCAGAATAAACCGTTGAGAGATTTAAACTGAACCGGCAGGGATCTGGAGAAGAATCAGAACAAATCATTGAGAGATTTATCTGAACCATAGAAGACGTCTGCGGGAAAGAATCAGAATAAACCCTTAAGAGATTTAAGCTGAACCGGAAGGGGTCTGAAAGAAATATCTGTTTTGTAGATGGTTGACCAGTTCTTTTCTTGGGAATTGATCTGTAATTGACTTGTTGAAAATTTGACGATAATTCTCTGTTGATTGATCTTTCCTGAAAAAGATGAAAGGTTACTTGCATGCAATGTCATGATGTATGAAATGCATGGTGCAATGATGTTCTCAAAATAAATGAGATTGTGTTGTATGTATTTGTGCTGTCAATGTTATGACGTATGGATGTAATGTATGGACACATTAATTGTTATGCTGCAGTATTGCTGGAGTCAGGGAAAATAAATCCCTGAGCACTGCTGCGTATAAGGAGTGTAAGTCTTCATGTTTTTAAGTTGAAATGTTGATGAGCTTCCATTTGTTAGAGAAATAAACTCTGTTGTGTAAGGGAAACTCCGTGTATTGCTTGTGGACCTTGTGATATCCTGCTGGGGAATCCTGAGAAACTGGGCGACTTTCACTGAGAAATCTTAGGAGCTGTAACTGGAAGTTTCATTTTGTCTAGGATGTGATAGAGCTTGACATCATTAAGCTGCATACTGGAGATACGTTAGCGATCCTGTAGTGGGATGTCTCGGATTTCCGTTCTTGTTGGAAAAGTACCTGTGGGGCTTTTTATGGAATAGTCTAAAGATATTACCCTATTTCTTAAAGCCATTAGTGTCTGTCTTTCTATTTTTTATCCATTTTAATTCACATGCTATTTAGTTTCATTTTGCAGTTTTATCACGATTTTATGTTTTTTTGTGTTGTGTTTCAAGCTCTTTGTTGTTTGTGAAGAAACACTCATCAGAATAAAAAAGGAGGAAGAAAGAGCAGAAAAAGAAGCAGAATCTCACTTCTGATGATGTAACAGACACCACCATCACCATGGCAAGTTCCATGGACTCCATATTACGTCAATTGATGAGTCTCAACTCATGGCGGTCGCCATGCACCAGGAAATCAGAAACGTGCAAAAATAAATTGTGTAGCACTTCTTCCCCACTTCCATATATTTTCTCCTATTTTGTTGTACACGATTTGAACATGGAAGCAGGGTTGTAACTCTATATATTTGATAGTTTTATTAGTCCTAGGGTCGGATTTTTTTGTATGCGAAGCTCTGTCAAACTGAAAAGCAATCCTTTGAACGAATTTCCGATTGTAATCCTGCCAGCATATTTAGAAGAAATCAAAGTTCTTTTATTCCAGTTTTTCTCAGGTTTTTATTTAACGCATTATAATTATTGCTTGTTTAGTCTATCTACAATGTATTACTTTATCGCAATTTCTATGTTTAATGTATTTTTAATAAGTAATATGTTCGGCTAAGCATATAGAGTCCGATATGTAAATATTGTCATTTCCGACGGGACTCGGTAACAAGTTAGCTTAATTATTTAATTGAAAATTCAGTTTCGATCTTTATTTCTTAAACTTAATTTAAATAGCTTTGTCACGAGAGTGAGAGGTTATTTAACACGATTTTGTCACGAGAGTGAGAAATTAACTAAGGTTCGAGCCGACATTGCAAAAGTGTGGGGGTCAAACCAGATAGTAAGAGCGGGGTATTGACTCCTAAAGAGAGAGAGAGTGCTTTATGCATCGATTAGAACTTGTTCAGTTTTCAAAACGCGTTCCTTGATTAGAATGAGCAAGAAAGAGAAAAATCCCATGGTTAAGGAACATGACTTTATTCTAAACCATGATAGTGTAGGATATTGTCTTTAAATTGATATTTTATACTAAACACTATTCTAACGACACTACAAGCCAATGATACAGAATCCCTGAGGTATGGGGGATACACGTTACGATCTCTCTTTATTATAATATTTTCCAATTTATTTTAATTTAGTATTAGTCCATATTAATCTAAGATAATCATTCTCTTAGCTTTACATAGTAATGATAAATAACATTAGTTTAATTATTAGTCCCCGTGGGTTCGATATCTTTTAAAACTACGCAATCAGACTGTGAACTTGCTGTTAGTTGACCCGATAGACTCTTAAAGCCGCGATCAAGTTTTTGGCACTGTTTCTGGGGACTAATTTAGTCAATATTGTGATTCCATTGTTATGCAGTATAGACTAAGGCAACAAATTTTACTTTTTTTTACTTTGTCGATTGCATGCCAAGCACTCGCTTTCAAGGCGAGGAGTTAGAGCAACAAATTGACGAAGTCGAGCGTTTTATTAATCTAAGACACCAAATCCAAGAATACCGTATTAAATACAATCTTCCCGATCCTAATATTCCTTTTCCCGAACCATTTCCTGAACCAGAACCAAGTATGACTGGAGGACCACAAAACTGTCCTCTCAAGTACTATGATGTTCCATCACAGGAAGAATTGCACAACAACATTGCTTCCACCGCTATTGATCGAAATGATTTCGAGTTGAAACCTTCGTTGTTGCAAGATGTCCAACATAATCAATTTTCGAGAAGTCCTACAGACGATCCGAACTTACATTTGTTAGTGTTTGTGCAGTATGCAGGCACACTAAAAGCAAATGGTGTCAGCACCAAAGAAATAAGACTACGTCTTTTCCATTTCTCTTTAAGAGATAGAGCTAGAGCTTTGCTCCAGTCACTACCATCCAACTCTGTTACCACCTTGGACGAGTTTAAGAAAGTTTTCTTAGCACGATATTTCCCACCAAGCAAGACAACTATGCTAAGATCCAATATCAATGGTTTTAAACAATAAGACAATGAATCTCTTTTTGAAGCATGGGAAAAATACAAAGACATGATGCAACTTTGTCCATATCACGGTCTAGAAGAATGGATGATTATTCACACATTTTACAATGGTCTCTTGTACAACACAAGATTGACAATAGACGTTGCGACTAGCGGCACACTAATGGGTAAACCTTACCAAGATGTTTATCAGCTTATCAAAAGTATGGCTCAAAATCACTATCAATGGGGAAGTGATAGGACTTTTATTGAGAAACCTCAAACAAAAGGCGATATTTACGAAGTTAGTAGCTTAGACATAGTAAATGCCAAGGTAGAATCCCTCACTCAAAAGATAGAAAACTTGACCATAACTCCTGCAGCCGCCGTGGCTACAATAGCTCCAAGCTGAAATTTATACGGGCTTCATGGGCATGCTACCCCCGAATGTCCACTTTTGACAAGAGTACCCGTTGATTAAGTGAATTACACTCAAGTTAATCCTTATGGTAATACCAATAACCCAGGTTGGAAGAACCATCCAAAATTTGCGTACAAGAGCAATAATGCATTATATGCATCTGGCCAAGCTCCTGCTACATCGCCAGGATATCAGAAAGCCGCCCCAGCTGTTCCAAATGCTCATAGGAAATCCAACCTTGAAATAATAATAGAAAATTTCGTAGCTACTCAGGCCCAACAAAATAAGGATTTTCTGAATCAAAATATTCACACTAGTGAACAACTTAAGCAATTATCAAACAAGGTTGATGCACTAGCCACTCATAATAAAATGCTAGAAACACAAATTTCTCAAGTGGCTCAACAATAAGCAGCTATAGTTTCCCCTTCTGGAACTTTTCCTACACAACCGCAACCAAATCCAAAAGGTCATGTTAATGCTATAATATTACAAAGTAGGACAGAATTAGATGGACCAACCGACCCAAGACTTAAAAATCCAGCCATGTATCAGAATTCTAGTAATGAAACTGAAAAGGAAGACAAACCAAAATAAAATGAGAAGGAAGATAAAAGTGAAGAGGACAAAGAGAAAGAAAAACCTTATGTGCCTCTACCACCATACAAACCACATATACCGTATCCTCAAAGGTTTTCTAAGTCTAAAAGTGTAGGACAATTTAAGAAATTTGTTGAATTTCTGAAACAATTAAATATTACTATACCTTTCACAGAAGTTATCGCACAAATTCCTTCTTATGCTAAGTTCCTTAAAGAGATCCTATCCAATAAGAAAAAGCTTGAGGATAACTAAATAGTTATGCCTATCACATAATGTAGTGCCATAATCCAAAACAACACGCCTCCTAAGCTAAAAGACCCATGTAGTTTTTCTATACCTTGTGTAATCGAAAAGTTTGTCATAGAAAAAGCTTTGTGCGACTTAGGAGCTAGTATCAGTCTAATGCCCTTACCAATTTGCGAAAGGCTCAACATGGAATAATTGAGACCAACAAAAATGTCCATACAACTAGCCGACCGTTCAGTAAAATTTCCTTTAGGAATGCTAGAGAACATTCCTGTTCGCATAGGAGAATTCTATATTCCCATTGACTTTACAATTATGGACATTAAGGAGGATTCCAACATCCCTGTCATATTAGGAAGACCATTCTTAGCCACAGTTGGAACCATCATAGACGTGAAAAGAGGAAAGCTAACTTTTGAGGTTGGTGAAGAAAAGGTTGAGTTTATTCTTTCACAATTTTTCAAGGCACCAGCTATAGACGATTCATTTTGTTTCTTAGATGTTATTGACAAATACGTTAAAGAAATGAAGATGCAACAAACTAAGTATACTGAAGTACTAAAGATTCCAACACCTCCTATATTTGAAGATGATAATTGGCGTGAACCATACATAAACGATAATCTAAGAGAATGTCTCAAACCAACTCTCGACCATATAACTTGCCCAAAGAAACCAGCTGTAGAACTTAAAACACTATCTAAAAATCTATGATATGAGTTCCTAGACATAGAACTTGAACGACCAGTTATAGTCAATGCAGATTTAGGACAGATAAAAATTGAAAAATTGTTACACGTTCTAAGAAAGTATCCAACTGCTCTCGATTATAACATCTCAGATCTAAAAGGAATAAGTCCCTCTATTTGTATGCATCACATTATGCTTGAGGAAGACTGTAAGACTTCCAAAGAGAATCAGAGGAGAATTAAGCTTGTTCTGAGGGATGTAGTCAAAAGAGAAGTACAAAAGTTAGTAGAAGCAAGAATCATATACCCGATATCTGATAGTAAATGGGTCAGCCCAATACATGTCGTACCAAAGAAGGGAGATGTTACAATTGTAAGTAATGAAAAGGATGAATTCGTAGCAAAACGTACTCAAACCCGATGGAGAATGTGCATCGACTATCAAATGCTAAACAAAGACACTCATAAGGACCATTTTCCTTTACCCTTCATTGATCAAATGCTTGAATGACTGGATAAAAACTCTCATTTATGTTATTTAGACGGTTACTCAGGATCTTTCTAAATCTTTATCCATCCTGATGACCAAGAAAAGACTACCTTTACATGCCCTTATGGTATATTTGCCTACTGAAAAATGCTGTTCGGATTGTGTAACGCTCTCGCAACATTTCAGAGATGCATGATGGCAATCTTCTCTGATTTTTTTGACAATATAATGGAAGTTTTTATGGATGATTTCCCTGTTTGTGGGAAGAGTTTTGAAGGATGCCTATCGAACCTCGAAATGGTACTTGAAAGACGCATAAATGTTAATCTAGTACTAAACTGAATAAAATGCCATTTCATGGTCCGACAAGGAATTGTACTTGGACACATAGTGTCCGACAAGGGGATTGAAGTTGATAAAGCAAAAATGGAAATTATTGAAAATCTTCAACCTCAGAAAATAGTTAGAGAAATACAAAGTTTCTTGGGACATGCTGATTTATACTGACTATTCATTAAAGATTTCTCTAAAATAACTAAACCACTAACTGACTTATTAATGAAATATGTTGAGTTCATCTCTGAGGAAAAATTCTTGGAAGCGTTCAAACATCTCAAAAATTCTCTCATCACTGCACCTATCATGCAACCACCTGATTGGAGTAAACCGTTTGAGATAGCGTGTGGTGCTAGTGATTATGCAGTAGGGGTTGTCTTAGGACAAAGAGAAGACAAAAAGCTTCATGAAATTTATTACGCAAGTAGAACCTTAGACCCTACGCAAATGAACTATGCCACAACAGAAAAGGAACTCCTAGCCATCATGTTCGCGTTAGATAAATTTCGTTCTTACTTAGTAGGAGCAAAGATCATTGTTTATACCGACCATGCAACAATTAGGTACCTATTGAGTAAAAAGGATGCCAAGCCAAGACTTTTAAGGTGGATTATGCTCTTGCAAGAATTAGACTTAGAAATCAAAAATAAGAAAAGGCACTGAAAACATAGTAGCTGACCATCTCTTTAGAATTGAGGACATGAAACCAGAACAAGTTCCTATAAATGCTGATTTCCCATATGAACGACTATTAGCCCAATTAAAAAGCAACACAATTGAATGATCTTCGACTTATAACGATACATAAACAAATGAAGTTCTGGAAGTAATTTACACCAAAACTATATTGCCATGGTATATTGACTTTGTCAATTACTTAGCCGCTGAAGTACTTCCACCGGACTTGACTTACAAACAAAAGAAGAAATTCTTCCATGATCTTAAACATTACTACTGGGATGGGCCTCTTCTTTTCAAGATAGGTGCCGATGGTATCTTCCATTGATGCGTCCCTGAAGAAGAAGTAGAAAACATAATATCACATTGCTATTGCGCTCCTTACGGAGGACATGCAAGAACTTATAAGACTTGTGTTAAGATCTTACAAGATGGCCCCTTTTGGCCTAATATATGGAAAGACGTCCATATCGCGATTATAAACTGTGAACGATGCCAATGCACCAACAATATATCTAGATGCGATGATATGCCATTAAAAGGCATCTTAGAAGTAGAAGTCTTCAATGTTTGGGGAATTAACTTTATGGGGCCTTTCCCATCTTGTTTTTGTAACAAGTACATACTCGTTGTTGTCGATTACGTATCAAAATGGATCGAGGTTGTAGCTTCTCCTACTAATGATGCACGAGTAGTAATTAAGATTTTTAAGAATATAATAATTCCTAGATTCGGTGTGCCGATACTTGTCATAAGCGACAGAGGTTCCCATTTCATTTCAAAAATATTTGAAAAACTATTGCTAAAATATGGAGTCCGACACCGGGTAGCAACACCTTATCACCCACAAATTAATGGGAAAGTAGAGGTTTCAAATAGAAAAATTAATCAGATTTTAGAGAAAACAATTGCCACCTCTAGGAAATATTGGTCTTCAAAGCTACATGGAGCTCCGTGGGCATATATAACAACTTACAGGACCCCAATAGGAACGACACCATTCAAGCTAGTTTATGATAAATCATGTCATTTACTGGTGGAATTAGAATATAAAGCTTATTGGGCCATTAAGACTCTTAATTTAAATTATACTGTCACCGACGAAAAAAGAATTTTAGATATTCATGAACTAGAGGAACTTAGATTAGACGCCTACGAGAATGCCCAAATCTATAAAGAAAGAACTAAAAAGTGGCATGATAAACACATTTCTAGAAAAGAGTTTCATGAGGGGAATGTAGTACTCCTTTTTAACTCACGACTAAAATTATTCCCAGGAAAACTTAGATCTAGGTGGTCGATTCCTTTTGAAGTCAAGAAAGTATTTTCAAGCGGATCCGTAGAAATTAAAAGTAGATCAAAAGAGTCATTCATTGTGAATGGACATCGGCTTAAACATTATCATAATATAGAAAATCTAGATTACAATTTCGAGTACAAATTACAAGAGTTTCCCGCTCATTTACAAAACTAGCCCTAGAACTAATGTCTAGCTCATGACATTAAATGAAGCACTTTGTTGGAGGAAACCCACAATTTTAGATCCTAGTTTTGCAAAATTTTTTTATTAGGATTTTAGATTTTATCTTACTTAATTTTTGCTAACTTTCTAACTTTCATAATGTCTACTTACTTTCAGGCTAACATAACTTCTCTAACTTCTAACTAACTTTAACGATGCAACAAGTAGACACTATAGGAATTATTTTCAGAGACAGGGCCCAAAGGATGCGTTTTGAGGTACTATCTCAAAGAGATATGGCTTTAACTATCTACCCTGATGGACTCACCATGACCAAACTAGTAACCAGAGATAATGTCAT
Organism: Vicia faba; assembly: GCA_948472305.1. NCBI lineage: Eukaryota > Viridiplantae > Streptophyta > Magnoliopsida > Fabales > Fabaceae > Vicia > Vicia faba. The sequence goes on along the minus strand of OX451740.1, from coordinate 1,065,850,289 downwards.
GTTTTTCCTTAATCAACTAGACAGGGATAACTTTGTTGTTAGGAGAAGATTCAATGCCTATCATAGGCTGACCCTTGAGTTTCTGAGCTCCCTTACCTATATCCCTAACCATGGTTTAGGATGTTTGGTATTGATTACCACTACATCCACAGAAAAATGGCTGAACTTCTAGACTTGCCTAATGGGCCTAGCGTTGTTACCATTAATCAAGAAGAACTCCTAATGAAACTTGAACTAAATTACTTTTAGGGCAGTGTTGTACCCCAAAATTTACCCTCCCATTTTCTTCAAGACATGCTCCTAGGGTTCTCAATTGCTTAAGGTTGCCCAAGAATTGATCAAACAAATTCACCTTCTAAGCAATAGACTTACAACTAGGGTTTGACTTGTCTCAAGGAAGATTTATTTTCTAATGCCTCAAGTTGGTTTCATGGTCTCTTATATGTCTCCAAGAATTCTCATGCTAAGTTTCATGCCTTGAGTCACAAGGTTGCTCAGTCAATGGCTCAGATGACTAAAAATCAACTATATTTGACAAAAAGTCAACTATGGTCAACATACAGTCAAACCTCAAGATTTTTGGTTAACATTAATATTTTGAATTTACATTCATCATTTTATCAATGGTTAATCATGATTCATCAATAAAACTCTCAAATCATCAAAAGTCAAAAGTTGCCAAATTAGGGTTTTCCTTAGGAGAAGTCAACTGAACTTTAACCAAGCACAACTTCCACATGCTTCATCAGATTTTCCTTAACCAAATCTCATTTTGAAGGAAATTTAATTTTCTTCAAGTTTGTCTCTCTAAGCTCAAGTCCAAAAAAGGCTTCATTTGAGAGATATGGGCCAATACATTATAGGTCATTTCAAAAGTCAACAAAAAGACACTTTTTGTCAAGGCAACTTACATCAAGATAGAGATTGTAGAGGAGATTGTGGGATTTATAAAAAGTCCAAGATCACCTTCATATGATGAAAATTAAGAGAGGTAATGAATGGTAGAAGTTGGGAAATTTCGAGCAAATGCATGAAACCAAAAGTGACCAAACTTGGATTTTTGGGCTAATGGGCTGATCTTTCAAGATCCATGCGTGTTATAAGCCTCATAGTGAACCTCTGAACTTTTTCAAACACCCCTTGGATTTTTATTCTATTTGTCTTTGATTTTATTTATTTAAAATTCAAAATAAATTAGATACAATAAGAAGTCTTCATACAAAGGTCCAAGCCCAATATTTTGACCTAATTTCATCTCTATATATTCCATATATTTCAGACAAGGCAAAAAAAACCTTGCATGAAAAAACATTCCCAAAAGTTCCAAAATTATCAAAAACTAGGGAAACTTCAAACCCTAGTTACAAACTCTTTCAAAGCAGGCCGACCATCCCGTTCAACTCCAGAAGCCTTGTATGGTAAACTTGGATTGGTTGTGATGATCCAAAGAGCATGAAACGAGCATTACATGCCTCGTCAGTTTTCATTTTGCATGAAATTCATATTGTCATTTTTATTGTGTTTTAATGCATACTAACACCACTAACGATTTTCTAAGGTATAACAATGCAAATTAGACCCACCGTATGGCCCCCATAACGACCGGCCAAGGGTTTGCCATGTTTACACCATTTTAGGTTATATTTATCGTATCTCATAATACAACACGATTTGTCCAAAACTAACACGTCCATTGAATTTGCAAGGCCTGAATTAGGGGGATAGGGTACCATTGAATCACTGACTGTGTTTATTTTATAAGAATGAAAAACAAGATTGTTGGAGAAGACGACCGGAGCTAGGGCTCCAACGCTTCTCTAGCCCAGTCCATTAAGTTTATTATATAATTAATTGCTTTTGTTTAATGACTGAATGAAACAGCCACCCCAGTGGCAAGGAAGTGTGCGTTAAGGCATTGGTATACCAAGGCATGGGTATGATCCCTTCCTTTTTGTCATTTTCATATTTTTCTGGTTTTTGCAGATCGTATGCTGCGTGTCCTCGTACATCAACCAGGCACCCTCAAGTTTCGCAGCTCGATCCCTTCCTTTTGGTCGTTTTCATGTTTTCTTGATTTTGGCAGATCGTATGCAGCATGTCCTCGTACATCAATCGGATACCCTCAGTCTTGCATCCCTCGGATCCAGATCTAACGCTCCTAGATGCGCAACCTGCAATACACCCCTTTTGACCATCACACTGGACAGACGCTGGCACTAATTGGGCATGGGCTCCATAGCAATTCCAAACCCCCTTTTTCTTAAATTAGGTCCAATCTCTTTTTCTTTCTATATTTTTTCTTCTTCTACTTTTACTTATTTTTTATTTAATTAAAAAACATAATTAGTTTTTAGGTTTATTTCTTAACCAATTAATTAATTAGATTCTTAGGTTTTTTTAATTAACTTTTTTTATATAATTTAGTTAATTAACTTTTTTTAATTAAAATTAATTAGGTTTTTTAGGTTCTTTTAATTAATTAATCACAAACATTTTTCATAAAAATACCAAAAAATATTTTCTTTTCAATCGTTCACATTTTTAGATCGACTGTGCGAATGTAATTTTAATTTCTCGCATTTCTTTTCTTTTAATTATTATGTAACTGATTACGGGTTGTAATAGCTTATGAATTTTATTTTCCACTTTCTATTATGTATCTTCCCCGAAGCGATGTAATAGTTTAGGGTTTACATTTTGTCTACTTTCCGCACATTTACAGTTTTGTATACTTGCTATGTTTATTGCTTAGTAATTAGGGTTTGCATGAAAAGACTAAAAGGAATCATTAGAAAAACTCTAATTCAAGACAAAATAACTGAATACAAAACATTTACACATGCGCACCTTCAGGGTAACCTCCCTTGTTTCCTTCGGAAAATAACAGTCATGTCCCTCAAACGTGGGGACGCTTTAGCAAAGTCCCTCGATTCAAAGATCATAGTCTCTCGATGACCCTTCGACGTTGCCTTATGGTAAATGATCTAGTCACTTAACGAAAATTTCTAAAGCATCCTTACCAGTTTCCTTCGATGACTTTATGATGACCCTCGTATGTCCCTTCATATACAACGATAGGGCTTCCTACTAACTAATGGTACGAATAAAAATATCTAAAGAAGGAGGAAAATACAAGAACGACCTTGAGTAAGGGTAAAACTTTTAACCGCTTGCTCATAAAGCTCTTAAAAACAAAACATTTCACACAATCACACTTTTCAATACAATATTTTCAAAACAAACTCTTTGTACGTATTCTCAAGGACATATACGAGAATCATTACCAAATTTCGCCTTACATTGGAAACTTTTTAAAATATTTTCAAGTACACAACACAAAGCAATTTTCAAAAAAAAGTGAGCTAAGCGATTAAGAGCTCGTAGATAACTACGGATGAAAAGGGTGCTAACACCTTCCCTTTTCATAACCTACCCCCCTGTGATCGGTGGATCTGGAACTGACTGTTTAACGCTGGTTCGCGAAATGTCGCGGAAGCAAGAGTCGCCACCGTCTTTTATTTTCTCCAAATGGAAAGGACAAAAGCATAGAAAAATTCCTTAAAGAGATTGCTCTCGGTTCGGGAGGTAGGTTATAGAAAGGGAAGGTATTAGCACCCTTTCTATCCATGGTTATCCATGGGCTCTTAGATACTTGCTCAACGTGTTTTCAAAAATGTTTGCTTGCTTTTCAATGTGGGTTTTAAAAAGTTTCTTTGAAAAATTTCAGTTCGACTCGTACGTCAGAGTGTTTGAAAAATTTGCTTTGAAAGCTTTTGAAAAGTGTTGGTGTGAAAAGATTTCAGTTTGTTTTGAAGAGAGCAAGTATCTACGAGGACCTACCTACCCTAAGGAATTCGTCTGTGTAAATGTCCTTTAAAGTAGTGCCATCCCACCATTGAGAGGTAGGTAGCACCACCGTTGGAGGTGTTCGGGTCAATTCGAGTTTGTAGGGACATGGTGATCACCAGAGCAATGGGAAGACACCTTAGAAGCTACCCTCATGCCAGGTTCCCGAATCATGAGGACTTACTAAGACGTCCTCTACTCGACGATCACCTTTCGAGGCAAGGCAACAGTGAGGCGTACCCTAGGGGTGGTGTGTGCGATTCGTGTGTTGTTTTCATTGATATTTGTCTTGTCATGTTAAAGTGATCTACGCTTGATTTTATTTAGGGCCATTCATTCTTTCATGCTTGGTTAACAGTTAAAAAATATTTGCGGGAAAAGTAAATCTAGCACTATTACAAATGGCGCGGGTCCACATCGCCAAATTAAACCGGACCCGATTTGACGGAAAGTAAATAAAGCAAATAAAAGTGCGAAAAGTTTAAGTTACAACGCTTTGGGAGAGATACATAATTATTTAAGCAATAAAATAAATACGCAAATTAAACAATTAAAAATATGGGCGTTGGACCCTTTTGCAAAATTAAAATTAACAAGGAATTAAAATTAAAATTAAAAGAAAAATGTTTTATGTATTTTTATGTTTTTTAAGATTTAACAGAAAAAAGAATTAATTAAAATTAACTAACCCTAATTCTAATGGTTTTTAAATTTATTATGAAAGTATTAAAATTTAACCTAAATTTAACCTAAGCTTTTTTATATACAATTTAATTATGAAAATAAAAGAAGTAATATTATTATTATGATAAAAAGAAAAATTAAAAGGAATAAAAAATTATTAAACCTAATTCTATATTTTTTGGATTTTTGGTTATTAAAAGGAATTAAAGTTAAAACCTATTTTACTAAATTTATTTACAATTTATTTACAAGAAAATGTTAAAATAAAATTATTTATTGCATTTTTATCTTTTTCTGATTTTTTTATGAAATTTTTATATTTGGTAAAAAATAATAATTAATTTAAACAAACAAAGAAAATAAAATAACAAAAAATAAAATATGAAAATATAGAGAAAGCAAACCAGGGGGGGGGGGGGGGGGGGTTCAGGCCCCAAAGTGGAGGTCTTAGTGTGAAATTCTGGCCCATTAAACTTGAGATTGTTTGACTTTTCCAGGCCACGTATGCGCGTGTTGACTAGTCCTCATGGTACTCTTCAATTCTGAGCCCTTGATCTGCATCCCTTGGACGCGTGGACCTTTGGATTTTGAGGCATATGATGCATCCTCAATACTGACGCTGCATAGGAATTAGTATTGAAAAACAATATTGAAATTGTTCAGACCTGGGACTTGAACCCAGGTCATGGGGGTTACCAACACCACACCTTGCCAATTGAGCCACTACACGCATTCGTTAATTAAACATATAACAAATATAATAAAAGAAACAACGCGTTAGTGCTGGAAAACGCGCGAAGTTTTAAACCAACGAATCATGCTTTGCCAACGCATCATCCTCTTTATCGTCCCTGTAACATAAAGCATTAGGCAACAGTTTTGCACGCGTCCCCTTAGGCTAGCTAACAGAAAATAGCGAATAGACCTATAACATTCATAAATTAGGCGCGATAAGTGATTCTTCTTCGTCTCTATGCGCTGAACCCAACCATGGTATTGAGGAGGTCTAATTTTACAGCACCTGAAAACCCCTAATTTGAAGGTTCAGAAACCCTAGAAAAGCATCAATGGCAAACATCCATACATGGCACGAAAACAAAATTAGACGACATGGTTAGCTTCAGAACATGTTTATTAGTATGAATGCATAAAAAAAAAACAATGGAGATGCTTGAAACATGAAATACGATTATGCATTTTTCTTGAAACTGTTTGAATCCGTGGTACCAATTCTGGGCGTGTTGATGGATGTTTGGGATTGGAATGTATTCAGGACAACCTTGGCAAGCTATTGGAAAAGGAATTAGGCTTTGAATCGTCCTTTAGAGTGGTTTTCAGAATTGCTTTTTTGACAAAAAATTCCAAGTTTGTAAATGTATTTCCTGCGCAGCTTAGAGTGTGTTGGCATTAGGTTTTGGTTTTTGATTATGTAGTGAAGGCATTAGGTTAAGAAAATTGAATCAAATCTCTTCCATTCAATGATTTTGCAAATTGATTTTTCACCATTATGTTTCATATCTTTTCCATGTCCTTTTGTGCAAATCATGATCAAATCACACCAAATCTTTCCTAATTGGCATATGCACGAAATATTGAGTCTAGAATGTGTACAAAAAGATTGGTTAGGGTGAATTAAATATTTTCCATATATTAAAATGATTTAAATGAATTAATATTAATAGAAATTCAAATAAATAAATAAAAAATAATAAAATACTTCCCTTTGGGCCAAATGGTCGTGCACATGTTTAGAATGATGAATCTTGGAAGAAAAATGGGCCCATTAGCATTTTTAGGTCATTTGGATCAATGTTGACTTTTCAAAATACCCAAAAATTTCCCAACTTCCACAAGGCATAACTTGCTCAATTTTTAAGCTTTTCTCATGTTCTTGGACATTTTGGAAAGGTCTTTGAGTCCTATAACCAATGCCTTTGGTCCCATGTCATTTTGATTTACCAATCTCAAGTTATTGCCTTTGACTTAAAGTCCCTTTTTGTTGACTTTTGAAAATGACCTATAATGTTGAAATTGATAACTTTTTGTGAGAGCATTTCTTGGACTTGGAATATGAAGATGAATTGTAGGAAATTTCCTTCTCTTCAAAATGAGCTTTGGATGGGATTTTTCTGATAATCCATGTGAAAGTTATGCCCTGGTCAATTTCAGTTGACTTTTTCAACTGTCCAAATATAGTAACTTTTGCATCTTTGATGATTTCTGAGCCAAATTTTGAGAATCATGATCAAGCATTGATCAAATGATGTTTGTGGCTTCAAAATGATATGTTGACCAAAAATTTGAACTTTTGACTGTCAAATGACCATTTTGCCCCTACAGTTGACTATAGTGCAATTTAGGGTTTTGACTGTGCAATTTTGAGCTGAATGCCTTGAAACTTGATATGAGGATGCTTGACCATATTTGTAGGCATATGAGACTTGATTGGGCCTTTGAAAACTTCCTTTTCTTGATCAGGACACAAACCCTAGTTTTGACTGTATAGGAGACAGTTGGACTGCACAACCCTTGGGGAATTTTGTGACTTGGCTTGGCAATTTCTTGAAGAATATGGGAGGGCAAATTTTGGGGTACAACAGTTGCCCCTGTTCAATCTTCTTAGACCTGAGGATGCAGATTGGCTGACGTGCCTTTCGTAATCCGAGGGTAGAAGATGATTGAACACTAGAGTGCCCAGAAATTTGCCCTTGCATGTTAGCAGTGTGATGGGGGAATGGGCTTATAGATGCCATTTAGAGATTGCTGGATAGGATGATGGGCTTATAGATGCCATCTGGATGTTGATTGCGTAGGAGATTCCTTAGCTAGAACCTGCATACCTGCAAAAGAACAAATGAGTACCTGACACGTTGCAGGAGCTGGTTTTCAGATGCTTGGTATAGATGTGTCCTGACTGGTTACAGGAGCTGGGTCTGGAGCTTCAAAAGATGATGAATGAACCAGGTATGGTTACTGCCTTAGCATGAATGGTAAGAGGACCTTGGGTGATTTTAACTTCAACAACGCTCGTTGAGAAAATCTTGGCGGGAATTACCATCTTTGCAGTATCGGGAAGAGAATCATAGGCAATTATAATCTAACAGGGAATCACCTCACTCGCCGTCGGAGAGGGAATCATAGGAAAAGGAATTGTCACCTCACACACCGTCGGAGAGGGAACCATAAGAGACTATCACCTCACACTCATCGTCGGAGAGGGAAATATCTGAAGAAGGAATTACCACCTCACGCACTTGCCGGAGAGGGGACCATAGGAGACTATCACCTCACACTCATCGTCGAAGAGGGGAACATCTGAAGAAGGAATTACCACCTCACGCACTTGCCGGAGAGGGGACCATAAGAGACTATCACCTCACACTCACCGTCGGAGAGGGAAACATCTGAAGAAGGAATTACCACCTCACGCACTTGTCGGAGAGGGGACCATAAGAGACTATCACCTCACACTCATCGTCGGAGAGGGGAACATCTGAAGAAGGAATTACCACCTCACGCACTTGCCGGAGAGGGGACCATAAGAGACTATCACCTCACACTCACCGTCAGAGAGGGGAACATCTGAAGAAGGAATTACCACCTCACGCACTTGCCGGAGAGGGGACCATAAGAGACTATCACCTCACACTCACCGTCGGAGAGGGAAACATCTGAAGAAGGAATTACCACCTCACGCACTTGTCGGAGAGGGGACCATAAGAGACTATCACCTCACACTCATCGTCGGAGAGGGGAACATCTGAAGAAGGAATTACCACCTCACGCACTTGCCGGAGAGGGGACCATAAGAGACTATCACCTCACACTCATCGTCGGAGAGGGGAACATCTGAAGAAGGAATTACCACCTCACGCACTTGTCGGAGAGGGGACCATAAGAGACTATCACCTCACACTCATCGTCAGAGAGGGAAACATCTGAAGAAGGAATTACCACCTCACACACTTGTCGGAGAGGGGACCATAAGGAGATTATCACCTTACACTCATCGTCGGAGAGGGAAATATCTGAAAAAGGAATTACCACCTCACGCACTTGTCGGAGAGGGGACCATAAGAGACTATCACCTCACACTCATCGTCAGAGAGGGGACCATCTGGGATAACTTCTACTGAGTCTTTATCAGAAAAATCTGTTGGGAGTCGATTTAGCTGGACTAGAGAAGGCCTTGAAATATGTTTTGAGAATTTCAACTGCATCCTTCCTGAAAGGTAAAGGTCAGTCATATGTAATGCATGATATGGATCAAGCAATGATGTTCTCAACATAAATGAGATTTATATGATATGATGCGTCCATGCATGCTATAATGATGTATGTGATGTTTACGTATGTATGTTTTCGTCTAGGAAAGTAGATCCTTGACGGATGCCGGGAATTCACTCCTGGGCTGACATTGATTTTGCTTCCGCTGGGGATGATAGCTGCAAGAATACCGGTAGGAGAAAGATGACTCCGTTGAGGAATAAACTTGGCAAATGGAAGATTCTGCGGGGAGAAAAATACTATAGCGACCATGCTGGGGAATGATACTCTGTGGGGAGAGAGATACTTTGTTGAATGTTGATAGTTACTTGCTGGGGATATTTTTGCTGTACTAGAAGTGTTGATAGACTTCGCTGGGGATAAGAAGACTTCGTCGAGGACGACCTTTCCGTGGCTTTTGGCTGAGGATAACCCAGTTATATCCTAGTACGGAAATAACTCTTTGAATAAAGCCGGACGACGCGTTCGTGCTCTGCGAGGATAAGCTTCCAGAATCTACTGGGGATAAGCTTACTGCTTGGGGAGATGAATTCCAACTTTCCTGGGGAAACTAATTGGACTCTCCTGGGGAAGTTTTGAACTGCGGGGGAAGTGATTCCTTTGAATATTTGATATGCCGCCGGGGAACAATCTTTAGGTCGAAACTGCCGGGGATGCTTGTTAAGAATGCCTGTATGCTGCTGGGGGATGTTGAGATCTGCTGGAGGATACCCAACTTCCTTAAGTTTGATAATAGCTTTGCTTGAGGAGAGTGTACGGACTTGCTAGCTCACTCTCTGGGGAGTTGAGATATCTGGTTATCTTCTTCAGCTGAACCTACCTTGATACTCTGATGGACAGCACAATTAGATCGCTTAGACCACTTATTATTGCCCCTGTTTCTATGGGAGAAGGCATCTGTGGGGTGCTGATAGTGGTTGATGGACAAACCTTCTTCTGGTAGGCAGGTGATAAGATGACAGGACATAGTCGTACGCTTTGATCCCTAACTTTTGCCTGGACCGCCCTTTCGGGTTTTCAGTCCACCGGGATACCCATTTTTGCCCAAGCCGCCTTTTCAGGTTTTCGACTTGCCGGGTGTACAGATTTTTCATTTCATCCCTTCATTTTGCCCGAACCCTTTTGGTTCGCCGGGAAGCCCTAATTTTTGCCTAGGTATGTCAACCTAGCGGGTCTTTGATTGTGCGTAGTATTTTTCCGACTATGTCCGTTCTCAGAATGTAGGGAGTTGCCCCTGTTAGAAGTGTTTTGTCGTGCCACCAGAAGGTGTTTGATCAGGCCAGATTCGTTGTTGAAATGCCCCAAGTGACTCAGGTGGAGATTTTCCCCAGGCTATTTGGCCTTTGAGAGATTCTCCGAATCTTGATTGGATTGCCCCAGATGATGGAACATGCTCATGCCATGCCCCTTGATTGGAAATGCTTCTGTTCATTAGGCATTCGTCGTGCGAACTTCTATGTTGTTCAAACAAAAAGTCATATGAAAACAAAGTTATGTTAAAAATACAAAGCTTATGTCTGTCTTGAAGATTTTGAAAATGCATTCTTTTTTCATAAAACAAGCGAATGTTTGTAAAACGTGATGTCAACTCTGTATTTACCGTAGGCCTTAAGGAGTCAGGATACCTTTCGTGACAGTATGCTTTCGAACTAACCCATGCTTCAGCTAGGACTTTTAAGGGTTATAACGTGGCCTGGTTCACGGTTTAAGAAACAAAGGATAAAGGCTCAAATTATTTGTACCCACCCGCTCTTCGTGATGTTCTCCAAACCTAAACTCAGTTGATCATACGTTAGACCTTGATTGAGTCTTTGCTTTGATATACCAGCGATGGTTCAGATATTGACAGTATATTTTGATTAGGCAGTCATTTCCTTTTTTGTTGAGGGTTTGTATGACCTCTTTCTTTTTGATTTTTTGTTATCCCTTTCTTTTTTGGCCTGAACTGTTTCCTTTTTTGGAATTACAGTCAGCGGGATGCCCCGGTTTCATAAGTCCCTTTTATAGGTTTTGACTTCTTGGGCTTTTCATTTATGATTTTTTTTGATAATGACTGCCTGTCCTTATGATTGTTCGGAACTATCACTGTCTTTTGTCGTTTTGTAAGGACTTCTTTTGATGCTGTTCATTATGCACTTGGATCAACTGAAGACTACCCTGCCCCAGGTTATGATTACGGGTTTCAATTTTCGAAAAGAAAAACTCCTACTTCTTTGGCTCAGAGGGGTTGACGAGGGATTATCATCCTTATGACTCCAGTGTTTAGGGATTGAAATAATGCCTGTACCTCATCAGCGGGGTCTGTTCAAAAGCATACTGTAAGGATCGTGGTATCGTTTTCGTCATCCTCCCTCAAGAGGCTCATAATTATTAACCAAGAGTTGATCATCAGAAAAAATATGAAAAGAATTTTGAATATAATGAAAACAATTGTATTAATTCCCAAAACAGACATATGCGATGCATTAATAGAATAAAAGAGTTTGCTATGACAGTAATTGTTTGTATAAGCAAGGAAAAATACAACTCAAAAATTCAAATAAACAAAGGCTTCAACGATTGGGTAACGGAGCAGTGATTATGTTCGGAGTCTCGGGCACTTCAAACTGAATCTCCCCGGCGTCGATCATGTCTTGAATTTTGTTCTTGAGAGGCCAGCAGTTGTCCGTAGTATGCCCCGGGCTATCAGAATGATACGCGCACCTATCATTGGGATGATAGTTGGGAGCAGAAGTGTTCGGATTCCGAAGAGGAGCCCTTAAGGTGATCAGCCCTGCCTTCAACATTTGTTGCAGTGCTTGATCCAGCGACATGTTGAGTTTGGTATATTGTCGTTTCTCCTTGCGCTGCTGCCCCTGTCCTTGTTGAGCAGGTCCGAGATTGGAAATCTGGATTGCCCCTGTCTCATGACGGTTCTTTTTACCGTGCACAGCATTGGATTCTTTCTTTCCATGATGAGGCTTTTTATCAGAAGGTGCAGCCTCTTGAATTTTCCCAGACCGGATGCCAGCTTCTATTCGCTCTCCAGTCAAGATAAGATCTGTGAATCCAACAGACGAATTCCCAATTAGGTGGTTATAAAATGGACCAGACAAGGTCCCCAAGAACATGTCCACAAGTTCCCGATCAGTCAGAGGTGGTTGTACCCTTCCAGCAAGATCCCTCCATTTCTGCGCATATTCTTTAAAACCTTCGCTTGATCCTAACGACATACCCTGGAGTTGGGTACGCGTAGGAGCAAGGTCGGCATTGTATTGATACTGCTTGTAGAAAGCAGTAGCCAACTCCTCCCAGTTACGAACCTTGGCCCCATCTAGCTGATAGAACCATTCGAGATGAGTCCCTGAAAGACTCTCCTGGAAGAAGTGGATCCACAAATTCTTGTCCACCGTATATGGCTGAATCTTCCGAACATAGGACCTGAGATGTAACTTGGGACAAGACGCCCCGTCATACTTGGTAAAGGATGGTGCTTTGAACTTCCGAGGAATAATCACACCAGTTGACAAACCCAGATCTCCAAAATCCAGCCCAGGTACCTGTTGGATCTCCATAGCATTCAGCCTATCCTCCAACTGTTTGTACTTGTCCTCAGCAGGAGGGTACTGTTCGTCGTTGAAATCTGTCTCGTTGTCGGAGACCACTGGACTAGGCACCTCTCTCTCATGGTGACTGCTTTCTCTCACCGATGGGGTAGTCCTCTCAGTTTCAGTCTGCGGTGTATTCCCAGATCTGCGTCTAGGGCTGAACAAGACAGTCCTCTTCTTCTTCTTGTCCTTCTTCAAGAGCAGAGCCTTCAGATCTTGTTGCCCCTGGGTCAAGTTCATGATCAACCATTGGAACTGGGCGTTCTGAGCCTGGAGGGCCTTGATGGACTGCTCGGCTGATGATTCAGGATTCATGACGATCGGCTGAAATAAACAGCGAAGAAGGGTAAGCAACCTGTCAAAGGGACACCTGCAATGCAATGAGATGTATGACATGCATGCAATGATTTCAAGGACCTCGCAGGGTAAACAGAGAAACTTGTTAGAGTTGGAAACTGGCAACTTGATTGAAGGAACTTCCTGTTGTAGAGAGCCCTTCTTCAAGGGTCAAAGGCTCACCATATCCAGTGGGTCATAGCCTCTGACAACCTTGGCTAGAGGAAAATAGATCCTCTTGGCCCCTTGCTAGATGTTTGATTTATCATGACCTGCATCACAAGCCCTTGAGATCCTTGAAATGGGTTAGGATGTATGCAATGGTATGATGTCATGCTATGCATGGGGTGATGTAGGTAAACCATGTTATGAGTCCCAATTAAGGACTATAAACAAAACCTGCAAGAAATTCAGTATACTTTGTTATGAGTCCCAATTAAGGACTATAAACAAAACCTGCAAGAGATCTAGTAAACTCTGTTATGAGTCCCAGTTAAGGACTATAAACAAAACCTGCAAGAAATTTGGTAAACCCTGTCATGAGTCCTAGTTAAGGACTATAAACAAAACCTGCAAGTAGTTCATGTGTCAGCTAACAAGCATGCAAGTAGGCAAGTACAAAGGCACACAAGTCATACAAGAGAAACCCTTAGGGTTTAAGCCAGCATGGGGTCTGGGTAGTACCCTCTTGAAGTTGGTGGGCTCAACCTGTCCTATTAGAAGTAACCGGGTTCTAAGGTTCCCAATATCACGGGATTGCTTTCATTGTTCATCGTTTCGATTTAGCCACTGAACTGGCGACCGAAATATTCCAGGAAAGCAACCCTCAATTGAGTGTAGTATCGAGTATCAACCAACCTCGGACTGCACCAAAGTCAATTATCTCACTACCCTAAAGAGTCCAAGATAGTTCAATTAAGGTTCCTAAGGTCTGTTGATGCTTGATGACACCACGCGGAGGCCCCGTACTCTCCTTGACTGAACTCAAGGGTTACCGGTACACACCAAAGTGCCACATCAACGTAGCAGACTGTTTCAACCATGTCGGTATACCCCGCACAGTTCCGTCACAGCCTTGTTGCTACTTTCTAAGAAAGGTATCCCCCAGATCCGGGTTAGGATCTATAGAACTCCCAAGACAGTCCCACAATTTAAAGCACACAAGGAAAACAATTGAAAACACAGTTATTAACTAGCCCTAAGGTACACCTCACTTTAAGTTTAAGTCCCCAGCAGAGTCGCCAGTTCTGTGATCGGTGGATCTGGAACTGACTGTTTAACGCTGGTTCGCGAAATGTCGCGGAAGCAAGAGTCGCCACCGTCTTTTATTTTCTCCAAATGGAAAGGACAAAAGCACAGAAAAATTCCTTAAAGAGATTGCTCTCGGTTCGGGAGGTAGGTTATAGAAAGGGAAGGTATTAGCACCCTTTCTATCCATGGTTATCCATGGGCTCTTAGATACTTGCTCAATGTGTTTTCAAAAATGTTTGCTTGCTTTTCAATGTGGGTTTTAAAAAGTTTCTTTGAAAAATTTCAGTTCGACTCGTACGTCAGAGTGTTTGAAAAATTTGCTTTGAAAGCTTTTGAAAAGTGTTGGTGTGAAAAGATTTCAGTTTGTTTTGAAGAGAGCAAGTATCTACGAGGACCTACCTACCCTAAGGAATTCGTCTGTGTAAATGTCCTTTAAAGTAGTGCCATCCCACCATTGAGAGGTAGGTAGCACCACCGTTGGAGGTGTTCGGGTCAATTCGAGTTTGTAGGGACATGGTGATCACCAGAGCAATGGGAAGACACCTTAGAAGCTACCCTCATGCCAGGTTCCCGGATCATGAGGACTTACTAAGACGTCCTCTACTCGACGATCACCTTTCGAGGCAAGGCAACAGTGAGGCGTACCCTAGGGGTGGTGTGTGCGATTCGTGTGTTGTTTTCATTGATATTTGTCTTGTCATGTTAAAGTGATCTACGCTTGATTTTATTTAGGGCCATTCATTCTTTCATGCTTGGTTAACAGTTAAAAAATATTTGCGGGAAAAGTAAATCTAGCACTATTACAAATGGCGCGGGTCCACATCGCCAAATTAAACCGGACCTGATTTGACGGAAAGTAAATAAAGCAAATAAAAGTGCGAAAAGTTTAAGTTACAACGCTTTGGGAGAGATACATAATTATTTAAGCAATAAAATAAATACGCAAATTAAACAATTAAAAATATGGGCGTTGGACCCTTTTGCAAAATTAAAATTAACAAGGAATTAAAATTAAAATTAAAAGAAAAATGTTTTATGTATTTTTATGTTTTTTAAGATTTAACAGAAAAAAGAATTAATTAAAATTAACTAACCCTAATTCTAATGGTTTTTAAATTTATTATGAAAGTATTAAAATTTAACCTAAATTAAACCTAAGCTTTTTTATATACAATTTAATTATGAAAATAAAAGAAGTAATATTATTATTATGATAAAAAGAAAAATTAAAAGGAATAAAAAATTATTAAACCTAATTCTATATTTTTTGGATTTTTGGTTATTAAAAGGAATTAAAGTTAAAACCTATTTTACTAAATTTATTTACAATTTATTTACAAGAAAATGTTAAAATAAAATTATTTATTGCATTTTTATCTTTTTCTGATTTTTTTATGAAATTTTTATATTTGGTAAAAAATAATAATTAATTTAAACAAACAAAGAAAATAAAATAACAAAAAATAAAATATGAAAATATAGAGAAAGCAAACCAGGGGGGGGGGGGGTTCAGGCCCCAAAGTGGAGGTCTTAGTGTGAAATTCTGGCCCATTAAACTTGAGATTGTTTGACTTTTCCAGGCCACGTATGCGCGTGTTGACTAGTCCTCATGGTACTCTTCAATTCTGAGCCCTTGATCTGCATCCCTTGGACGCGTGGACCTTTGGATTTTGAGGCATATAATGCATCCTCAATACTGACGCTGCATAGGAATTAGTATTGAAAAACAATATTGAAATTGTTCAGACCTGGGACTTGAACCCAGGTCATGGGGGTTACCAACACCACACCTTGCCAATTGAGCCACTACACGCATTCGTTAATTAAACATATAACAAATATAATAAAAGAAACAACGCGTTAGTGCTGGAAAACGCGCGAAGTTTTAAACCAACGAATCATGCTTTGCCAACGCATCATCCTCTTCATCGTCCCTGTAACATAAAGCATTAGGCAACAGTTTTGCACGCGTCCCCTTAGGCTAGCTAACAGAAAATAGCGAATAGACCTATAACATTCATAAATTAGGCGCGATAAGTGATTCTTCTTCGTCTCTATGCGCTGAACCCAACCATGGTATTGAGGAGGTCTAATTTTACAGCACCTGAAAACCCCTAATTTGAAGGTTCAGAAACCCTAGAAAAGCATCAATGGCAAACATCCATACATGGCACGAAAACAAAATTAGACGACATGGTTAGCTTCAGAACATGTTTATTAGTATGAATGCATAAAAAAAAAAACAATGGAGATGCTTGAAACATGAAATACGATTATGCATTTTTCTTGAAACTGTTTGAATCCGTGGTACCAATTCTGGGCGTGTTGATGGATGTTTGGGATTGGAATGTATTCAGGACAACCTTGGCAAGCTATTGGAAAAGGAATTAGGCTTTGAATCGTCCTTTAGAGTGGTTTTCAGAATTGCTTTTTTGACAAAAAATTCCAAGTTTGTAAATGTATTTCCTGCGCAGCTTAGAGTGTGTTGGCATTAGGTTTTGGTTTTTGATTATGTAGTGAAGGCATTAGGTTAAGAAAATTGAATCAAATCTCTTCCATTCAATGATTTTGCAAATTGATTTTTCACCATTATGTTTCATATCTTTTCCATGTCCTTTTGTGCAAATCATGATCAAATCACACCAAATCTTTCCTAATTGGCATATGCACGAAATATTGAGTCTAGAATGTGTACAAAAAGATTGGTTAGGGTGAATTAAATATTTTCCATATATTAAAATGATTTAAATGAATTAATATTAATAGAAATTCAAATAAATAAATAAAAAATAAGAAAATACTTCCCTTTGGGCCAAATGGTCGTGCACATGTTTAGAATGATGAATCTTGGAAGAAAAATGGGCCCATTAGCATTTTTAGGTCATTTGGATCAATGTTGACTTTTCAAAATACCCAAAAATTTCCCAACTTCCACAAGGCATAACTTGCTCAATTTTTAAGCTTTTCTCATGTTCTTGGACATTTTGGAAAGGTATTTGAGTCCTCTAACCAATGCCTTTAGTCCCATGTCATTTTGATTTACCAATCTCAAGTTATGGCCTTTGACTTAAAGTCCCTTTTTGTTGACTTTTGAAAATGACCTATAATGTTGAAATTGATAACTTTTTGTGAGAGCATTTCTTGGACTTGGAATATGAAGATGAATTGTAGGAAATGTCCTTCTCTTCAAAATGAGCTTTGGATGGGATTTTTCTGATAATCCATGTGAAAGTTATGCCCTGGTCAATTTCAGTTGACTTTTTCAGCTGTCCAAATATAGTAACTTTTGCATCTTTGATGATTTCTGAGCCAAATTTTGAGAATCATGATCAAGCATTGATCAAATGATGTTTGTGGCTTCAAAATGATATGTTGACCAAAAATTTGAACTTTTGACTGTCAAATGACCATTTTGCCCCTACAGTTGACTATAGTGCAATTTAGGGTTTTGACTGTGCAATTTTGAGCTGAATGCCTTGAAACTTGATATGAGGATGCTTGACCATATTTGTAGGCATATGAGACTTGATTGGGCCTTTGAAAACTTCCTTTTCTTGATCAGGACACAAACCCTAGTTTTGACTGTATAGGAGACAATTGGACTGCACAACCCTTGGGGAATTTTGTGACTTGGCTTGGCAATTTCTTGAAGAATATGGGAGGGCAAATTTTGGGGTACAACACCCCCGAACTCAAAATATTCTAGATCTTTCCTATTCTTTTCACCTATTTCTTATAGGATAAAAGAAAATTTGATGGCGACTCTTGCTATCCGTAACATTTGTGATAAAATGAAAAACAAGTTAGTTCTCCCACTGTTATAACAGGTAGCATAACCAGAAACAACCACCATGAGTCTAATGATATGCACTCTGAAAACATCCATAATCCGGTTGTGATATGGTGGAAGAACTGACTGTTTTTGGAATGCTGGTTTGCGTTTTGCGTTTGTTTTCGCAAAATGTCGCGGTAAGCAAGAGTCGCCACCGACTTTTATTTTATCCAACAAGGAAAGGAAAAAAGCACAGAAAAATTCCTTTTTCGAGATATTTATGAGTACGGGGGGTAGATTATAGAAAGGGAAGGTATTATCACCCTTTCTATCTGTAGTTATCTACGGGCTCTTAGGTACTTGCTCATTATTTTCAAAATTATTTTCTTTGTGTTTGTGGGTTTTGAAAAGTTTTTGTTTTAAACTTCGATTTAACTCTTGCTTCTGTCCTCAAGAGTGTAATGAAGTGTTTTTGAAAACTTGTTTGTAAAAGTGTAAGTGTGAAAGAGTTTTGTTTTGAAAGAGCAAGTACTTAAGAACTAATCTACCTACTCGAGAAAGGAATCATTCTATGCTAATTTCCTTTAGACAATGCTATCCTACTATTAATGAGTAGGTAACACCGTCGCTGGAGTTTGAGGATCAATTCGAAAGAGGGACATACAGTCACTAAAGCAATGTTAGATTGGCTTAGCGGTAACCCTAATGTCTTAGATCATTTGTTCGAGGCAAAAATATTCGAGGCAACCATTTTGAGGCAACTTATGATCTTTTAGACAAGAGGGCGACCTCTAAAACAACCTATACTCAATGACCGTTCACGAAGGCAACCAAGTGGGAGTGTACCCGAGGAGTACGCATGTGCGAGTGTATTGATTTCAGTTATTTTTATCTTTGCACATGTTTAGGGTGATCTAACTGTTTTTAAATTAGACATTCATTTTTATCATGCAAACCCTATTACCAAACATCTAGCAGTTGAATATTTGCAGAAAGTAAAGGTGCATAATTTAAACTAAACTATTACAAGGCGTCGGGTATTTACATTGCCAAAAGCAAACCCTTTGAAATTTGAAAGCGGAAAAATAAATAAATGTCCTATTTAATTATTACAAACCAGGAGCAGATACAATAATTTGGATAAAGAAAAATAAATCGCGCGAGAAATTGAATCGAAAGCGAAACTAGGGTTTTGACCCTCCTAATTAAAAGAAATGTTTTTGTTGTTTTTATTATTTTTAAAGAAAAGAAATTAAACCCTAAAATTAAATGCTAAATTAATTATTGAATAAATTAATTAATGAAAAAAAATAATTAATGACATATTTTTGGAGTTTTGTTAATTTAGGAAAGAAAATAAAATAATTGAATTAACATTAAAACCTAATTATTCTAATTGATTTTTAATTATTTGCAAAATAAATTAAAGTTACCTAATTAATCAACCTAGTTATTTTAATTGATTTATTGATAAAAAAAATACATTTTCTGAAATTTAATTGGGTAAAAATGTTTTTTTGATAAAAAAGAAATTTTTTTATTGGTTAGTAATTAAATAAACAAAAATAAACAAAATATAAAAAAAGTAGAGAATGGGCCTGATTTTCAAGGGTGTGCATAGCAATTATTCTGGCCCATTTGTGAGGTCCATTTGGCTTTTTGCAATCCAGCGCGTGTGCATTGACTGACCCTTTGATGCACCTTCAATGCTGGCCACCAGATCTGGCCATCTGGCCATCTGGCATGCTGGATGGTGAATGTCCATGGTGAACGCTTGGCTTGAGCGTGCATATGATTACCTGAAAACAAATATTATAGAGAAAATAGGGGGACCTGGGATTCGAACCCAGGTCCTGAGGGGAATTCCATGCCACGCTTGCCACTACGCCACTTGCTTCTTGTTGTTAATATAATATAAACTAAATATAATATAAGAAAACAAGTGTTAATGGAAAATAAAAATAAAAAGGCGCGCTCGTTCAAACAAGCCAATGGAATCCGGCCACGTCTTCATCCCTATCATGGCACCGTCGCTAAAAGTCCAAATACCTATACCTACGGCCAAATTCCGTTGCTACAGGTCTGTCCACTCTCAAAATCTCGTACATGCCATGTAAATGAATTCTAACACCATGGTTAGACTCGTCTCCTTCTTCTGATCACAACCATGCCCATTATTAGGGCCAATTATTCTTGAAAAGAAAACCCAAAAAAAAAAACCGAAACCCTAACAATGGTGGATTTCGTTACAGGTCATATAAATGCAATTGAGTAATGCCAAAAGCTTGCAAATGATTTGTAGATTAAGAATATGCCATCAATTCATGTCAACAATGCCTAAATTTCAAAATACAAATTCAAGAACAGGGCGAGTTCGTGAGTGACTTACAACGTATTCTGGGATTGGAACGGACCGGTTCTGAGTTGCTTTAGCTTCTAGAGAATGCCAGGAAGCGATTGAGACAAGTAACAGGCCTTGAGGATGCCGCTAACCTCTGTTTAGATCTCACACTTTCTTTGATATTTTTTCAGATTTTGTTTTTGCTCTATGCCTGATCTCCAACCTTGTTTTTGATATGCCTCGCCTCCTTATGTATTGCATAATGCATTAGGGTTGTTTATTCAGTCCAAATCCCTCTCCATCAATGATTTTGATATTGACTTGATTTGATTTGAAGATCTTTCGAAAATTGGTCCAAATCCAATCTCTTTGTACACTTATGCCTTGATACGAGTTTGATGATGGCTAGCTGTGATTTAATACCTGAAATCATCACAAAATCCTTGGTTTTCAATATTTTTGATTTTATTTGATTTAATTTGAAATAATTCAAATAAAAAACAAAATAAATAATAAAAATACAATACAGACAAGTGGCAAAGGCTAGAGCACGTGGGATATGATGCCAACTCAAAACAAGTGAAAAAGAATGGGCCCATTTTGCAAAATTTGAAGTTTTGGGCATAGTTGACTTTTGGCAATTTTGTAAAAAAAGTCCAACTTCAACAATGCATAACTTCCTCAATTTTGACTCTTTGGAGGTGTTCGTAGACTTTTTAGAAAGCTTGAGATGTCCTATAAGCAACCCTTTTGGTTTCATCTCATTTTGATATTCCATTCTAATGTATGAAGCTTTGAAAAAAAGGTGTTTTTGTTGACTTTTCAAAATGACCTATAATCTCCAAATTCATAACTTCTTGTGAGTGCATATGTTTATCTTGGGAGCTGAATATGGATTGTAGGGAATTGCATCCTATTCACAATGAGCTTTGGATGGGTCATTTCTCATAAAGTATGAGAAAGTTATGCTTGGTCAAAGTTGGGTTGACTTTTCCTACAAAACCCTAATTTAGCAACTTTTGAATCTTGATGAATTGTGAGAAATCCTTGATGAATCATGATCAACCCTTTATCAAATGATGAATTATACTTAAAAATGAGAATGTTGACAAAAAAATCTTGAAGTTTGACTGTATGTAGGTCACAGTTGACTTTTGTCCTAGCACAGTCGATTTTTGGACCTTTGAGCAATTGACTGAGCAAACTTCCTCTGCAAGGCTTGAAACTTGACATGGATGATCTTGAGAACATATTAGTATATTGGTGAGCACTTGGGGTAATTTGGACTCAAGGATCTTGATGCAACATGAAACCCTAATTTGGGGTAGACTGCCTTAGGAGAGAGCTTGTCTGGCCAACCCTTGGACTACCTTGAGCAATTTGAGGATCTTTCTTGCAATATTTTGAGAAATATGGGAGGGAAAATTTTGGGTTACAACACCGGTGATCTGTTACCTTTACAAGATCCTTGCTCACACCCTATTCAGAAAAGAAAAAACATCACTTCCGTGTCCAAAGATGAGGTTTACATTATGTATCGTGCTTCACAATCCCGACCCGTTAATGCTGCTACCTTTATGATAGCCAACTTGGATCGTATTGCAAAAGCTACCCATGGACCAATAATTATAGGAGGCCTAGTGACCATGACTTCCAATGCCATTGGATTAAGACAACCACTTATTAGATGTAACCCTCTAGGTGGAATCCGACCCGCGAGCATTCAATTATGTTTTAATAGTGGCATCATTAGAAACCTGGGACAGGATGAGTTTGAATTTCTGATCAACAATGGGTTATGCACCTATTTACCTTACCAAACCAGAGGACTAGTGTACATGGCAGGAACAATTGGGTTTTAGATTTGGACGGACAAAATGCACCACCCTCTCCTCCAGAGACACCCCAAATCTACGACCACTTTGATGCCTACCTCTCTGATGGTGACTCGAGTGCCTTTGCTGCCCCTATTGCTCAGCCTATTGATCACACTGCTGCAATCACTGCATTACATATGGATATTGCAAACCTTAGAGGCAAGTTGACTATATTGCGTGTGGACTTCCACGACTTTATGGACGTAGTGAAAGAGTAATTTGATCAGACTTACTAGCATATTTACTCTTTTTCTCTTCCTAGTGGCAGGATTCGTATGGGCTAATGCATTTGGATGTTACCGTGTTTCCAAATCTGGCATTTAAACAGTGAGGACACTATCTAGTTTAAGTGTGGGGGAAGGAATAACATTAATTTTAATTTTTAGGATTTTCTTTGCTTTCTAATATAGGATTTCATCGTTTTCTAGTTAAGATTTCCTTGTTTTTCTAGTTGTTATTATTCATATTTTGTCGATCTTCCAACGTTAAACAAGCGCTACATGGGAGGCAACCCACAATTTACAATTCAGTAATGCACAATTTTCAAATTTGTCAATTTTTCTTACACTTACTTTTTATGTTTACATTTAATTTTCATTATAAAAATGGTTCAATTTGAGGAAAATTGATTGGTTTATGAAACCTCATAAGTATTGTGCCTCTGAATAAACATATGAGCAGCTAAACTATCCTACCTCAGCAGCAGAATGCAAATTCTGCTGTATTATGCACTTTTAATACCCATGGCGTTCGCCATTGGGCCTATGGCACTCGCCATAACTTCAAAAATAGAAAATATAACGTTTTAAAGTGATGGAGTTCTCCATCACTCCCATGGTGGTCACCATGGCTTCAGAAAGCATAAACAATGTTTTAAAACTCCCTCCCCATGAATTTACAACCTTTCTTTCTTCTCATAACCTCTACCCACTCACCCTTTTGCCTTCCAACACTTCTATAACTTCCCCACTTCCTCCAATCTCATTCAATCTATTTAAAACCCCAATAACATCAATTTAATATTGTTGTACCCCAAAATTTTCCCTCCCATATTTCTCAAAACATTTCAAGGGAGGTTCTCAAATTGCTCAAGGAAGTTCAAGGGTTGATTAGACAAGCTCTCTCCTAAGGCAGTCTACCTCAAAATTAGGGTTTCAGTTTGCATCAAGATGATTGAGTCCAAAGGGTCTCAAATTCTAACCATTTCCCTAATATGTTCTCAAGATCATCCATGTCAAGTTTCAAGCCCTGCAGAGAAAGTTTGCTCAGTCAATTGCTCAAAAACTTGAAAATCGACTGTGCTAGGGCAAAAGTCAACTGTAGCCCACATACAGTCAAACTTCAAGATTTTTGGTCAACATCATCATTTGGAAGTATTATTCATCATTTGATCAAGGGCTGATCATGATTCATCAAGGATTGCTCACAATTCATTAAAACCCAAAAGTTGCTAAATTAGGGTTTTGAAGGAAAAGTCAACTCGACTTTGACCAAGCATAACTTTCTCATAATTTATGAGAAATGACCCATCCAAAGCTCATTTGGAAGAGGATTCAATTCCCCATAATTCATCTTCATCTCTCAAGTTCAAAATATGTACTCACAAGAAGTTATGAATTTTGACATTATAGGTCATTTTGAAAAGTCAACAAAAACACCTTTTTTTGCCAAAGCTTCATACATGAACATGGAAGACTCAATTGAGATGAGACCAAAAGTGTGGCTTATAGGACATCTCAAGATTTCTAAAAATTCCAATAACACCTTCAAAGAGTCAAAATTGAGGAAGTTATTCATTGGTGAAGTTGACCTTTTTTGCAAAATTGCCAAAAGTCAAAAGTGCCTCAAATTGTAATTTTTGTTAAATGGGCCTAACTTTTTGCATTTGTTTTGAGTTGGTAGCATGGTCCACGAGACCTAGCTCTTCCCATTTGTATTTATCCTATTTTTTCTATTTATTTTGATTTTTATTGCAATTAAATCAATTTAAATCAAAACAAATCATGGAAAAATCCAAATCATTGAAACCTCAAGATCTTGTGCATGTTTCAGGTCCTATATCCAGCTAGCAAGTGAATGAATTCGTGCAAGGCATAGGTGGGCACAAAAAGGTTGGTTTTGGCCTATTTTTGGAAGGATTTTCAAGTGAATTAAATCAAGATCAAAAGCCATAATTGATAAAGATTGAGAACACTTTTGCAAACCTAATTCATTCCTCAGTATATAGTGAACATTTGCAGACCTAAAACACAAGGTTTTAGAGGCTTAAAAAGGAAGAACAAACTTGGAAAAATCACAAAAAAGTGTTGACTTGATTTCACACTTCCATGCGATTACAAGGCTCCCCGACCATCTCATTCACTTCCTGGGATCACAAGTAAGCTATACCAATCAAGAACAAGGATTTTCCTGCGCTAAACCCAATGTTAGTGGTTCACGACTTTGGCTTGTTCTTGAAATCGAATTGCATGATTTTGGCATCTATAGCATGAAATACTTATATATTCTTGCTCCTTGAAACATTTGCAAGCTATCTATAACATTCAATTGCAATTTTGTGGACTATATCAGGATTTGCCATTATTAGGGTTTCTGGTCTCGTTTTAGGGTCTTTGTGTACATGTAAAATTGGGCCACAAGAAGGGCACCATCGTGCTCAGCAGGTCAAGACGGTTTGATTCATGGCCTTAGACTCCATTTATCATGCCCATGGGAGATTTTGAAACAAGCCATGGTTGTAGTGGCGGACGTTGTCTGTAGGTAAAAGTCTTTAACTTTTACCAATGGAGAGAGGACAGGGACGACTTGCGTGGCACTATCGTATTGGTTCATTTGAATTCTGGCGCGATTTTTTTTTATTTTTTCCCACTAACTTGCATTACTACATATTATCAATTGTTGATTTTCTATGAACAATAAACGTGTCCAGCGCAGTTGGTAGCCAGGTGATTGGAAAAGGTCATGGGGCCTGGGTTCGAATCCCAGGTCCCCCCATATTTCATGTTATTTTTCTTTAATTGATCAGCTGTGCACACAAGGTAGGGAGATCACCATACACCCTCAATACACCCCCAACCAGATGTCCACAGGCCAGATCTAGCGCCCATCATGTGGAGGACCATGATACACCCCAGTCAACAGGCAACATGGAATTTGGGAAAGTCAACATGGGTCAGATTTTTGGGCCTAGGAATTTGCTATTCACGCCCCCCCAATTACTAATTTCAGGCCCAATTTCTTTTTCCTTTTCTTTTTATATTTATTTATTTAATTAATTAATTTATTTTTACTAACCTAAAAAATTAATTCATTTTTAATAAAATCACAAAAATAATATTTCATCCAATTAGATTTAGAATTTAGTTTTTTTATACAAAAATTAATTTAATTAGTTTAGTTAATTTTAGGGTAACTTTAATTATTTTGTAAATAAATTAAAAACAATTAGAAAATTAGGGTTTTAGTTTAATTTAATTCTTATTTATTTATTTTTTTCTTAAAAAATAACAAAATATAAAAATAGGCCATGTAAATTATTTTCTCTAAATTAATTTAATTACTAATTAATTTTGTATTTAATTTAAAAAACTTATTCTTTTTCTTAAATAATTAAAAAACAACAAAAATAATTGTTTCTTTCGATTAGGTTAGTCGGGGTCAAAACCCTAGTTCTTTCTCGTTCTTAATTCATCGCGCGCGCTTTATTTTTTTACCATATTGATGTAATTGCTCCCAAGTTGTAATAGATTAATTAGGATTTTTCTCCTTTTCATTTTATCGTTTTTTTACGGGTTGTTTTTTGGCTATGTAATTAATACCTGAAGCCTTGTAATAGCGTAGCTTTACTTTCCGCACTTTTAATTTCCACAAAACATTAATTGTTAGATGTATGAATAACAGGGATGCATGGCAAGAATGTATGTAAACTTTAAAACGGTTAGCAAGCCCTAAATGTGCAAAGATAAATAACTTGAAATTGAATCACTCGCACATGCGAACTCCTAGGGTATACTCCCACTTCGGTTGCCTTCGGTAAATGATCATTGAGCATAGGATATTTTAGTGGTCGCTCTTTTGTATCAAAGATCAAAGTTGCCTCAGAAAGGTTGCCTCGGAATTGTTGCCTCAAATATGATCTTAAGACATTAGGGTTATTACTAAGACGTCCTAACATTGCTTTAGTGATCGTATGTCCCTTTTCAAATTGACCCTTAAAACTCCAACGATGGTGCTACCCACTCACTAATAGTAGGATAGAGCTGTCTAAAGGAAACAAACATAGAACAATTCTTTTTTTCGAGTAGGTAGATGCTAGTAGGTACTTGCTCAAAACAAACAAACCTTTTTTTCACACTTACACTCTTTTACAACAAGGTTTTCAAAACGACTTTGTAACACTCTTGAAGACAGAAGCAAGATTTAAATCGAAGTAAAACAATTTTTTTTTCAAACCACACAAACACAGAAGCAAATTTTAAAATGATGAGCAAGTACCTAAGAGCCCATAGAAAACTACGGATAGAAAGGGTGCTAATACCTTCCCTTTCTATAATCTACCCCACGTACTCAAAATCTCGAAAAAGGAATTTTTCTGTGAATTTTTTCCTTTCCTTGTTGGATAAAATAAAAATCGGTGGCGACTCTAGCTTACCGCGACATTTTGCAAATACAAACGCAAAATGCAAACCAGCATTTCCAAAATAGTCCAGTTCTGCCACTGTATCACAGAACTGGCGACTCTGCTGGGGATTCATAAGTGAGGTGTACCTTAGGATTAGTTCATCATATTTGCTTCTATTGTTTGATTTGATTGCTTTATTTTTGTGGGCTTTGTACTGGAGTTACTATAGATCCTAACTCGGATCTGGGGGACACCTTTTAGGTAAGTAGCAATAAACTGTGAGGGAACTGTACAACGTAGACCGATACAGATGAAGCAGTAGCTACGTTGATGTGGCACATTGGTTGGTACCAGTATCCCTTGTGGAGAAACAAGGAGAATACAGGGCTGCTATGTGTGTCATTAAGCATCAACTGACCTTAGAACCTATAATTGACCAACTTGGCCATAGGAAGTAGTGAGATAGCCGGCCTCAGTATAGAACTGAGAACTGGTTGATACTCGATACTACAGTCATTGAGACCATACTCTCGAGATAGTTCCGGCCACAAGAAAAGATTGCGTGAGCTGAAACCATGACCAATGGAGGATGGTCAGTGATATCGAGAACCTCTAGAACCCGATTACTATTATTAGAACAGGTTGAACCAACTGAACTTCAAGAGGGTAGTACCTAGACCCCATGCAAGCCTGAAACTTAAGGGGCTCTTGTGTGACTTGTTTGCCTTTACCATGTCTGTTATCTGCTATACCTGTTGTGTGCTTTACCATGACATCATGCATCATAACATAGCATGCACACTTCATTGCACTAACAATTTCAAAGACCGAGGGGATTTATCTTTATTCTGTTTTGCAGATTATGGCTTCTATGCGCAGAAACACCATCCGAGTTAACTTTGTGCAAATATCTGCTCAACTCAAAGATTTAGCCTCGAGGATTTCTGATACTTCTTAATTCATTAGGAGACATGGTCAGCTTATTAGCTTGGTTACCTCAAAGTTTGATGAGCAAATGATGAGTGTGCTTTTCCAGTTCTTCGACCCGGTGCATCATTGCTTCACTTTCCCAGATTATCAGCTGGTTCCCACTTTAGAGGAGTTTTCTTATTTACTGGGCATATCCATCCTCGAGCAGACACCCTTCACAGGTTTGGAAGAGGTTCCTAGGCCTGAGGACATTTCTTCAGCCTTACATCTAAAAAGGGCTGATGTAGTATCCAACTGGGAGACACAGAGCGAGGTTAAAGGTTTCTTGGCTAAGTTTCTGATGGATCAAGCTCAATAGTTCTGGGATAACTTGGATTTTCAGGATTTTGAAGACATCTTAGCTCTCCTCATCTATGGCTTGGTTCTTTTCCCGAATCCAGATTCCTTCATAGACGTGAATGCGGTTAAGATCTTCCTGTCCCGCAATCCTGTGCCTACTCTTCTTGGTGATATCCTACATGCCCTCTATACTCGTACTGTGCGAAGAAGAGGGACCCTCATGTGTTGTATGCCGCTGCTGGCGAGGTGGTTTATTTCGCACCTCCCCAAGTCTGTATTGAAGAACGAGGAAGAGTTAGGTTGGTCCTACAGGATAATGTCCCTTGCCCATACGGACATTCTTTGGAGTTCTAAAGATATGGAAAAGGTTGTTGTCATTGATCGATGTGGGGGATACCCTAATGTCCCATTGCTTGGAATAAGAGGGGGAATAACCTACAGTCCTTGTTTGGCTTTACGACAGTTTGGTCGCGCTCGGAGAGACTGTCCCCATGAGTTGCTTCTTGAGGACATTTCCTTTGACTACAAGGAAGACACTAATAAGCATCACCGAAGGTTCATAGGAGCTTGAGGCATGGTGAACAGGTCTGACCCTCATGAGCTAGGACCAAAGACTTCTCTTCCTATGCAACCTTATCTACAGTGGGTCCGAGCTCGAGCCCAGAAGCTTGGGATGCCCTATGAAGTTATGCTGCCAGTGATTGTGGAGCATACCAATGAAGAAGGTGTTCCTTATACAGTCCTTTATCCATACATGCCTACTGATCTTGGGGCATTGAAGAGATCCTGGATTCAGTTGAGGGAAGAAAGGGATACCTACCGGGAGAAGTATCATGAGAAAGAGAGGAAGATCTTGAAGCTCACGAGGC
Source organism: Vicia faba (assembly GCA_948472305.1). Lineage (NCBI taxonomy): Eukaryota > Viridiplantae > Streptophyta > Magnoliopsida > Fabales > Fabaceae > Vicia > Vicia faba. The sequence continues at coordinate 1,065,821,549 of OX451740.1, read as the reverse complement.
AACTTGAGAATGAAAGGACAATCAATGATTACGTCAGCACGAAGGGGAAATGACCATGGGATTTCTGATATCTTTTATTGTTTCTAGTTTAGATTTGCTTTTCAGTCATTTCTTTTGTAACTCCTTAAAGGCATTGTTAAACATTTTTACAAGTTAATCTAATAAAGTGTGTTTTATTTTTGTCTTGCAAATTTAAATCTCCCAAAGTATTTGAAATCATTTCATACACATTCCATTATCATGTACCTCATTGCAGGTACCATTACATGTTTCTCATCTTCTTTGCTATTTATTTCAGCACAAGATGTCTTCCGAAATGCCTACCGATCAAGCCATCAAAGCTCTTCAGGCTCAGAATGCTCAATTCTAGGAGATGTTCTTGAACCTGGCTAAAGGGCAACAAGATTTGAAGACACTCATCCTGAAGAAAGAAAAGAAGAATAAGAAAAAGGTGGTTCTTCTGAATGTGGGTCACAGATTTGGGAATAGGTTGCGAGAGGAAGCTGATCTGTCTCATTCATCCAAAGGAGGAGAGAATCAAGAAGAAGAAAAGGGTCCTAGTCACGTGGTCTCTGATAATGACACTAACTTTAATGAGGAACAATACCCTCCTGCTGAGGATAGGTACAAACAGCTTGAGGACCGTCTAAGTGCTATGGAGATTCAGAAGGTTCCTGGGTTGGATTTCAGAGATTTGGGACTAGCATCGGGGGTGGTGATCCCTCACAAGTTTAAAGCTCCAGTTTTTGCTAAGTACGATGGAGTATCCTGTCCAAAACTCCATCTCTGCTCATACGTCAGAAAAATTCAACCTTACACTGCTTATAGGAATTTGTGGGTACACTTCTTTCAAGACAGTCTGTCAGGGACTCAACTCTAATGGTTTTATCAATTAGAAGGAGCTAAGATCTGCAACTGGGAGGACCTTGCTGCTTCTTTCTACAAACAGTACCAGTATAATTCCGACCTTGCTCCCACTCATACTCAGCTTCAGGGTATGTCTATGGGTGCAAGCGAAGGTTTTAAGGACTATGCTCAGAAGTGGAGAGATCTGGCTGGAAGAGTCCAACCCCCTTTGTCTGATAGGGAGTTGGTTGATATGTTTCTAGGGACGTTGTCTGGTCCATTTTTCAATCACCTGATCGGTAGTTCGTCATCTGGGTTTACTGAATTGATTATGACTGGGGAAAGAGTAGAAGTTGGTATCAGAAGCAGTAAGATACAGAAGGATGCGTCATCCAGTACAATAAAGAAGCCTTTTGCTGGTAAGAAAGAAGCCAGTGCAGTATACAACTCGAGGAGCCAAAACCAACCTGAACACCGTCAAGCAGTGAATGCGGTAGTGATATCGAGACCCACCGTTGCCCCACAATGCAACAATCAGCAAAGAATGGATAGGCCACAAATACAGTACACTCGGCTTAACATGACTTCGTCTCATATTCTACCACAATTGCTGAAAACCAATCTGGCAACTCTGAGGGAAGCTCCGAAGAATCCCAGCACCACATCTCCGCTATATAATCCAAACGCCCGCTGTGCCTATCACTCTGATAGCCCGGGCCATGATACGAATAACTGCTGGGCTTTGAGGAATAAAGTGCAAGATTTGATTGAGGCTAAAGAGATCGAGTTTGACGGAGAAACCCAATATCATAACTGCTCCTATGCCCAAGCATGGTCATGGAGTAAATGCTGTGGACGATGATTTGTTTGTGACCTCTGTGGAAGACATCTCTACTCCTTTGATGACGGTGAAGAAGAATCTTTTGTTGGCCGGTTTATTTTCGGGCTGTGGCGAAGGTTGCCACCTATGTTCAATTCTACCTGCTGGTTGCCATTTATTAAAGTCAGGTGTTCAGCGCCTGATGGATAACAAAGAGATCCTGTTTGAGAAAACTTTGACTCCATTGGTTCCAGTTGAAGATGTTTCCATCATAACCATTTCCTCCAATTCTTCCAAGGCTTCCTTGAGAAAGCCTGTTAGGATTACATCTGTTCCAAGAATTTCTCCGTTGATCATTACTGTTCCTGGTCCCATCCCGTACACTTCAGACAAGGCTGTCCCATGGCACTATGGTCCTGATGTGTATTACCATGGAATTAAACAAGACTTTGGAAATGAAGAAGTTGATGCTGATATCGACAATATTGTCTGGTCTAGAAAAGTCACCAGAAGTGGAAGACTCGTTTCTCCTGAGATTTCCCCTCTGACTGTTCAAAAACCTGTTGTTATTCCATCTTCCAATACATCAGCTACTGCTCCAATTCTTACTCCAGTTATCACTCCTGTCGTTGAGTCATCTGACACTCGGGGCAAAGAAGTTACAGGTGAGCCTGCCCGGATGAAGGCACCTAAGAAGATTATTGTAGAAACCTCTAAGCAGGAGATAGAGGAAATTCTGAAGATCATCAAGAAGAGCAACTACAACGTAGTCGAGCAGCTGGGGCAGACCCCGTCATAAATCTCCATGTTATCCTTGTTATTGTGCTCGGAAGCCCATGCAAAGGCTTTAATTGCTTTCCTTAAGACTGCGCATGTGCCGCAGAAAATCTCTGCTGATCAATTCAAAGACTGTGTAACTAGTTTGACTGCCGACAACAGGTTAGGTTTCTCAGATGTAGATCTGACTGCTAAAGGAAGGAATCACAATGATGCTCTGCACGTCTCGATCGAGTGCAGGGGCACTACTCTGGCTTACGTGCTGGTGGATACTGGGTCCTCATTGAATGTTTTACCAAAGAAGGCATTAGACCTTCTAGACTGTGAAGGTTTGACTCTGAAACCAAGTAATATTGTGGTTAGGGCTTTCGATGGGTCGAAAAGGATGGTGCACTGGGAAGTGGACGTCCCTATTAAAGTTGGCTCTCAGACTTTTGAATCTACTTTCTATGTGATGGATCCGACCATCTTATTCTTGCTTGTTGGGTCGCCCTTGGATTCATAAGGCTGGGGCAGTGACTTCTACGCTCCATCAGATGTTGAAATATCCAGTAAAAGGGAAGATTGTTACAGTACAAGGTGAAGAGGAGTACATGGTGAGTCACATTAACTCCTTACGGTATGTGGAGATGGATGGAGAGTTCATTGAAACCCCGTGTCAGAACTTTGAAGAGGTTCCCCAGACTTTGGCGTCGACTGAAGTTGCTGTTGATAAACCTCCGATGAAGATGGCTTCCCTCAAGGATGCCAGGGCTGTTATTAATCAAGGTGGGTGTGCAAATTTGGGACAACTCCCTGACTTCACACACAAAACTAACAAGTTTGGTTTGGGCTTTACTGCAAAGGCTCAAAGGGCTATTCGGCACGTGCGAATTGGAAGACCTCCTCTGCGCATCGGAAATCCGGGAGTGAACGCGGTTGAAGATGATGAAGAAGAGTCAGATATCGACAACTAGATTTACCCGACTACCAACGGTGGCTTGGACAACTGGATGACGAAGGACTTCGTGCCCGTTTCTTTTATTACACAGTAATAGACTTTTGTTTTGAGATTTGTAATAGACAATTTGAAACTTTACAGCCCGGTGCCTTGCCCGAGGCACCTTGGCTTTGTTTGTGAGGGCTTATTATTTGTCATTTTCATATATCATTAATAAAGCATTGGACATTTCTTGCATTACAAATTTTGCGCTCCTTGTTTTTCTTTTATGTCTCTCACTTTATCAAAATAGCTATTGTCTTACAGACACTCACATATCATAATGCAAATCCACATCCACTCTGGATCCTATTGATAACGACTCTGCTACTACCAGTTATGACTTCGAGAATCCGATCAACCAAGCTGAAGACGAAGGTGAGGATGATTGTGAGGTTCCTGGAGAGCTTGCTATATTGCTGCTATAGGAAGAGAGGGCCATACAACCTCATGAAGAGCCAGTGGAATCAGTAAATTTGGGTACGGAGGAAGACAAGAAAGAGGTCAAGATAGGTGCGAATCTGGAACCTAGTGTCAAGCAACGGTTGATACAGATGCTACGCGACTATGTTGAGATCTTCGCTTGGTCTTACGAAGATATGCCTGGTTTGGATACTGATATTGTGGTTTACCACTTGCCAACCAAAGAAGACTGTCCTCCAGTAAAGCAGAAGGTTCGCCGTATGCGCCCTGAAATGTCTGAGAAAATCAAAGCTGAGGTCATGAAACAGTTTGACACCGGACTTCTAGATGTTACTTCTTACCCGCAGTGGGTTCTCAACGTTGTTCCGGTGCCGAAAAAGGATGGTAAGGTACGGATGTGTGTAGACTATAGAGATCTGAACAGGGTGAGCCCCAAGGATGACTTTCCAATGCCTCATATAGATGTTCTGGTTGACAACACCGCACATCATAAGGTCTTCTCCTTTATGGATGGTTTTTCTGGTTACAATCAGATTAAGATGGCTCCCGAGGATATGGAAAAGACAACTTTCGTTACATAGTGGGGTACCTTCTGTTACAAGGTAATGCCTTTCGAGTTGAAGAATGTTGGGGCAACATATCAGCGTACCATGGTCGCCTTGTTCCATGACATGATTCACCATGAGATTGAGGTTTACGTTGATGACATGATCACAAGGTCCCAGACTGAGGAAGAACACCTTGACCATCTTCAGAAGCTATTTGACAGGTTGAAGACGTACAAGCTGAGGTTAAACCCGAACAAGTGCACCTTCGGGGTAAGGTCTCGTAAGTTGTTGGGTTTCGTCGTTAGTGATAAAGGTATTCAAGTGGATCCCGCAAAGGTGAAGGCTATACAGGAGATGCCGACTCTCCGCATAGAAAAGGAAGTTAGAGGTTTTTTGGGACGTCTGAACTACATTGCCCGATTCATTTCACATCTGACTGCTACTTGTGAGCCGATCTTTAAGCTGCTGAAGAAAGATCAAGTGGTAAAGTGGAATGATGAATGTCAGGCCGCTTTCAAAAGGATCAAGGAATATCTCCAAGAGCCACCAATTCTGATGCCTCCAGTTGAAGGAAGACCTTTGATATTATACTTGATAGTGTTGGACAATTCAATGGGGTGCGTGCTGGGGCAGCATGACGAGTCTGGCCGAAAAGAGAATGCTATTTACTACATTAGCAAAAAATTTACCGACTGCGAGACTCGATACTCGTTGCTTGAGAAAACTTGTTGCGCTTTGGCATGGGCTGCTCGCCGGCTGAGACAGTATATGCTGACTCACACTACCCTTTTGATATCAAAGATGGATCCAATCAAGTATATCTTCGAGAAGCCCGCTTTGTCCGAAAGAATAGCAAGATGGTAAATGATCTTAACTGAGTACAATATCCAATACACAACCCAAAAATATATCAAGGGGAGTGTATTGACAGATCATTTGGCACATCAGGCCGTAGATGATTACCAATCTATGAATTTTGAGTTCCTGGATGAGAACATCATGTTGGTGACCGACTGTTAAGAACCTGGACCGGATGAAGGACCTGAGGAAGGATCCCGATGGTCTATGTATTTTGACGGAGCCTCAAACGCGTTGGGTAATGGCATTGGCACCGTGATCATATCTCCTGAAGGCTGTCATACTTCATTCACCACCCGATTATGTTTTAACTGCACCAACAATATGGCGGAGTATGAAGCATGCATCATGGGTCTTCGAGCAGCTATTGACCTGAGAATTAAGTTCTTGAGTGTGTTCGGAGATTCTGCTCTCGTGATCAGCCCGATCAAAGGCGAGTGAGATATGAAACACCCAAATCTTATTCCTTACAAAGAGTATGTATTGATGTTGCTTCCGCACTTCAAAGAGATAACCTTTGAACATTTCCCAAGAGAGGAGAACCAGTTAGCGGACGCGCTAGCTACTATGTCTTCTATGTTCAAGGTCAGGTGGGATAATGAAGCTCCCTGGATTACCATTGAAAGGTTGGACGAACCCGCACATTGCTTTGACATTGAGACTGAAGAGGTAGCAGATAAACCCTGGTTTCATGAGGTAAAGAGGTATCTTGAGGCTCAAGAGTACCCCGAGGGTGCATCTGTTAATGATAAGAAGTTTCTGAGGAGGTTCGCAGCGAAGTTCTTCATCAGTAATGGTATCCTTTGCAAGCGTAACCATGACTCAACCTTACTGCAGTGTATGGACAAGAACGAAGCAGAAAGGATTATGGCAGAGTTACATGAAGGTACCTTCGGAACTCATTCTAGTGGACATACCATGGCAAAGAAAATCCTACGGGCAGGATATTATTGGTCTACTATGGAAGCCGACTGTTACCAGCATTCTCGGACCTGTCATAAGTGCCAAGTCTATGCTGATAAGGTGCATGTACCTCCAGTTCCTCTGAATGTTTTGACAGCTCCTTGGCCTTTTGTAATGTGGGGCATCAATATGATCGGCGAGATCAGACCTACTGCGTCCAACGGACATCATTTCATTCTGGTAGCAATTGATTATTTTATGAAGTGGGTTGAAGCAGCTTCTTTTGCTACAGTGACTAAGAACGTCGTGGCGCGGTTTATCCGACACAATTTGATCTGTCGATACGGTGTACCAGAGAGGATCATGACGGAAAATGGTACAAATCTCAACAATACAATGATCACCGAGCTCTGCAAATAGTTTAAGATACAAAATCACAACTCTTCTCCTTACCGGCCAAAGATGAATGGGGCTGTTGAAGCAGCTAATAAGAACATCAAGAAGATTGTGCAGAAGATGACAGTGACATACAAAGACTGGCACGAGATGTTACCATTTGCTCTTCATGGGTACCGTACCTCAGCACAGACGTCAATAGGGGAAACACCCTACTGTTTGGTGTATGGCATGGAGGCCGTCCTACCCATTGAAGTCTAGATACCCTCTCTTCAGATTATGAAGGATGCAGGTCTGAGCGTGGATGATTGGATCCAGACCCGGTGTGATCAGCTGAATTTAATCGACAAGAAGAGACTTACTGCTATTTGTCATGGTCAGACGTATCAAAAGAGGATGATCAAGGCATTTAACAAGAAAGTCAAACGACAAGAGTATCAAGTCGGGGAACTAGTGATCAAACGCATCATTCTACCGCAAGGTGATCCTAGGGGCAAATGGACCCCCACATACGAAGGGCCATTTGTGGTTAAGAACATTTTTTCGGGAGGAGCTATGATTCTAACCACCATGGATAGTGACGACCTTCCTCACCCCGTCAATGCAGACGCAGTGAAAAATACTACGCATAATCAAAGACCCGCTAGGTCGACTAGCCTAGGCAAAAATAAGGGCTTCCCGGCGAACCAATTGGGTTCGGGAAAAAATAAGGGATGAAAATGAAAAATCTGTACACCCGATAAGTCGAAAACCTGAAAGGGCGGCTTGGGCAAAAAAGGTTATCCCGGTGGATTGAAAACCCGAAAGGGCAGTCCAGGAAAAAATTAGGGATCAAAGCGTAACACTATGTCTCACTGTATCATCTTGCAACCAGACTTCAATATCGACTATCAAGCTCGGACGGCGCCAAGTAGCAAAGTGATGAGACGCTCGAAGACATAAAGGCAATAGCAGAGTTGGAACCCGGTGGGATTGTTCACATAACTGTTTTTTCTTTGTTTTTCACAAACTGTAAGTTCTATCATTTCGGCGGTGTTCTCTTACTAGGACATCAGTCTCTTGTACAAAAACGCCTATTACAGGCCAACTTCAAAATCAATACAATTCATTTTTACAATAAATTTAAAAAATATTTTTCTTTTCCTGCTTTGTTTTGCAAGAACGTCCAATGATTCATTTTTGATATATGCATTTGACAATACTTGCTGCTCATAAATATTTACATGCGAAACAAAAGATGATTACCGGTAATTTCAGAAACAGGGGCAAACAAGAAATGTCCAAACCTTACAGTTGCTCTATCCACCAGGTATAGGGATATACCCAGTTGAAGAATAAGACTGAAAGATACATACACTCCCCACATAGTTAAAAGGTATCCAAAGACAATGGTGTTAGCTCTCCCCAGCCGAGGTTCATAATCGCGAATGAGTCGGCAAAATTCTCCCCAAGTAGAGTTTATCTATCACCAGTACTAGAAGATTATCCCCAACGGAGTTTATTTCTTCCACAAGTAGAAACCCAGTCCCTGACAGAGTTCACCATCACCAGCAACGATAATTCATCTACAGCCAGGATTATTTCCCCAAATCAACAGATATTCTGACGGAGTATCTCTCTTCCCCACAGAGTCATTCTCTCACCAGTTTATTCTCCAACAAAATTATTGGCGTGCCAATATTCTCTCAAATCATCTTTGGTCGTTATCCTCAGCGAGCGAAACTTCTTTTGTTATCCAGCAGCAGTCTGAGATTTATTTTCCCTAGTTAGAGAACATCACTATACATTGCATACATCATGACATGCGCATATGAATCATACATCACAATCTCATTTATTTTGAGAACATCATTGCTCAATACATGTCATGCATGATGACATTACATATGACTAACCCTTTACCTTTCAAGAAAAGATACAATAAAATTCTCACAAAGTTCAAGCTATGAAGCCCGGGCATGACCGAATAGTATATTGATCTCTCCATCATATTGTGAAGCCCGGAGAATGACCGAATAACAGTATTAGAATACCGCGAAGCCTGGATTACAACTAGATAGTGGTTTATCTCAGATTCAAGCTATAAAGCCCGAATTGGACCAGATAGTAGTTTAATCCCTAGCAAGTTATTGTGAAGCCTGGATTACGACCAGATAGCAATACAAAGACACCATGAAGCCTGGATTACGACCAGATAGTGGTATAACATAAACACAAGTCGTGAAGCCCGTAGTCGACCGGATAGCCGCTTAACAAATTTATTGTGAAGCCTGGATTACGACCAGATAGCAATACAAGATGCAATGAAGCCTGGACTCGACCAAATAATGGTAGAAGACGCTGTGAAGCCTGGATTACGACCAGATATCAGTAAAGAATACTACGAAGCCTGGATTACGACCAGATAGTGGTATATCTTTAATTCAAGTTATGAAGCCCGGATTCGATCGGATAATACCTTTTTTCCCTGAACACCATGAAGCCTAGATTTGACCAGATAATGGTATATTACATCGTGAAGCCTGGATTATGACCAAATAGCGACACAATCATTGCATTACATATGGATATTGCTAACCTTAGAGGCGAGTTGACCATATTGCGCATAGACTTCCACGACTTTATGGACACAGTGAAAGAGTAATTTGATCAGACTTACTAGCATATTTACTCTTTTTCTCTTCCTACTGGAGGGATTCGTATGGGCTAATGCATTTGGATGTTACCGTGTTTCCAACTCTGGAATTTAAACAGTGATGGCACTATCTAGTTTAAGTGTGGGGGAAGGAATAACATTAATTTTAATTTTTAGGATTTTCTTTGCTTTCTAATATAGGATTTCATCGTTTTCTAGTAAGGTTTTCCTTGTTTTTCTAGTTTTTATTATTCATATTTTGTCGATCTTACGACGTTAAACAAGCGTAGCATGGGAGGCAACCCACAATTTACAATTCAGTAATGCACAATTTTCAAAATTTTCAATTTTTCTTACACTTACTTTTTATGTTTACATTTAATTTTCATTATAAAAATGGTTCAATTTGAGGCAAATTGATTGGTTTATGAAACCTCATAAGTATTGTGCCTCTGAATAAACATATGAGCAGCTAACCTATCCTACCTCAGCAGTAGAATGCAAATTCTGCTGTATTCTGCACTTTTGATACCCATGGCGGTCACCATGGCTTCAGAAAGCATAAACAATGTTTTAAAACTCCCTCCCCACGAATTTACAACCTTTCTCTTTTCTCATAACCTCTACCCACTCACCCTTTTGCCTTCCACCACTTCTATAACTTCCCCACTTCCTCCAATCTCATTCAATCTATTTGAAACCCCAATAACATCAATTTCATATTGTTGTACCCCAAAATTTTCCCTCCCATATTTCTCAAAACATTTCAAGTGAGGTTCTCAAATTGCTCAAGGAAGTTCAAGGGTTGATTAGACAAGCTCTCTCCTAAGGCACTCTACCTCAAAATTAGGGTTTCAGTTTGCATCAAGATGCTTGAGTACAAAGGGTATAAAATTCTCACCATTGCCCTATTATGTTATCAAGATCATCCATGTCAAGTTTCAAGCCCTGCAGAGAAAGTTTGCTCAGTCAATTGCTCAAAAACCTGAAAATCGACTGTGCTAGGACAAAAGTCAACTGTAGCCCACATACAGTCAAACTTCAATATTTTTGGTCAAAATCATCATTTTGAAGTATTATTCATCATTTGATCAAGGGTTGATCATGATTCATCAAGGATTTCTCACAATTCATCAAAACCCAAAAGTTGCTAAATTAGGGTTTTGTAGGAAAAGTCAACTCAAACTTGACTAAGAATAACTTTCTCATAATTTATGAGAAATGACCCATCCAAAGCTAATTTTGAATAGGATGAAATTCCCTACAATTCATCTTCATCTCCCAAGTTCAAAATATGCACTCACAAGAAGTTATGAATTTTGACATTATAGGTCATTTTGAAAAGTCAACAAAAACACCTTTTTTGCCAAAGCTTCATACATGAACATGGAAGACTCAATTGAGATGAGAGCAAAAGGGTTGCTTAGAGGACATCTCAATATTTCTAAAAAGTCCAAGAACACCTTCAAAGAGTCAAAATTGAGGAAGTTATGCATTGGTGAAGTTGACCTTTTTTGCAAAATTGCCAAAAGTCAAAAGTGCCTCAAATTGCAATTTTTGCTAAATGGGCCTAACTTTTTGCATTTGTTTTGAGTTGGTAGTATGGTCCACGATCCCTAGCTCTTCCCATTTGTCTTTATCCTATTTTTCTATTTATTTTGATTTTTATTGCAATTAAATCAATTTAAATCAAAACAAATCATGGAAAAATCCAAATCATTGAAACCTTAAGATCTTGTGCATGTTTCAGGTCCTATATCCAGCTAGCAAGTGAATGAATTCGTGCAAGGCATAGGTGGGCACACAAAGATTGGTTTTGGCATATTTTTGGAAGGATTTTCAAGTGAATCAAATCAGGATCAAAAGCCATAATTGATAAAGATTGAGAACACTTTTGTAAACCTAATTCATTCCTCAGTATATAATAAACATTTGCAGACCTAAAACACAAGGTTTTTGAGGCGTAAAAAGGCAGAACAAACTTGGAAAAATCACAAAAAAGTGCTGACTTGATTGCACACTTCCAGGCGATTACAAGGCTCCCTGACCGTCTCATTCACTTCCTGGGATCACAAGCAAGCTATACCAATCAAGAACAAGGATTTTCCTGCGCTAAAACCCAATGTAAGTGGTTCACGACTTTGGCTTGTCCTTGAAATCAAATTGCATGATTTTGGCATCTATAGCATGAAATACTTATATATTCTTTCTCCTTGAAACATTTGCAAGCTATCTATAACATTCAATTGCATTTTTGTGGACTATATTAGGATTTGCCATTATTAGGGTTTCTGGTCTCGTTTTAGGGTCTTTGTGTACAGGTAAAATTGGGCCACAAGAAGGGCACCATCGTGCTCAGCAGGTCAAGACGGTTTGATTCATGGCCTTAGACTCCATTTATCATGCCCATGGGAGATTTTGAAACAAGCCAGGGTTGTAGTGACGGACGTTGTCCGTAGGTAAAAGTATTTAACTTTTACCAACGGAGAGAGGACAGGGACGACTTGCGTGGCGCCTTCGTATTGGTTCATTTGAATTCTGGCGCGATTTTATTTTTATTTTTTCCCACTAACTTGCATTATTACATATTATCAATTGTTGATTTTCTATGAATAATAAACGTGTCCAGCGCAGTTGGTAGCCAGGTGATTGAAAAAGGTCATGGGGCCTGGGTTCGAATCCCAGGTCCCCCCATATTTCATGTTATTTTTCTTTAATTGATCAGGCGTGCACACAAGGCAAGGAGATCACCGTACACCCTCAATACACCACCAACCAGATGTCCACAGGCCAGATCTAGCGCCCATCATGTGGAGGACCATGATACACCCCAGTCAACAGGCAACATGGAATATGGGAAAGTCAACATGGGTCAGATTTTTGGGCCTAGGAATTTGCTATTCACGCCTCCCCAATTACTAATTTCAGGCCCAATTTCTTTTTCCTTTTCTTTTTATATTTCTTTATTTAATTTGTTTATTTATTTTTACTAACCTAAAAAATTAATTCTTTTTTAATAAAATCACAAGAATAATATTTCATCCAATTAGATTTAGAATTTAGTTTTTTTATACAAAAATTAATTTAATTAGTTTGGTTAATTTTAGGGTAACTTTAATTATTTTGTAAATAAATTAAAAACAATTAGAAAATTAGGGTTTTAGTTTAATTTAATTCTTATTTTTTTTTATTTTTTATTTCTTAAAAAATAACAAAATATAAAAATAGGCCATGTAAATTATTTTCTCTAAATTAATTTAATTACTAATAAATTTTGTATTTAATTTAAAAACTTTATTCTTTTTCTTAAATAATTAAAAAACAACAAAAATAATTGTTTCTTTCGATTAGGTTAGTCGGGGTCAAAACCCTAGTTCTTTCTCGTTCTTAATTCATGGCGCGCGCTTTAATTTTTACCATATTGATGTAATTGCTCACAAGTTGTAATAGATTAATTAGGATTTTTCTCCTTTTCATTTTATCGTTTTTTTTACGTGTTGTTTTTTGGCTATGTAATTAATACCTGAAGCCTTGTAATAGCGTAGCTTTACTTTCCGCACTTTTAATTTCCACAAAACATTAACTGTTAGATGTATGAATAATAGGGATGCATGACAAGAATGTATGTAAACTTTAAAACGGTTAGCAAGCCCTAAATGTGCAAAGATAAATAACTTGAAATTGAATCACTCGCACATGCGCACTCCTAGGGTATACTCCCACTTCAGTTGCCTTCGGTAAATGATAATTAAGCATAGGATATTTTAGTGGTCGCTCTTTTGTCTCAAAGATCAAAGTTGCCTCCGAAAGGTTGCCTCGGAATTGTTGCCTCAAATATGATCTTAAGACATTAGGTTTATTACTAAGACGTCCTAACATTGCTTTAGTGATCGTATGTCCCTTTTCGAATTGACCCTTAAAACTCCAACGATGGTGCTACCCACTCACTAATAGTAGGATAGCGCTGTCTAAAGGAAACAAACATAGAACAATTCTTTTTTTCGAGTAGGTAGATGCTAGTAGGTACTTGCTCAAAACAAACAAACCTTTTTTCACACTTACACTCGTTTACAACAAAGTTTTCAAAACGAATTCGTAACACTCTTGAAGACAGAAGCAAGAGTTAAATCGAAGTAAAACAAAAAACTTTTTCAAATCACACAAACACATAAGCAAATTTTAAAATGATGAGCAAGTACCTAAGAGCCCGTAGAAAACTATGGATAGAAAGGGTGCTAATACCTTCCCTTTCTATAATCTACCCCCCGTACTCAAAATCTCGAAAAAGGAATTTTTTATGCTTTTTTTACTTTCCTTGTTGGATAAAATAAAAGTCGATGGCGACTCTAGCTTACCGCGACATTTTGCAAATACAAGCGCAAAACGCAAATCAGCATTTCCAAAACAATCCGGTTCTACCACCGTATCATACATATCACCATTTTCTCATCTCTCTACATTCATCCCATTCCATTCTCCACAAAATCCCTAATTTTCCTATTCTCAATGTGCCTCCAAGAGTAGTGAGACCAAGGAGAGAACTTGATACCATGTGAATAACATTCGCAGAGGGAGTTGAAGGAGGAATCTAGAGGACACTGTACATCAAGCCGTTCAACCGTACAATCGCACTAATGAGGTATGCCGATGAAACTGCTTTACGCAATTTAGTTTTGAACTATAGCGTTAGGTGGATGTTAGGGAACCTAGGAATGACTGGATTATGTGTCATGACCATCCCTATGGATGTTAGGCTTACTTACAAGTTCCTAAGTTCATTTTAATACGCCACTCCTTATGGTGGGTCATGAGTCCAATGCACAATTAGGTTTAGGATGTTTGATGTTACCTATAAATTGAACCAAGATCAAATTGCAGATATGCCGCAATTCCCTCATGGGGAAGGCATGGCTTGCAAAGAACCGCTTGAGATTAAATGGGCTCTAGAAGCCTTTAACTTGTGGTAAAGATTAACTGTTGAGACCATGACTGATTGGGAAGGTCTCACAACCATCTCCATTTATAACCTAACAATTAGGTACTTCCATGACATTCTAGCTCACACACTTTTTAGACGAGAAAATAATAGGAAAGTTAACTCTAGAGAACTCTACTTTTTACATTGTGCACTGAAACAGGTACGAGTCAACCCCACACCTTTCATGCTTGCTCATATGCAAGCTGTAGCCTCTAGAAGCCATGGTCCCATTTGCATCGGAGGGATAATCACATCTATAGTCCTTGGGATCAGTCTTAATGATAGGTTAGCCCCATTACTTCCATTACCCACCACTTTTCTAGATAAGGATGTTTGCCATAGCATGCACATCATGACAAATAGGCCAGACAATAAGTATTCTTTGATAGTTAAAAGAATGGTAGTTAAATGCATTGTTCTACCAAACCCCGAAAAGATTAATGTGCAAAACGAGCAAAATTGGCTCTTTGATTTGGATGCCCCAGAGGCCGGCGTTAACATAGATTTTCGGGTTAATGAGGAGCATGACACTAATGGTGAGTTAGATGATATGGAGCAAGGTGCTCCCGATACTGATACACACCCACACACCACGCATGGTACTTTTGACACTTTTGTAGGTACGTCCTTTGGACATCAGACTCGTTAAAGGAATGATCTCACAAATTCTACTCTTGACGAGATCCTTGCTGAGCTTAGACGATGTAGCAAGTTGGATGCCAGTGTGACCTAAGGATTCATGACATGCAATCTCAACAGCTTGAGATAATGTGACACATTCAGCAGGACTAGCACGACTATGCTGCCACTAATGAAAATAATATGTCAAACTTGATTTCTGTAATTGGAGATATAAGAGTACGTGTGGATGATTTTCAAGAATATATCCAGTATGTAGGATTGCCACCTCACCATCCTGGAAACAGTGGGCATGGAAGAGCATGTGGCCGAGGCCACCAGTAGCTGACACATCAGGTTCTACCTTCCTTTTTCACCTTTTATCATCGCATTGGGGACGATGCTCAGTTTAAGTGTGGGGAGGAAGCTTTATCGCTTTTATTTATTGCTTTCTAGGTAGATTTATCGCTTTCTTAGTTTTATCTTTAGGCCTTTAGGATTTCTATTTTCATTTTTTATTTAATAATAGCATTTGTCATCGAGTCATTTATGTGTGTTATTTTCGTTTGTTGTTAACCCCCTTTAAATTGACCCCAACAATTTTTTTTGTTTTATTCATGTCACAACACTCTAAGAGTATATAGGTTGTTTTGCACTGTAGGCTTTGTCAACTAGACTTGGGAAAGATCGAATAAAATCGATACCGTCTTTACACCTTAAACCCCTAAAAATATGCAAGTTCCAATTTGAATACCTATTATGCCGAGACCACGAGTTTGAGTCTTAAAGTAACCACAAGTAGTTTATATTAGCAGTCAACATCATCCTAAGCACACTCTACATAGGGGGATCAATGAATATAACTGAATGATCTTATTTTTAATGAATAAATGTTGTCAATTAAAAATAATAGCCTTATAAGTTAGAGGACCCTCACCCGATCATTTAGCCTAACAATTGTTATACCTTTGCGTATTTAATAATAAGCACCCTGTAATACAGTGGGAGAACGGACTTTTTTGGTTTTATCCAAATGTGTGGATAGCAAGAGTCGCCACCGACTTTTCTATTATCTAATATAAGGAAAGGGTGAAAAGAACAGGAAAGACCTTGATAGATTTTGAGTTCGGGGGGTAAGTTATGAGAAGGAAATGTGTTAGCACCCTTTTCATCTGTAGTTATCTACAGGCTCTTAATCACTAGCTCACTCTTTGAAATTTGCTTTGTGTGTGATTTACTTGAAAATATTTTGAAAAACCAAAGTACGGCTAACTTCAGAATGTTTCTTGTATCAGTCCTCAAGAATGCGTATAAAGTGTTTTATAAAATATTTCGTTTAAAAGTGTAATGTTTAAAAAATGTCTTTTAGAAAAGATTGTGAGCAAGTGATTAAGAGTTCCTTACCCACTAAAGGTCGTTCTTATTCTTTTCCTTCTACTTTAGAGATAATGCTATCCATGCCATTAGTTAGTAGACAACCCTATCTATTGGATATGAAGGGACATGCGAAGGGTCATCGAACGGTCATTGAAGGCAACATATAGAGATACTTTAGCAATTTCATATCAGAGGAACTAGATCATTTTCGTAGGCAACATCGAAGGGTCATCGAGGGACTATGATCTTTATTCGAGGGTCTTTTGAGAAAATATCTCTATTTTTCGAGGGACATGACCATTATTTTCGAAGGCAACGAAGAGAGGTTACCCTAGAGGTTAAAGTGTGAGAAGTGTGTTCAATTCAGTTATATTTATATTGAGAATTGGGGTTTTCTATCGGTTGATTTTAGATCTTGCCATACATGCCCTAATTACTAGCAGTATAAAATATAGCAGGAAAACAAAGATGCGGAAAGTAAACCTTATGCTATTACAAGGCTTTGGGGTAGTTACATAAGAAAATGCGGGAAATTAAAATGCGGAATTTAATCCTAAGCTATTACATCATGTGAGCAGTTACATAATAAAAAATGTGGAAAGATAAATCTACGCTATTACATGAATTGAACGACCTATACATTCGTCTAAGAATTTAAATGCAAAAAGAAATAAGAAAGATGTTAGGAAGAGTGTTTGAATATTTTTTTTAAAAATAATTTAATGTTAATTAAATAGTTAAATCCCTAAGTCTAATCAATTTTAATTAATAAAAATACCTAAAGTCTAATTAGTTCTAATATTAGGAAAATGTTATTTAACCTAATTAATTAGTAAATAATAAAAAATGTCAAAAATTAATTATTGATAAAAAATTAAACCTAATTTATTAGGGTTTTAAAAAAGGATTAAAATTGGCTAATGGTTGTTTAAGGAAATAATTAAGAAAAAGGAAAAATTTAGGGTTAGAAAAAATTAAGAAAATTAGGTTAAACAAAAAAAAGATAAAACTGCATGGAGTGGGTGTTAAACCCATGCCCTCTCGCCTTCACACTGCATAGCTTACCACCAGGCCAAGCGCCTGCTGGTGTTAGGAGACAGGCACTGCAAGATATATAGGAAACCTGCATAAATTATGAAAAATAACAAAAAAAGCATTGTGAAGCGCATGATCGAACCCACGCCCTTACGTTCACAAACCTTCGCCTTGACCACCGGTGCTACGCTCTCATCCGGTATCATAATTGAAACAAATAAATATATTAAAAAAGTGGACCCGAGAGGTGCCGGATCCCTAGCTCCTGTCGTCTTCTCCGGTGAGCTCGTTTCTCCAACCTGTAAAACAACACACGCTAGAGAGTGAAAAGAACCTTACCCCTCTAAATCGACCCTTGTGAATCCATTGGTGGCCTTAGTTTTTGCTAAATAGTCATGTACAAAGAGATATGATCAAAATAATTCAAAAAAGTTTAAACATGGTGATGTACGATTCTGACAGCATGGGTCTCATGCAAGGGATTAAACCTGCATTATTACATCTCAGGAACACATTAGAAACATTAGTTCACATCAAAACATCGCAAAAATTAAAATATGAACTTCATGTAAATGCAAAACCGGGCATGTATGGGATGTGTGTTTCAGGAACTTTTGATCATCAAGAATGATTAAGACTTACTCTATAACACCTCAGGAGCTGATTTGAACGAATGGTTTGCTTTGAGAAAGGCTGGAAATAGGACTTCGAGTTTGCCCTAGTTCTTGAGAATTTTTGTGTTTTGAAGTTTTCTTGGAGGAAGTAGTTTGTGGTCTTGAGTGTATGAATATTGTGTGTATTTATAGGACAAGGTATCAGGTCAATAAAACTGAATTGAATCTAAGTCTTTCATGGTGAAATATTTGATTTGGAATTTATATGAAAAGTTTCCAAATTTTCTTCAATCATGTATCAATTATCTCCACACGGTTTCTTCATGATTGCCACGAAATATTGGGCCTCCATGTGACTGAAATCAAAAGCTCACGCGCCTTGATCTAATGCTTCATATTTCTTTTGGTTTAATTTGCATTTAAATGAATAAAAATTCAAATAAAAGAAATAAAAATCATAAAAAATATGTGAATGGTTTTGGGGGTCCCCTAATATGTCATAAACACGTTTGAACTTCAAAAGTTAGGCCCATTAGTCCAAAAGCCCAAAATTGTTCAATTGAGGTTTCATGCAATTTCACAAAACTTCCCAACTTGTGTAACTTATAACTTGCTCAAT
The DNA here is from genome assembly GCA_948472305.1 of Vicia faba. Classification (NCBI taxonomy): domain Eukaryota; kingdom Viridiplantae; phylum Streptophyta; class Magnoliopsida; order Fabales; family Fabaceae; genus Vicia; species Vicia faba. Next base: position 1,065,803,123 of record OX451740.1, on the reverse strand, counting down.
TGTTGCCATATGAAGGTGATCTTAGACTTTTGGGAAAGCTCAAGATGTCTCCCACAACTCTCATGTTGGTCATTTTTCCATTTGAATATTTTAACTTGATGTAAATTTCTTTGACAAAAAGTGTCTTTTTGTTGAATTTTAAAATGACCTGTAATGATTTGGCTCACATCTCTCAAATGAAGCATTTTTGGCCTTGAGTTTAGAGAGACAAAGTTGTAGAGAATTGAATTTCCATCAAAATGGGCTTTGGTTGATAATTTTCTGATGAAGCATGTGAAAGTTATGCTTGGTCAAAGTTTAGTTGACTTTTCCTAAAGAAAACCCTAATTTACAACTTTTGACTTTTGATGAATCTTGAGTTTTCTTGATGGATCATGATCATCCCTTGATCAAATAATGAATGTGAGTTCAAAATGTTGAGGTTGACCAAAAATCTTGAAGTTTGACTATATGTTGACCATAATTGACTTTTTGTCCTATATAGTTGATTTTCAATCATTTGAGCAATTGGCTGAGCAAACTTGTGCTGCAAGGCTTGAAATTTGGTATGAGGATGCCTTGAAGCATATGAGACACTATGAAGTCCATCTGAAGCATTAGAAGCCCAATTTTCTTTGAGAAAACCAAAATCCTAATTGTAGGCCACTGCTTAGGAGGGGGTTCATCTGATCAATTCTTGAATAGTCTTGAGTACTTGAGAACTCTAGGAGCCTGAGAAGATGTCTTGAACCAACTTATCTTAAAAATGGGAGGGAAAAGTTTGGGGTACAACAACTGTCCCTGTTCAATCTTCTTAAACCTGAAGAGTTAGATTGGCATACCAGTCATTCGTGATCTGAAGGTGGAATAGGACTGAACACTTAAGTGCTCAGAAATTTGCACTCACATGTACACGAAGTAACACTGTTGGTTAATTGTACTGCTTGAATGGGCCTAAAGATTTCATTCGGAGAGGTGATAAAGTGTCTTTGGAGATGGGCTTATAGATGCCATCCAAAGTAACTGTTGGTAGGAGTATCAGAATGAGTCTATGCCCGACTATATCCAAAGAATGCTTTTTAGAGTATTTCTGAAGGAAAACGCTTTTCAGAATGAATCCATGAAAGAGATGCTTTTCAAAATAAACGTCTGAAGGAGAATGCTTTTCAGAACGAAGGCCTGGAAGTAAATGCTCTCCAGAATTCATTCTCTGGGGGAATGCTTTTCAGAATAAACTTCTGAAGGGGATTTCTTTTTAGAACTCGATCTCTAAAGTGGAAATGCTTTTCAGAACTCGGTCTATGAAGGGGAAATGTTTTTTGAAATAAACTTCTGAAGGGATATTCTTTTCAGAATGAAGGCCCTGAAGGAGATGCTTCTCAGAGTTAGGTCTCTGAAGGGGAATGCTCGCCAAAACTCAGTCTCTGGGGGGAATTATTTTTAGATTGGAGGCTCTGAAGGAGATGCTTTTCAGAATGAACCTCAGAAGGAAATTCTTTTCAGAGTAAACCTCTGAAGGAGATGCTTTTCAGAATTCAATTTTTGAAGGGAATCACTTGGTCATGTAGATAGTCGCCCCGTCTTGTTTTAGGAATTAATCCATAACTTGTCTATAAATTACTGGCAGTATTTGTCTGTTTGTGAACTTAACCTGAAAAGATAAAGTTTGTTCTGTGTAATGTCATGATGTATGTAATGCATTGTATAATGATTCTCTCAAAATAAATGAGAATAGTATATGTGTTTTGTATGCATATGTTATGATTTTTGTCAATGATGTATGGATGAAATATGTTATTGGAACGTATCAGTAGCTTCGTATAACAATGTCTGGCTGGGGAAAATAAATCCCTGACTGTTGTTAGGGATGAAGGCAATAGTTCTTTAATTTTGTTTATGAAATTATAGTATCAGATATGAGATGTCGAAGGAGATGTCACGACACAAGTATCTGAGGACGATGTAAAATGCAACAAAAGTAAAACAGTAAAAAACGCAAGGGGTTGTTAACCCAGTTCAGTGTACAACAACACCTACTTTGGGGGATACCATGCCAGGGACAAGTCCACTAAATAGTATCAATTCATAGACCCTTAGTAAACAACCAGTTTATCATCTAATCACTTAATCACTACCCGTGCTATACTTCTACCTAAGACACACCTAGGTATGATGCCCTCCTCAAATCCTTTCAATCACTTACAGTGAAGAACTACAGAAAAATTAAGTTCTAAAGACTTCAATCATTCAATACTTAAAGGCTTATGAATGATCCATAATTAACAACTCAAATAACAACTCAAGTATTAAATCAATACTAGAGTATATGACAATTAAAAGGCTTAGACTTCTAAAACAAAAAGAAAGTATTCTTCTTTAAAAGTTGCTATTCAATGAATAGGGAAGCAAGTTCTTATAAAGGCGCATCTGTGGGCTTTGGACTGAAAAACAAATATTCCAATATTTTGAATATTTCCATGAAAACAGGCCAGGATATAATCCATAAGGATAATTCAAATAGAAAAATATTCCTCCATATTTTTCACAGCCTATGAGTCACAATTCTTGAATTATGGCACACATGAAAATAGGAAACATAAAACTTAAACTGATGTGAGTTCCGTTCAGCTCAGGAGGCAGATGTCAAGACATCTGCTTTAACATCATTCAAAATAGTTTTCTTCAAATGTCAATACATTTAGAAAAACATTACCAAAGCATTGTTTTATCAAAATTTCTGCCAACAATCACTTACAAACTCCCCATCTGGAAAATTTTGGCTAAAACATTATTTGAGCACATTATCAGAACATTATCAGAGCAGCAACATAAGCAAGGTAAGCAAAACAAAAACTCAGTTAGCAGTTAGCTGTTAGCAAAGGAAGATGTTAGAACATCTTCTGAAACATGAGGCTCCACCTCAAGTATTAAGCTCCCCCTTAGTCAGTGGTTAGTCAATCAATTTCTCTCCCCCTTTTTAGTCATAATATGCCAAATAGAAGGATGCATTCAAGAGTGTATCAGTAATATAGATACAGACCATAGAATTCAAAATTCAAGCACATGCAAGTGCCAAAAAGAAACAAAGGGGTCATATGAATAAACAACAAATATTCTAACTATCTTCAGGACTAGTAGACTTGGCAGAGCCATAACTTCCTTCCTCACTAGAATCTTCTTCTTCAGAGCTCACTCTATCATCAAAGTTGTTGTCCTTCTGCAGCCTCTTGATCATCTTTTCAAAAGTTATCTTTCTTGCTGAGCTAACCTTGATCACTTCTTTGTAGGCTTCCATTAATTCAGTGATCATGTCATCCTTGGTGAAGGTCTTGTTTTTAGCAGATGCATATGTCAAAACTATGTCTGGGACATGCTTTCCTGAAAAAAGCTTGAAGTGAAGGGTCAAAGCAGACTCCCTCTTGCACACTACATCATTACCACTTAGAACCCCAAGATGCCGATTAAGAATAATTCCACAGATAAGGGAAGGAATGACAATAGGCATATTAATGGCACATGTTCCTGTATGCTTAATAGTCTTATCAAATATGTAAGTACCATAATCAAACAGTTTCTTGTTTCCAACAACATAAATAAACTTTCCTTAGCCAATGGTGATGGTTGAGGTATGTGTGATACGGTGGGAGAACTGACTTGATGTTTTGCGTTTCAATCGCACTTGTGCGGTTAGAAAGAGTCGCCACCTACTTTTCTTTTATCCAAAAGGAAAGGTAAAAAAGCACAGGAAAGACCTTTCGAGATTATTTCTCGGGTTCAGGGGGTAGATTATGAAAAGGGAAGGTATTAGCACCCTTTTCATCCATAGTTTTCCATGGGCTCTTAGTTACTCGTTTAAATCACTTGCTTTCATTTGATAGTGTGCTTGTGGTGTGGGCTTTGAAAGTATTTTGAAAAATCTCTTTGTAATGGTTCTCGTCTCTATAAGAACGTATACAAAGTTTTGTTTCGAAAAGTGATTCAAAGATGTGTTTGTGAATCATGTTTCGGAAAGTGTTTTGAAAAGATGTTTTGCAATGGTTCTCGTCTCTATAAGAACGTATACAAAATGTTTTGTCTTTTTTGAAAATGTTTTGAAATGAGAGTGTAGGTGTGAAAAGTTTTTATCGTGAGCAAGCGAGTAACTAAGAGCGAATCTATCTACTCGAAAGGTCTTAAATTGTTCTTTTCTTCTTCCTTTTAATGGTGCTATCTTACCATTGATTTGGTAAGAAGCCCCATCGTTGGATGTGAAGGGACAAGCGCAGGTCAATTTTACAATCATTGAAATCAACTTATGAGACGCTTTAGCAATTTTTGTAAGGGACGAGATCATTTTAATCGAAGGCAACATCGAGGGTCATCGAGGGACTACGATCTTTTTTATCGAAGGGTCATTGCTAAAGTGTCCCATATTCGAGGGATATGATTGTATTTCCGAGGCAACGAGCGAGGTTACCCTAGAGGTGCGCGTGTGAAAAAGTGTGTTGGTTTCAAGTTATTTTATTCTTTGATTAGGTCATCTAGCGATTAATTTTTGAATCTTTCCATACACGCCTAGTTATCATACAGTATAAAGAAATCAGAAAAATTGCGGGAATTGAAATTCTAAGCTATTACAAAATGTTCGGGAATGGGGGTACAATTGTTACAAATGGGGATGAATCAAATGAGATAGGAAGGTCCAAATATCAAACAATACAACCAAATCGAATTTTGTGCGGTTTATATAAAGCTATGATAATCCATGAAAATAAAAACAACAAAATATGGAAATGAAATGTTAAGTAATTACTTGAAAAGGGAAGAGTAAAACCTAATCTAAAAAACAAAAATAATTGATTAAATTATATTCTTTATTCCTTTGTATTTTTTTAATTAAGATAGACAAAACTAAGTTCTATTATTATTTTTTTTTGTTGGTGTTTTATTATATGTAAAATTAAACCTAAAACAAATTTATTAAAACAAAGAAAAATGCTAAAAATTAATTATAAAAACCTAAATCAAATTAAAAAAATATCTTAAGTTATATTAGCATATTGTATAAAAAAAAAGATGTAAAAGAAAACAAATTAAACTAAAAAATGCAGTGGGCTTAAAGGACTTGAAAATGAGGCCCAAACAAAAATGTTGTTCTTGCTGTTAACAAAACAAGCCAAAAGGGGGGGGGGGGGGGGGGGGGTATGACCAGTAAGGCGAATGGGCTTAAGGGAAATTATGAACAAAACAAAGCCCAAGTCTCTTAAGTGCATTTAGATGTTGATTAAGGGAGGCAAACAAAATTAGGGTTTGAAACCCTTTTCTGTTCACAGCGGCGCCACTCTCATCTTCTTCATCCATCTCTGTTCATCGTTTCATCTCTGTTCATCTCTAAATTATCTCACTACTCGTCCCTTCCTCATTTCGCGAACAAATCACTCTTGGCCTCTTTGTCTCACCATGATTTACGTTTTTTAAAACCCTAAGTTCAGATTTAAACCTAAAAGCAACAAAATCGGTTCTTCTGATCTCTCCCCTAACTCTCTGTTGCCAGAGTATATCCATTCTTGCCTCCCTAACCAGAATCTAACGATTTTCTTGAAAAAGGGTAAGATTTCTGTGTTATGATTTCATTGATTTTTATCTTGTTTATGCGTTTTCTTTTGACTACTCCAATCCTTTAGATGCAGAGAAATATGTTATGGAATTATGAGAAAGATGAAGAATCCATACCTGTTGGAACTTTACAATTTCTTGCGATGTTGAAAGGGAGAGGCGAGAACGAAGATTGTACTCAGTGGTGGCGGAAGTTGTACGAGGGGGGAGAGATGAGGATGAAGGCGTTGGTGTTTCTGACTCTTTGGTAACTTCTCTTATCTCTGTGTTTGAATGATGATGATGCTGGTTATTATGATCTTGAGGCTTTGTTTTGTTTATTTGAGCTTGTTACCAATTTTCTGTTGTCTGAAGCTTGTTAACTGTGTTTGGGAATTTTTGATGGTTAATGGGTTGTGGGATTTTGGAAGTTGGTTCTGTTGCATAAAGCTTGTTCACAGTTTTGACAGGTTTTGGGTTTTAGGCTTGGTTACAATGTTTTGGTAACTGGTTTTTGTTTGATGTTTACTAGTTTTTTTGAGGTTGGTTGGTTTGGTTAAAATGTTTTGTTACTGGTTCAGGTTTTGGGAGTTAACTGTTTTTGTTGTTTTATGATGTTTCTAGTTTTTGTGTTTTGATGATTTTTCTTGGACAATTGATGGGCATTTTGATGGTTCATCAGGTTTTTGGTTATGTTTTTAAGGTTTTACAGGTTTGGTTGGCAATTTGAGATCCTTGTTGTTTTGGATTTGTGGATGTTTGACAGGTTTTTTCTTCTGGTTTTGTTTTGATGCTGGGCTACTGTCTTTTGGTTTTTGTTCTGTTGGTTAACATGTTTGCTGGTTGGAGACTTGTGTCATGTTTTCTGAGTTTGAGACTTGTCTCAGGTTTGGGATATTTGGCTTTTTGGAGTTGGATATTGGTTTATCTATTTGAGACTGGTTATTGTGGCTTACTGGTTTTTTTGGGTTTGTAGCTTTTGGTACTGTATTTCAATTTTGGATCAGGTTTTTTGATGTTTGGCTTTTGGGAGTTTTTTTTGTACCGATGGTTTGGCAGTTTTAGACTTATATGTATATTTTTTCTATTGCTCCTCCTTGTTATATTGGCCCTGCTTTTGTTATATCCCTATTCTAATGGTGAAAAACCAAAGAATTTGAATATTTTAGCATATTGTTCTTATGGCCTTTTTGTTGCAGTTTTGTTTTTTAGCATATTCTATGCAACTTGTGACAGGCAGGGCAACAAAGCTGTGCATCCCAATAACCTAGGTGACTTCTTTCCTCTCTTCCCTCTCAATGACAAAAAGAAAGCAAATTGCTCTTTTGCCTTTTTTTCCAATTCTGAAAGGTTTGCATGGAAAATGATGATTTATGCTTCTCAAGCAAGCTTTGCTATTTGTCTTAGCTATTTGTGTTGCCATACTTCTGCATCGTTTTTGTTGATGCTGTTTGTTGTTTTGACAAAGCTGTTTGTTTGGTTTTGTTTGCAATATTTGTTTGGACAGTTTTGCAGCATTTGTTTTATTCAGTTTTACTGCATTTTGTATGGACAATTTTGCTGCATTTTGTTTGGACAGTTTTGCAACATTTGCTTGTTTGGACAGCTTGTATCATTTTTGCTTGTTTGGACAACTTTGTAGCATTTCTGCTTGTTTGGACAGCTTTGTAGCATTTCTTTTCCTCTTTCTTTTTGTGAACCAAGAAGGGTAACCTTCTTGTGATTTGCAAATAGGAAATAGACTGTGATGAAATAAAATGGCATTCTGATTCCATTTTTGCAAACCTTAATGATGAATACCTTTTGGAAAATTTTGTTCATGCCCAAATAACTTGTATTAACCATGTTTCTTTCTTTTGTTTTCATGTGAGCACAATTGGAGATGACAAAGCAAGGAAGGCAAGAAATCTGTGGCAAGCATGGAAGTCTTGGAGATAACCAAAGGAACTTCAGTCAAACTTAGGCATAGATTAATTCTCCTAGGACAATCAAACATTTGAATTTCCTTTGTAATTTAGAGAAAATCATTCTTGTATTGTATCCAATAATTGTATCAATTCATCTTTAAATACAATAAGTTGTGAAACATAAAGTATTTAAAAGAATAAATTGTTTTGTATCAATGTATAAATTTGGAGAAAATCTTATGAAATGTTCTGGTGTCACTTGAAATCCTTGATCAACAATAACTTGTAATTTTCTCTTCACATCCTAATTGATTTTTGAAATTCCCAATCAAGATAATTGAAACAAAATGCTCCAATCTGATAACTTAAATCCCAAGTAATCCCACTAATTTTGTAACTGCATTTCAAACAAACACGCACTGTATATTCCATTTCCTAACCAAACAAAAGTTTTAAGGACGTAAATCATCTGGTCAACCTGGATCAAAATCATGATCGTCTTAAATGACAGTCTTAAACTCCATCTCTTGTCCCAAACAAACCATGCTCTGAGAACATAAATTATCTTTTTTCAGTAAACCTGAGGAATCATGAAGACCTGTGAAAGCCAATTGAATCTTTTTGAGAATTCATTTTCTTCTGAGGATTGCAAGAAAAAACCTAATTGCTGGTTTACTGCCACAAAAGAAAATCTGTCTAGTTGATTTCTGAGCCAAATTGAATATCCGAGAAACCCTAGGGTTGTGTCTTCTATGAAAAATGGGAGGGCAAATTTTGGGGTACAACAGCTGCCCCTGTTCAATCTTCTTGAACTTGAAGAGTTAGATTGACGAGTTTTGCCGTTCGTGACTCGAAGGTAAAAGATGATTGGACACTAGAGTGCCCATAAATTTTCACTCGACAAAGGTGTAGCTGAGGGAATGGGCTTAAAGATTCCATTCGGAGAGGTGTTAGAATCTTGTTGGAGATGGGCTTGTAGATGCCATCCAAGAATGTTTGTTGTAAGCATCATAATGGTGTCCGTATTTGGGACGTATCTGAACTGTATCTGTACTTGAATCTGAATGAGCGACAGAATGGCAACCGTGTTTGGAGCGTATTTGGACTGTATCTTGAATTTGAAATCTGAATGAGCGACAAAATGGCAACCGTGTCTGGAGCGTATCTGGACTATATCTTGAAATTGAAACCTGAATGAGCAACATAATGGCAACCGTGTTTGGAGCGTATCTGGACTGTATCTTGAAATTGAAGTCTGAATGAGCGACAGAATGGAAACCGTGTTTGGAGCGTATCTGGATTGTATCTTGAAATTGAAATCTGAATGAGCGAAAGAATGGCAACCGTGTTTGGAGCGTATTTGGACTGTATCTTGAAATTGAAATCTGAATGAGCAACAAAATGGCAACCGTGTCTGGAGCGTATCTGGACTGTATCTTGAAATTGAAATCTGAATGAGTAACAAAATGACTTCCGTGTCTGGAGTGTATCTGTACTGTATCTTGAAGTTAAGATCATTTGCTAGTGGTAGCTGTTAATCTTATCCTGAAAAGGGTAAAATGTTAGCTGAAGCACAAAGTTATGTTGCATGAAATGTATGATGCAATATATGTACTTTATCAATGTTTATAATATATGGATGTAATGTATGTGCATGTAAGCTGATTTGCTGAGGAAAATAAATCCTTGACTGCTGCTGAGGATTCCGTTGTGAGAGTAATGCCATATACTTCTTGAGGAATCTGCTTGGGGAATCCAGAGAATTTTAATGACTTCTACTGGGGATTATTGACGGGAGTATTTGTTCTGTCGAGGAGCAATAAAAACTCAGTGGGGAAAAGCTTATTCCTGTTTGGAAAAAGTTTAGGAGTTTCGGTCGTCTGCCACTCTACTGGGGAGTTATTCTAGGTTGGGGAGAAACAAAAGTTAACCGTTATCTGGTTGATTTTCAGGCTTCAAGACAACTTGCTGGGGGAACCTGGAGAAACTGGATGATCTCCGCTGGGGATAGAAAGTTTTAGCTCCGCTGGGGATTGGTAGTTGGTAGTCTCAGCTTCGCTGGGGATCTGTAGTTCAAAGTTTTGGCTCCGCTGGGGATCTGTAGTTCAAAGTTTTGGCTCCGCTGGGGATCTTAATGACGTGCTGTAGGGATTGCTCATGGAATAGCCTAAAGACGTTTTCCTAATCTTTCAACCTGTCAGTAATTGTTCTTTTCCACTTTGTTTATTTGTAAACAGTAATTATGTTCAAATGCATATGTTCATTAATGAATCATTGGACGTTTTTGCAAATAAAACACAAGTGTAAAGAAAAAGGAAAATGGTTTTCTGTACTTTGAAAGAGATATCTTTGTATTTACTTTGAACAAGTATTTTGTACAAAGGAGACAGACATCCTAGTAAGAGGATGGTGTCATAAATAAGAAAAATTTACAAAGAAAGATAGCTATGTGTAGTAATCCCATGGGGTTCCCATTCTGCTATAGCCTCCATATCTCCGAATATCTTGTTCGTCTATTGCTTCGTCTGAAGACAATTGAATTGATCAGAAGCTCCGAGTTTTTCCGTGAAGAGATTGTCCTTAAAGTGATCCGACGAGACATAGTCATACGCTTTAATTCCCTAACTTTTGCCTGGACCACCCTTTCGGGTTTTCAGTCCACCGGGAAACCCTTTTTTGCCCAAGTCGCCCTTTCAGGTTTTCAACTTGCCGGGTATAAAGATTCTTTTTGTTTTATCCCTAATTTTTGCCCGAACCTTTTGGTTCACCGGGATGCCCTTGTTTTGCCTAGGTGTGTCAACCTAGCGGGTCTCTTATGCATAGTATCTTTTGACTATGTCTGCGCTCGCAGGGTGTGGCAGGTCATCACCGTCCATGGTGGTTAAGATCATCGCCCCACCAAAAAAGATGTTCTTGATTACAAATGGTCCTTCATAGGTAGGAGTCCATTTTCCCGTGGGATCACTTTGTGGCAAGATGATGCGCTTGATCACAAGATGCCCAACTTGATATACCTGGCATCTGACTTTCTTGTTGAAAGCCTTGATCATCCGTTTTTGATACATCTGACCATGGAAAACAACAATGAGTATCTTTTCGTCAATTAAGTTTAACTGATCAAGTCGGGTTTGAATCCAATCGTCTTCACTCAAACCTGCATCCTTCATGATTCTTAAAGAGGGGATCTGGACCTCAATAGGTAAAACAACCTCCATGCCATAAACTAAAGAATAGGGTGTTGCCCCAATTGAAGTGCGAGCCGTGGTACGGTACCCGTGGAGAGCAAACGGTAGCATCTCATGCCAGTCCTTGTAGGTGATTGTCATTTTTGTATGATCTTTTTGATGTTTTTGTTCGCAGCTTCGACAACACCATTCATCTTTGGCCGATAGGGAGACGAATTGTGATGTTGAATTTTGAACTGTTCGCACAAGGCGGTGATCATAGTATTGTTAAGGTTTGTATCGTTATCAGTGATGATCCTTTCCGGGATACCGTACCGGCAAATGAGATTCTGCTTGATGAAGCGGGCAACAACATTATTAGTAACGGATGCGAAGGAAGCTGCTTTGACCCACTTTGTGAAGTAATCAATGGCCACTAGAATGAAGCGGTGTCCATTGGATGCTGTAGGCTTAATCTCCCCAATCATGTCGATTCCCTACATAGCGAAGGGCCAAGGAGCTGTTAATACATTTAGAGGAACCGGAGGTACGTGCACCTTGTCTGCATAGATTTGACACTTATGACAGGTCCAGGAGTGTTGATAGCAGTCTGCTTCCATGGTAGACCAATAGTAGCCTGCCCGTAGAATTTTCTTTGCCATCGTATGCCCGCTAGAGTGAGTGCCAAAGGTACCTTCACGCAATTCAGCCATAATCCTTTCAGCCTCAGCCTTGTCCACATAACAGAGCAGAATAGAATCATGATTGTGTTTGTACAGGATGCCATTACTTAGGAAGAACTTAGCGGAGAATCTCCTTAAGAACTTTTTGTCATTGACTGAAGCTCCTTCAGGATATTCTTGAGCCTCGAGATACCTTTTGACTTCATGAAACCAAGGCTAGTCCACTACTTCTTCGGTATTAATCTCGTGATATTGTGCGGGTTCATACATTCGTTCAATGGTGATCTTGGGAGCCTCGTTATCCCAATTAAGTTTAAACATGGATGGCATTGTAGCTAGAGCATCTGCTAGCTGATTTTCTTCTCGCGGGAAGTGCTCAAAGGTAATCTGCTCGAAATGTGGTAACAATGTCAAGACATGTTCTTTGTAAGGGATGATATTTGGATGCTTAGTATCCCATTCTCCTTTGATCTGACTGATGACTAAAGTGAATCCCCAAACACAACTAAAGATTTGATTCCCAAGTTTATGGCAGCCTTGAGTCCAAAGATGCACGCTTCATACTCTGCCATGTTGTTTGTACAATTGAAGCAAAGTCTGACGGTGAAAGGAGTATGGCATCCTTCCGGAGATATAAGCACAACACCGATACCGTTGCCAAGTGCATTGGAGGCACCATCAAAGTACAGGGTCCATCGGGATCCTTGTTCAGGTCTGTCATATGGTCTGAAATCTCCAACATTGTCCAATGTCATGATGTCTTCGTCAGGGAAGTCGAACTTCATTGATTGATAATCTTCTACAGCTTGATGGGAGAGATAATCAGCTAGCACACTGCCCTTTATATCTTTTTGGGTAGTGAACTGTATGTCAGATTCCGTTAGGATCATCTGCCATCTAGCTATCCTTCCAGATAAAGTAGGATTTTCGAAGATGTATTTGATCAGATCCATCTTAGATATCAACAAAGTGGTATGAGTCAACATGTACTGCCTTAGCCGGTGAGCACCCCATACCAAAGCGCAACAAGTTTTCTCGAGCAGTGAATATCTTCTTTCACAGTCGGTAAATTTTTGCTAAGGTAATAAATGGCATGCTCTTTTCGGCCAGACTCGTCATGCTGCCCCAGTATGCACCCCATTGAATTCTCTAGGACGGTCAGATACATAATTAGCGGTCTTCCTTCGACTGGTGGCATCAAGACGGGAGGCTCTTGTAAATACTCCTTGATTTTATCGAAAGCAATTTGACAGTCATCATTCTATCTAACTACCTGATCTTTCTTCAACAGCTTGAAGATTGGTTCACAAGTAGATGTTAGGTGAGAAATGAACCTAGCAATGTAGTTTAGGCGTCCCAAGAAACCTCTGACCTCCTTCTCAGTGAGAGGAGCAGGCATTTCTTGTATAGCTTTGACTTTGGAAGGATCAACCTCGATGCCTTTGTTGCTGACAATGAAACCTAAGAGCTTACCGGACTGGACTCCGAATGTGCACTTGTTTGGATTCAATCTTAGCTTGTACTCCTTCAACCTGACAAATAGCTTTTTCAAGTGATCAAGGTGTTCTTCTTCAGTTTGTGATCGGGCTATCATGTCATCTACGTAGACCTCTATCTCATGATGCATCATATCATGAAACAAAGCTACCATGGCGCGTTGATAGGTTGCCCCGACATTCTTCAGTCTGAATGGCATCACTTTGTAGCAGAACGTACCCCATTGTGTGACAAAAGTAGTTTTCTCCATGTCCTCAGGTGCCATTTTGATCTGGTTATAGCCTGAGAATCCGTCCATGAAATAAAATACTTTGTGCTGGGCTGTATTGTCAACCAGGATGTCGATGTGTGGAAGTGGAAAATCATCTTTAGGGTTGGCCCTGTTTAAGTCTCTATAATCCACGCACATTCTCACTTTGCCATCCTTTTTAGGCACGGGAACTATGTTAGCAACCCATTGTGGATAGGAAGTAACAGCCAGAAATCCAGCATTGAACTGCTTCAAAACTTCTGCTTTGATCTTCTCTGACATGTCAGGTCTCATGCGGCGGACTTTTTGCTTCACTGGTGGACAATCTTCTCTAGTGGGTAGACAGTGTACCATAATGTATGTATCGAGTCCCAACATTTCTTCGTATGACCAGGAAAAGATCTCAACATAATCATGCAACAGATGAATTAGGCGCTCCTTGACACTCGACTCTAGATTGACACACACTCTGATTTCCTTTGTCTTCCTCAGTACCCAAGTTGATTATATCCAACAGCTCCTCATGAGGCGGAATAGCCCTTTCCTCTTGTTGTAGAAGTCTAGCCAATTCCCATGGCACCTCACAATCTTCCTCACCTTCGTATTTGGCTTGGTAGATCAGATCTTTAGAGTCACTGAAGGCTATAGCAGTATCGTTACCCAAGGGATCCAGAATGGAAGGGTACCTGCATTTGTGAGTGTGGGTGTGTGTAAGGGTATATCAATCTTAAAACAACAAAATGCAAAAGAAAGACAATGAGCACAAAAGGTTTATATATGAAAAAGCGTCCATGATTCATTGAAATGACATATGAAAATGAAATAAGAACCCTTACAAATGGACCGTTGTGCCTCGGGTAAGACACAAGGTTGAAAAAGTACGAATCGTTTGTGAATTATTACAAGTCCAACATAAATGTAAAAGATAAATTACTGCGGTATGAAAGTAATCGGAACAAAGTCTCTGGCTTCTCAGTTGCACAGTCCTCCATCGGCACTAGGAAATATCCAGTCTTCCAAGCTGCCCTCTTCTTCATTTTCCTCTATTGCATTAACCCTTTGGTGACTGATCTTCACAGGTGGCCTTCCGGCACAGGCGCGGCGCACGACCTTCTGAGCAGTTGAGGTGAACCCCAAGCCAAACTTGTCTGATTTGTAGGGAATGCCTGGTAGTTGTCCCCAGATGGTGGACCCACCTTCTTCCACTGCTGCCTTTGCATCCTTGAGAGAGGACATCCGAGATGGAGGTTTTGTGATCACGGGAGTTGAGGATACCGCATTGGTCGCTGCTATTTCTGGGGAGACTTCTTCAAAATGTTGGAAAGGGGTTTCAATGAACTCGCCATCCAATTCCACATATCAGAATGAATTCAAATGACTAATCATGTACTCCTCTTCCCCATGGACAATTATGATCTTCCCTTGGACATGGTACTTCAACATCTGATGCAAGGTGGAGGTGACCGCACCGGTATTGTGAATCCAGGGGCGTCCCAACAGACAAGAGTAGGAAGGACGGATGTCCATCACATAGAATATTGAATTGAATGTCTGAGTTCCCACCTTGATCGGGATGTCCACCTCCCCATGGACCATCCTTTTAGAGCCGTCAAATGCTCTCACAATTATGTTGCTGGGTTTTAAAGTCAACCCCTCACAATCCAACCTATCCAGGGCTTTCTTCGGCAAGACATTTAAAGACAATCCAGTATCAACCAAGACATGGTCTAGGGTCGTCCCCCTACACTCCACCGAGATATGTAGTGCATCGTTGTGTTTTCTCCCTTTGGAGGTTAAGTCAGCATCGGAGAAACCCAGACCATTGTCAGCTGTCAGACTGGCCACACACTTTTGGAATTGATCCGTGGACGTCTCTTGCGGTACATGAGCCGTCTTCAGAAATTTTACCAAAGCTTTAGCATGCGCCTCTGAGCATAGCAGCAATGCTAACATAGAGATTTTGGAGGGGGTCTGCCCCAGTTGTTCTACCACATCATAATCACTCTTCTTAATGATCCTCAGGATTTCTTCCATCTCCTTCTTGGATGTCTTAGGAATAACTAGTGATTGAGCCTTCGTCAAGACAGGCTCCTCTTGAACGTTCTTTCCTTTATTCTCAGCGTGGAAGTAGGGATAGGAATTGTATTGTCTTTGTCGGTGGGTACTCTTGCAGGTACAATTGCTGATGTAGAGGTAATCTTCGGAACGGCTATGGGTCCAAAGACTGCTGTTGGAGGAGCAATCTCTAGAGAGAAGATCCTACCACTGCGGGTGATCTTGCTAGTTCCAACAATATTGCTAATGTCAGGACTATCCTCTTCGGAGCTTTCTTCTTCAGCAGTCAGTTCAATCTGTTTAATACCGTGGTAGTAGATTTCTCCACCATAATTCCATGGTACTGTTTTATCTTATTTGTATGGGGTTGGCCCAAGCATTGTTATCTTAAGCGGAGCAGTCACTGGAGCAGATGTAATCCTAACGGGTTTTTTAGGAACCCTGGAAGGATTGGCATATATGGTTATTATTGAAACTTCTGGAACTGGAATGGGTGAAACAGGAGCTTTCTCAAACAAGATTTCCTGGTTATCAATCAGTTGTTGGATACCTTTTTTCAACAGAGGGCAGTCAAATGATGAAGATAGGCAGACATGGCAATCTTTATCACAACCCGGGAACACACCATCTTTTAACAAATTCAACTTGATGGTCGAGAGCGGAGTCAACAATTCATCCACTGTGTCAATAAATAAGTCTTCCTCAACAGCACTGGCATTGTGTCCATGCCTAGGCATCAGAGCGGAGATAACATTCGGTTTCTTAGGCGCTTCAAATTCAACTTCCTTCGCGTCTATTAGATCTTGAATCTTGTTCTTCAGAGCCCAACAGTTGTCGGTGTCGTGCCCTGGACTTTCAGAATGGTATGCGCACCTGGCATTCGGATGGTAGTGTGGAGACGTAGTATTGGGATTTTTATGGGCCTCTTTTAGCATGGCCAGATTCAACTTCAGAAGATGCGGTAGGACTTGAGCGGGAGTCATGTTAGTCTTGGTGAATTTCTGCAACGACCTTTCCACCCTTTGCTGATTATTTCTCGGCTGATTGTTTCTCGGCTGGTTTGATGCAGGCTTTTGAATCATAACGGCCCCCACTGCTGGTCGGCGCTTGGTTCTTCCTTGATTCCTCTGTGTATAGACAACATACACTTCCTTCTTTCCTGTGAAGGGCTTTTTAACAGCAGTAGAGGCAGATGCGTCTTTCTGAATTTTCCCGCTTCTTATACCGGCTTCCACCCTTTCGCCAGTCATTATTAATTCGGTAAACCCAGATGAAGAACTCCCAATCAGGTGATTGAAAAATGGACCTGACAAGGTGCCAAGGAACATATCCACTAATTCTCTGTCGGATAGAGGGGGATGGACTCTGCCTGCGAGATCCCTCCATTTTTGAGCATAGGATTTGAAACCCTCATCTGTTCCCATAGACATACTCTGTAACTGTATCCTAGTCGGGGCCAAATCAGCATTGTAATGACACTGTTTGTAGAAAGCGGTAGCCAACTCTTCCCAATTACGGACATTGGACCCTTCTAATTGGTAGAACCAATCCAACTGAGTCCCCGATAAGCTTTCCTGGAAGAAATGCACCCACAGATTTTTGTCAGCCGTTTGGGGCTGAATATTTCTGACATATGACCTCAGATGTAGCTTTGGGCAAGAGATACCATCATACTTGGCGAAGGTTGGGACCTTGAACTTCTGTGGGATGACTACCCCTAAGATGAGTCCTAATTCTTCAAAGTCCAAACCGGGCACTCTCTGAATTTCTATGGCATTTAAATGATCCTCTAGCTGTTTGTATTTATCATCAGCAAGAGGATATTGCTCCTCAGAGTAATCAGGCTCTTCCTCTCCTTCGGATGCTGGGTCGTCGTTCACTTCCTGGGTCTCGGCCCCTCGGTTATCTCCTTCACCCGACGAGGTTGCAAAATCCAAGGTTCGCCTGGTATGTCCTTTAAACCTTCTTCCCATAATCACAACCCCAGTTGGTTTCTTTGTCTTCTTCTTCTTCTCCTTGGCTAGCAAAGTCTTCAACTCCTCTTGCCCTTTTGTCATAGCCATGAGCATTTGTTGAAACTGGGCATTCCGCGCCTGAAGATCTTTCACAGTCTGTTCAACATCCATCTCACTTAAATAAACAGTAGAAGGATAAGGCGACCTGTTATGAGAAACCTGTATGATGTCATGATGAATGAAGATGCAATATGCAAATGATTTCAAGGAAATTTAGAAGATTTAAATTTGTTCAAACCAAAAAGAACACACGACATATTAAATAAAACCAAGTTTGAATACATCATGCCTCCTTTGGCTTACAAAGAAAGAAGCAAAATACAGCAAAAATTCTCAAGACAAAAAGACCGAACGCATCCTTTTTGGAGCAATGTAGGTATTCAGATTCTTCTCTTCATGAAGCAGTTTGGTGAGCTCCAGAACCTTCTTCTCACTGGCTTAGTACTGGGTTTCAAAGGTGTCTCGCTCTTCCTTCAACTGAATCCAGACTTTCTGCAGGTCTTCGAGAGAGGTAGGCATGTCAGGATGGAGAACGGTGTATGGGACGTCTCCTTCAGCAACGGGCTCAATGATGACAGGAAGGATGGAAGGGTAAGGCATTAAGAGACTCTGGGCACGAGCCCGTACCCACTTAAGGTAAGGCTCGAGAGGGATAGAGTTTTTATGTCCCAAAGTCCTACTGTCCACTTTGTTCACCATTCCCCAAGCACGTGTAAACCTCTGGCGGTAACCTTGGTCTTCTTTGTCGTAGTCGAAAACCAGACCTTGGACGAGCATCTCATGAGGGCCGTCTCTTCGGGCATACCCAAATTGCCGAAGAGCTAAACACGGGTTGTAGGTGATACCTCCCCTAATACCTAGCAGAGGTACATTAGGGAACTCACCACAGCGGTCAATGATAGAGATATCTTCCAAAGATCTTGAGCACCAACGGATATCAGAGTGAGTGAGAGACATCATCCTTCGAGACCAGGTTAATCTTTGCTCGTTCTTCAATGCTGACTGAGGCAGGTGTAAAGTGAACCACTTAGCGAGTAGGGGAATACAACACAAAAGGGTACCTCTTTTCTTCATGGTACGGGTATAAAGGCAATGCAGGATGTCTCCTAGCAAGGTGGGTATAGGATTGCAAGAGAGAAAGACTTTGATGGAATTAACGTCTATGAATTGGTCCGAATTAGGAAACAGAACCAAACCATAAATTAGGAGAGTTAGCACGTCTTCGAAAGCTTGGAAATCCATGTCATCCCATAATGAACGAGCTTTTTCCAACATAAACTTAGCTAAAAATCCTTTAACCCCACTTCTTGTCTCCCAATTGGCTGTGATGTCGGCCCCCTTCACATGTAAAGCTTCGGCGATGACTTCAGGTTTTGGAATCCCTTCTAGACCGGTGAACGGTATCTGATTAAGCACGGGCACCCCTAAGAGTAGAGAGAACTCTTCCAATGTTGGTACCAACTGATAGTCTGGAAAAGTGAAACAATGATGTACGGGATCAAAGAATTGGAATAGTACACACATCATCTCTTCTTGGAAGTTGGATGTAGCCAAACTGAGAAGTCGACCATACTTCTTGGTAAAAGGAGAATCCCCGGGCACTCTTGAGGCTAGCTCTTGAAGTTGAGGATGTGCTTTTACAAAGCTGATTCAGATGGTATTTCTTCGGAGAGAATTCATATCCTACAAAAAAAACAAAGATAAATTTCTAAATCCTTGAAATGGTTAGTGAGCATGCATATGATGTTGATGATGTGTATGATGTTTATGTACAAGCAAACATATACACACACAACAAACATACCCCTATGTTTCAGGCTTGCATGAGTTTGTAGATAAGTACCCTCTTGAAGTTTTAGTTGGCTCAACCTGTCCTAGAAATAATGATCGGGTTCTAAAGGATCTCAATATCACCGACCTTTCTCTTAGGCATTGTCTCAACACAACAATATTTTCTTGCGGCCGAGATATCCCAAAAGTCTAGCCTCAATGAGTGTAGTATCGAGTGTCAACCAATTTTCAGCTTTACCCCGAAACCGGTTACCTCACTACGTCCTAATGGCCAAGTTTGTTCAATTAGGGTTCTAAGGTTAATTAGTGCTTCGCGATGCCACTCAGCGGCCCCGTATTCTCCTCGATTCACCACGAGGGATACCGGTACCCACAAATGCGTCATACTAAGATAGCCCTTGTTTCAACCATATCGGTCTACACCGTACAGTCTCCATAATCTATTGCTATTTACCTAAAAAGGTGCCCCAAATCCGAGTGGAGGATCAAAGCAAGCCCAATACAAAGAACTGAATATAAGGCACACAAATCAAATAATGAAAGCGAGTAAAAGTGATCTATCCCTAAGGTAAACCCACTTTTATATTTGTCCCCAACAAAGTTTCCAGTTTTGTGATACGGTGGGAGAACTGACTTGATGTTTTGCGTTTCGATCGCACTTGTGCGGTTAGTAAGAGTCGCCACCGACTTTTCTTTTATCCAAAAGGAAAGGTAAAAAAGCACAGGAAAGACCTTTCGAGATTATTTCTCGGGTTCAGAGGGTAGATTATGAAAAGGGAAGGTATTAGCACCCTTTTCATCCATAGTTTTCCATGAGCTCTTAGTTACTCGTTTAGATCACTTGCTTTCATTTGATAGTGTGCTTGTGGTGTGGGCTTTGAAAGTATTTTGAAAAATCTCTTTGTAATGGTTCTCGTCTCTATAAGAACGTATACAAAGTTTTGTTTCGAAAAGTGATTCAAAGATGTGTTTGTGAATCGTGTTTTGAAAAGATGTTTTGCAATGGTTCTCGTCTCTATAAGAACGTATACAAAATGTTTTGTCTTTTTTGAAAATGTTTTGAAATGAGAGTGTAGGTGTGAAAAGTTTTTATCGTGAGCAAGCGAGTAACTAAGAGAGAATCTATCTACTCGAAAGGTCTTAAATTGTTCTTTTCTTCTTCCTTTTAATGGTGCTATCTTACCATTGATTTGGTAAGAATCCCCATCGTTGGATGTGAAGGGACAAGCGCGGGTCAATTTTACAATCATTGAAATCAACTTATGAGACGCTTTATCAATTTTTGTAAGGGACAAGATTGTTTTAATTGAAGGCAACATCGAGGGTCATCGAGGGACTACGATCTTTTTCATCGAAGGGTCATTGCTAAAGTGTCCCATATTCGAGGGACATGACTTTATTTCCGAGGCAACGATCGAGGTTACCCTAGAGGTGCGCGTGTGAAAAAGTGTGTTGGTTTCAAGTTATTTTATTCTTTGATTAGGTCATCTAGCGATTGATTTTTGAATCTTTCCATACACGCCTAGTTACTATACAGTATAAAGAAAGCAGTAAATTGCGGGAATTGAAATTCTAAGCTATTACAAAATGTTCGGGAATGGGGGTACAATATTTACAAATGGGGATGAATCAAATGAGATAGGAAGGTCCAAATATCAAACAATACAACCAAATCGAATTTTGTGCGGTTTATATAAAGCTATGATAATCCATGAAAATAAAAACAAAAAAATATGGAAATGAAATTTAAGTAATTACTTGAAAAGGGAAGAGTAAAACCTAATCTAAAAAACAAAAATAATTGATTAAATTATATTCTTGATTCCTTTGTATTTTGTTAATTAAGAAAGACAAAACTAAGTTCTATTATTATTTTTTTGTTGGTGTTTTATTATATGTAAAATTAAACCTAAAACAAATTTATTAAAACAAAGAAAAATGATAAAAATTAATTATAAAAACCTAAATCAAATTAAAAAAATATCTTAAGTTATATTAGCATATTGTATAAAAAAAAGATGTAAAAGAAAACAAATTAAACTAAAAAACGCACCGGGCTTAAAGGACTTGAAAATGAGGCCCAAACAAAAATGTTGTTCTTGCTATTAAAAAAACAAGCCAAAAGGGGGGGGGGGGGTATGACCAGTAAGGCGAATGGGCTTAAGGGCAATTATGAACAAAATAAAGCCCAAGTCTCTTAAGTGCATTTAGATGTTGATTAAGGGAGGCAAACGAAATTAGGGTTTAAAACCCTTGTCTGTTCACAGTGGCGCTGCTCTCATCTTCTTCATCCATCTCTGTTCATCTTTTCATCTCTGTTCATCTCTAAATTATCTCACTACTCGTCCCTTCCTCATTTCGCGAACAAATCGCTCTTGGCCTCTTTGTCTCACCATGATTTGCATTTTTTTTTAAAACCCTAAGTTCGTATTTAAACCTAAAAGCAACAAAATTGGTTCGTCTGATCTCTCCCCTAACTCTCTGTTGCTGGAGTATATCCGTTCTCGCCTCCCTAACCAGAATCTAATGATTTTCTTGAAAAAGGGTAAGATTTCTGTGTTATGATTTCACTGATTTTTATCTTGTTTATGCGTTTTCTTTTGACTACTCCAATCCTTTAGATGCAAAGAAATATGTTATGGAATTATGAGAAAGATGAAGAATCCATACCTGTTGGAACTTTACAATTTCTTGCGATGTTGAAAGGGAGAGGCGAGAACAAAGACTGTACTCAGTGGTGGCAGAAGTTGTACGAGGGGGGAGAGATGAGGATGAAGGCGTTGGTGTTTCTGACTCTTTGGTAACTTCTCTTATCTCTGTGTTTGAATGATGATGATGCTGGTTATTATGATCTTGAGGCTTTGTTTTGTTTATTTGAGCTTGTTACAAATTTTTTGTTGTCTGAAGCTTGTTAACTGTGTTTGGGAATTTTTGATGGTTAATGGGTTGCGGGATTTTGGAAGTTGGTTCTGTCGCTTAAGGCTTGTTCACAGTTTTGACAGGTTTTGGGTTTTAGGCTTGGTTACAGTGTTTTGGTAACTGGTTTTTGTTTGATGTTTACTGGTTTTTTTGAGGTTGATTGGCTTGGTTACAATGTTTTGTTACTGGTTCAGGTTTTGGGAGTTAACAGTTTTTGTTGTTTTATGATGTTTCTAGTTTTTGTGTTATGGTGATTTTTCTTGGACAGTTGATGGGCATTTTGATGGTTCAGCAGGTTTTTGGTTATGTTTTTGAGGTTTTACAGGTTTGGTTGGCAGTTCGAGATCCTTGTTGTTTTGGATTTGTGGATGTTTGACAGGTTTTTTTTGGTTTTGTTTTGATGCTGGGCTACTGTCTTTTGGTTTTTGTTCTGTTGGTTAACAAGTTTGCTGGTTGGAGACTTGTGTCCTGTTTTCTGAGTTTTAGACTTGTCTCAGGTATGGGATATTTGGCTTTTTGGAGTTGGATATTGGTTTATCTATTTGAGACTGGTTATTGTGGCTTACTGGTTTTTTTGGGTTTGTGGCTTTTGGTACTGTTTTTCGATTTTGGATCAGGTTTTTTGATGTTTGGCTTTTGGGAGTTTTTTTTTTGTACCGATGGTTTGGCAGTTTTAGACTTATATGTATCTTTTTTCTATTGCTCCTCCTTGTTATATTGGCCCTGCTTCTGTTATATCCCTATTCTAATGGTGAAAAACCAAAGAATTTGAATATTTTAGCATATTGTTCTTATGGCCTTTTTGTTGCAGTTTTGTTTTTTAGCATATTCTATGCAACTTGTGACAGGAAGGGCAGCAAAGTTGTGCATCCCAATAACCTAGGTGACTTCTTTCCTCTCTTATCTCTCAAAGACAAAAAGAAAGCAAATTGCTCTTTTGCCTTTTTTTCCAATTCTAAAAGGTTTGCATGGAAAATGATGATTTATGCTTCTCAAGCAAGCTTTGCTATTTGACATAGCTATTTGTGTTGCCATACTTCTGTCTCGTTTTTGTTGATGCTGTTTTTTGTTTTGACAAAGCTGTTTGTTTGGTTTTGTTTGCAATATTTGTTTGGACAGTTTTGCAGCATTTGTTTTATTCAATTTTGCTGCATTTTGTTTGGACAGTTTTGCTGCATTTTGTTTGGACAGTTTTGCAACATTTGCTTGTTTGGACAGCTTGTATCATTTTTGCTTGTTTGGACAGCTTTGTAGCATTTCTGCTTGTTTGGACAGCTTTGTAGCATTTCTTTTCCTCTTTCCTTTTGTGAACCAATAAGGGTAACCTTCTTGTGATTTGCAAATAGGAAATAGATTGTGATGAAATAAAATGGCATTCTGATTCCATTTTTGCAATCCTTAATGATGAATACCTTTTGGAAAATTTTGTTCATGCCCAAATAACTTGTATTAACCATGTTTCTTTCTTTTGTTTTCATGTGAGCACAATTGGAGATGACAAAGCAAGGAAGGCAAGAAATATGTGGCAAGCATGGAAGTCTTGGAGATAAGCAAAGGAACTTCAGTCAAACTTAGGCATAGATTAATTCTCCTAGGCCAATCAAACATTTGAATTTCCTTTGTAATTTAGAGAAAATCATTCTTGTATTGTATCCAATAATTGTATCAATTTATATTTAAATACAATAAGTTGTAAAACATAAAGTATTTAAAAGAATAAATTGTTTTGTATCAATGTATGAATTTGGAGAAAATCTTATGAAATGTTCTGGTGTCACTTGAAATCCTTGATCAACAATAACTTGTAATTTTCTCTTCGCATCCTAATTGATTTTTGAAATTTCCAATCAAGATAATTGAAACAAAATGCTCCAATCTGATAACTTAAATTCCAAGTAATCTCACTAATTCTGTAACTGCATTTCGAACAAACACGCACTGTATATTCCATTTCCTAACCAAACAAAAGTTTTAAGGTCATTTCTTTTGTCAGCTAGAGCAGGTATACGAGCAAGAGGGGTAGAAATTCCAGGCACAACAAAACCTTCATTTAACACTCTATCTACTAGTCTTCTAATGCTTCTATCAACATTAACAATCTCTTCTTCTGTCATATCATCAGTAGCAGTAGAAGTATTACCTTTATCATCTTTGGATTTCTTTGCAGGTGATGATCTGGGTTTCTTGACCTTCTTCTCAAGCGGTGGGATAGTTGTTAGAGGAGTAACGTCAAGTACTCTGTCAAGAGAGAGTTTCTCAGGGAGGTTGACAGATTTTGAGGAAGACGATGTATGATGTTGAGACATCTTTGAAGATTTTTGAGTAAATAGATGAATAATGACAAGGGTTATTTTTCTATAGAGGAGAATGAAGAGTTTGTGAAAGTAGAGAGATGTGATTTCGTAGCGTGTGGAAAACAATTTGAGACATTCTTGTAATGATTTCTTTCTAAATTTGATTTGTTAGAAACATAAATAATATAATATCACTTTAATGATATTCCCACACACCTTTAATTGCTACAAACTCTCATATAGGAAAATCCCTAATTTTCCTCTTAAGTTCTCAAACTGATTAACACCCAAAGCCTTAGTGAAAATGTCAGCCAGTTGTAATTCAATGGCTACATGTTCTAAGGCAACAATCGTTTCTTCAACAAGCTCTCTTATGAAGTGATGACGGATATCAATATGTTTAGTCCTACTGTGTTGAATAGGATTTTTTGATTTGTTTATGGCACTTAGATTGTCACAGAATAATGTCATGACATCTTATTTGACATTATATTCTGCTAACATTTGTTTCATCCAAACCAATTGAGAACAACTGCTTCCTACAACAATATACTCAGCCTCAACAGTGGACATAGACACACAAATTTGGTTCTTACTGAACCAAGATATGAGATTATTTCCCAAAAAGAAGCATCCTCTTGATGTACTTTTTCTATCATCAGTAGTTCCTGCCCAATCAACATCACAATAACCAATTAAGGAAGAACTAGATCCATGAGAGTATAACATACCATAGTCACTTGTCCCATTCACATATTTAAGAATTCTCTTCACATGGTTGGCATGGCTAACTTTGAGACCAACTTGATATCTAGCACACACCCCTACAGCAAAGGCAATATCAGGTCTGCTAGTTGTGAGATATAGAAGACTGCCTATCATACTTATGTAGAGACTTTGATCCACACTTACTCCTTTTTCATCTTTAGACAACTTCAGATGGGTGAGAGCAGGAGTTCTTTTGTGACTGGCATTTTCCATCCCAAATTTATTTATCATGTTCTTAGCATACTTGCTCTGAGATAAAAATATGGAATCTTCTATTTGTTTAACTTGCAGACCAAGAAAATAGGTTAATTCACCAACAAGGCTCATCTCAAATTCTGACTGCATTTGCTTGACAAAATTTTGAACCATCTCATTTGACATCCCATCAAACATAATATCATCAACATAAATCTGTGCAATCATGATCTTCCCTTCTTCTTCCTTGAAAAAAAGAGTTTTGTCTATGCCACCTTTCTATATCCATTCTCACCAAGAAATTCTACCAATCTCTCATACCAAGCTCTTGGAGCTTGCTTTAATCCATACAGAGCTTTATTTAGTTTGTACACATGTTTAGGAAAAATTGGATCAATAAATCCCTTAGGTTGTTCCATATAAACTTATTCATTTATATAGCCATTTAAGAATGCACTATTTACATCCATTTGAAACAATTTAAATTTCAATATGCATGCAATTCCCAAGAGTAGTCTGATTGATTCAAGTATGGCCACATGAGCAAAGGTTTCATCAAAGTAAACTCCTTTAATTTGAGTGTATCCTTGTGCAACTAACCTTGCCTTATTTCTAGTGACCACTCCTTTTTCATCAGATTTATTCTTGCATACCCATTTAGTGTCAATCACATTTGTCCCTTCAGGTCTTGGAACTAGATCCCAAACTTTATTTCTACTAAATTGTTCTAGCTCTTCCTGCATAAAATTAATCCAGAACTCATCAGTTAGGGCTTTTTTGACATTCTTAGGCTCAATTTTTTACACAAAGCAAGAGTTTGATATCCCTTCTCTTGATCTGGTAGTAACTCCTTTATTTAGATCTCCTATGATAAGCTCCTTAGGATGATCTCTCTGGGTTCTAATTGAAGGCCCTTTATTGAGATGACTAGACTCAGGATCTTCTTGAGGAGGATTAGAATCAACGCTTCTGTCATTTGATTATGTTGGAATATTAGACAAAGATGTTCTAACATCTTCTAAGACATCTTCTTCATCATTCCATCCTCTATCATCAATAATAACATTTATAGACTCCATCATAACTTTGGATCTGGAGTTAAAGACTCTGTAAGCTCTACTATTTGTAGAGTAACCCAGGAATATTTCTTCATCATTCTGGGATCTGTAGCGGTAGAAATGTTCAAGACTAAGCCATTGATTGACTAGACTTTATACAAATCAAAAATAAAAATCTCCACCATGTTTTATTGTTTTCAAAGGAATGGGAAAAGAGTGAATAACCCAAAAGAGGGGGAAATATTCAAGGTAAGGGGGTTGGTTATGAAAAGGGAAGGTATTAGAACCCTAAACATCTACGGTACTCTGCAGGAACCTCTTTGAAAAATCTGTATATTTTGGCTATAAAAACCGTTGTATATAAAATGGATGGTGGAGGTGAGAAGAGAAGTATTTTTTATGATTTTTGCACCCGCCGCGGTTGCGAACCTTTAGTGCCTACGTACCACCTTTCGTGCAATAGGGGGTCATGGTACACGTAGTTCCTTTTTTAAAAATTTGAAACACAAGTGTGTTGGTTGATTTTAAGAGATAAGACATCATCGTCATTGTCCGTGTGGAAAACATACTTACTACCCACAATCATGAGAAAGGAGAATTTTCATCATCTCAAAGTGGATGATATGGCTTGGATTTTAAAATCAACAATGCCTCACTCAACACCCAAGTGGAAAATATCTCACTTCACTATATATTGCAGAAGTATAGTTGTTGCATCACTACAAGGATTGACAAGAGTCCAATATTTTGAGAAAAGTTTTAAAGTAGAAGCCAAAGTGGCAAAGTAGTTTAAAATGAGATTGATTAACTTTTAGTCTTCTCACAAAAAATGTCAAGGTATTGTTAAGTTGATTGAAGTTTATTTATGAAAAGATTTTGAAAATGCATGGACCTAGGTCCAAGTTTATTATGAAAGTGTTTCAAGTTTAGAAACAAGAAGAGTTTTAAAAAGGGGGGAGAAGATTTTTGAAATTAAAGAAGATGGGAGGAGAAGAGACTATCCTAAAGCATAAGGTAAAAGCTAAGGAGAAGAATCATATAACCAACAAGAAGCCAATACTTGACATTATGTGTCAAGATAGGATTCCCATTCTTTAGATTAAAATAAAGCAAGAAAAGATACTAGACCTCTTGAGAGAACCAAACTTCAAGTGTATTAAGTCTTCACAAAAATTGGGCAGAGTAACGGTTATATACGGGTGAATTCCATATTATAAACAGAGAATGTAATCATAAAAACCTGCACACAAAAACAAACAAGAAACCCAATGTCTTAAGGTAAACCTAAAGAACTCCAGACAAAATAATCAGATAAGATCACAAGGTCTCCAAGATAGGCCAAGGTTTCTAATCCTAAGTCCAAGAAAAAGTCCCATGCTCCATAGTGCCAAGGATAGTAACCAAATAGTCCAAGTGCCATTAAAGGTTTTTTAGGGTTTATGTTGATTATTAAGTATCTTAAGAAAGGAAAAGAAAAGCTCGAGTGAGCAAAGTAAAAATGCCAAGAAAATAAATGCTCAAATGAGCAAAGATGAAAATGACATAAAATGTAAATGCTAAAAGTAAATAGTACATAAAGCATAAAAAGAATAAAAGCATAAGATAAAACAAGTCAGTAATTAGTGGTTAGTTGGATGACCATCTTGAAACTTGCATTTGGAACTCATTAGAGGATTGGTAGAACCAAAGCCTCCACACAACAAGTTGCATTTTCTTTTTGTCAAGTATATCATCCATTTGGAATTATCACAAGTACCATTTAATGATCAATGATGTTTAAGTGATCCACATTGACCAAAAGTGTTGTAGATCCATTAGAGGATTAGTAAAACCAAAGCCTCCACACAATGAATCTCAAGGTTATTGGATTAAAGAGATCAAATTAACATACCTGGGCTTGCAATCATAAGTTTGGGCCACGGATGATCATTTATTCGAATCGGGACAAAATTTAGCGCTATGTTAAGCAATCGTAAGTGGACTTATATAGAAGTCACACCTATTTTGAGGCCGGTTAATAGCAATCGATGCACCATTTATTTTAAGACATGATATAGAGATCATGCTCCAACAACATTTAGTGCAATAAGAAAGGGATGAGATGAAGAAGGATAGGAAAAAAATGTACAAACCACATTTGGATTAAATTTTAATCAAACTATTATTAAAATCATTCATCCATTTTTGTGGAGTTAAACTCCACACCATGGATCCAATGATGTTAATAAAGTTCATGATCCAAAATCTAACCCAAGATCAGCCAGAAAATAATCACAAAATAATATCACATTTAATATACACAAAAAGGATTTTAAAAATGTTTTTAAAAAATAGAAAATAATGAGAAAAATATCAACTATGTTCAAATTAATCAAGAAATGAAAGGTAAGACCATAGAAAAATCAGAAAAGGGGCCAAGTAATTTTACAAATTTTTTGGTAATTTTTTTAAAGTCAGAAACTATTTTTAAAATTAAAATAAATGGGTAAAATAAACAAAAATAGTAAAATATAGTAAAGTCAGAAATAAAAATAAAATAAGGTCACCAATATTTGTCACAATATCATCGGATCATTCCATAATTTTTCCAGAATTTAAAAATGTATAAAAGTATTTTTAAACATTGTAAACAAATCAAATGAGTGTAAAATTTATAAAAAAAATATCAAAATACAAAATTAAATTGTGAAAAAAATAAAAATCAGAAAGAGAATAATCAAAAATATTTTTCATAATTTTTTCAGATTTTTTGGACTAAAAATGAATTTTCTATGATTTTTTGAAATTTAAAACAATTAAAATATAAAAATCAGAAAAAGAAAATAAAAGTAAAATATGTGGACCATTGGATGAGAGTCAAAACGCGTTAGTAATCAAATCCAAGAGATCTGGCGCGCTGTGCATATCATGGTCATTAGTGAATAATGTACAAAATCAAATATAAATCAGATTTTCAAAAATAACAAGTGGCGTGCCATCATTGGTTGGAAGATGACACGTAAGTCATCTTCAACCTCCAGCCAACGTGATTTGCAGGTCTCTCAAACTGTAAAATCAGAAGCTCAGACCTATGCCAATCGCTTCGTCTCTTCAAGAGGAAAATAACCACACCCTCGCGCCAAATTTATATAAATTGTAGCTCAAGCAATTTGGAAGAAAAGTTTTGAAAAGGTATTTGAAATTTCATGGTCAAAACGTGTTTCCAGTGAAACGCAAGTGTCGCGACTAGAACCAGGGCAATGAGAGTAACACAATGATATCAGAGTTTTGAAGAATTGATGAAGGAATCTACCTATTGAAGTTGAGTTGCAGAGCTCTGAAACTGGACTTCTATGGAACAGTATAGGGCACGATTCTTGAATGTAATTATATGGTTAGCTTCAGGGAAGATCAAGGAAGGTGAATTGAGGGAAAATTGGATTGCAAAAGGGTTAAGAATGGATTTTGAAGTTTCTGAATTCTAAGTTGTGAAACAAGTTTGGCAGGGTGATTCTGGCTATCCAAGCTTGGGAAATTGAATGGGATAGTTCATGTATTTATAGGAGAAGCGAATGAGATCAAAAGGAAGGGTGAATGATGCGTTTTGGAGGGAAATCGTGCACACCTGATGCATGAGTGAAGTGTGATACAAACTTCATCAAAACTCATCAAATCCTTGCGTTTTGATGTGCTAAACAAATCTGGAACTTAACTAAACATGTTTAGAGGCAAAAACACGTGGAAAACTTGTGATTAGAGGCCACATTATGGATTTCAAAATTCTGACTTGGTGAGAATTTCAATTTCAAAGTGCCAACTTCTGACCAATGGAATTTTCAACTCAAGGGGTCTTAGGGCCTGATTCTTGATGCTTTAGAAAGATGAGGTTACAAGCTTTGTAATTGAAAAAGAATGGAAACAAATGGATGCTTGATCTGAATGTTGCATTGAGTCAAAGTTGAAGAAAAAGGGTTGACTTTCCATACTTAGAAATATTTCAAATTCTTCTTCAAAAATGACCTATAATGTCTTGCATCTAAACATGGCCTTCCACATGGAATTTGCTCTTCACCAAACAAGATGGAATGAAGTAGATCTCTTGAATATCATTTTGAAACTTGAACCACTCAAAATCTCCAAAAATTGAGCAAGTTATGACTTGTGAAGTTGGCCAAAAATCATGAAATAACCTATAATCTTTTGCATATTTAAGGCAACTTCCATCCATTTTCTCACTTTTCACATAACAGAAGGCATAAAGTACACATATTCAAGATCATTATGGAAAACGAATGGACTCAAGGTGATAAAAATTGACCAAGTTATGACCATTTGAAGTCACATATGGAAAATTGTGGATTCATCTGGATGACTTGTAATCTTTCTTCTTCACCAAGTTCCTTCCACATGAAAACTCCTTTGAACTTTTGGTGTGATTTGTTGATAACCCCTTGAAGAGAAAGATGTATTTGGAATCACTCAAAAATACCAAAAGGTGAGCAAGATATGCCCCTTTGAAGTTCAAAACCCTAGCTTCTAGATCAAGAGAATGCTTTGAGGAACTTTGACAAGTTTGAACAAACTTCTTGTGCCAATATTCTTGATTTGTGAATAGAAGTTGTTGAGGATGATGGTGAGGACTCATAGCCACCAAAAACACTTCCATATCTTGAAATATGAGAGAAATATGCTCTTGTGACCAATAGGAACAAGGCCTTGTCCAAACATGACAACTTCTCCAATCAACCCCTTTGTACTTTTGAGTCAAATCTAATAACCTTGAAATGTGATGAACCAAAGCAACTTTTCCATGCCAATTCTTCCAAAACCAATCCAATGGTGAGGTTTGAACTTCTCAAGCTATGTTGACTAGGGCATGGAAATAAACTCATGAACCCATGGAGTAACTTGATAAATCTCATTGCCCTTACCTATATGGATGACAAGCAAGACAAGCTAACATTGTATTTCATTAGTTAAGTGAAGAAATCAAAATAATATTCATGATCACAAAAGGAACATAAGTCAAGGTGCTTGGTAACTCCTCAAAAGGAGCAAGGCTAAATGTAGGGAGGGGAACCAAGAATCCTAGTGTGGTCTTGTTGTGAGTGAAACAACATGGTATGATGAAGGGATCTTAGGGGAAACAATTGGGGTACAACGGGATCCATCTTCCCCCTTTGTTCACGATCAAGTAAGATGTAACATTTGCTTTGAAAAACATGAAAGTATTTGATAGTTGGTTTTCTTCCCCTCCACATTTCATACAAGGTGGTTGAAATGCCTTTTGTTGTACCCCAAAATTTTCCCTCTCATTCTTCAAGGCCTTTCTCACGAGGATTCTCAAGGTTCAAGCTTGCACAAGTACTTTGGAATTTTCCAGTACCAAAATTAAAAGGAAACTGTCAAAAAGGGAGAAAACAGATAAAAATAACATTTTGACAAATTTGGAGGAAAATAGGTCTCTTTCGATTCAGCACCCTTAGACTGACTCTAAGCCTCCTTCGAATGCAAGTTTAGGTGCATCCTTCGTTTGGATTTGAAACCTACTTCAAATGCAAGTTTAGGTGCATCCTTCGTTTGGATTTGAAACCTCCTTCGATTGCTCAAAATGGCTACTAGCGTGCCTCTTTCGCCTGGGCCTGTAACTTCTCGTTGCAGGCTTCGTTTGTACCTTTTGCTGCCTGCGTGCTTGCAATTGAAGGCCATGACCTACTGGCCACACATGCCCCCTGCAAGGAAACCCTTTTCGATTCACCAAACGTGCTGCCTGCAAGCCTACTTCGATTTGGACAAGTTTACTGCCTGCATGCTTGCTTTGTTTGGACAAGTTTCGATGGGACAAGGTAACCATCTCTATGCATCCTTCGAATCCACTTGCACCAAGGGCCTCTTGCATACTTTGCTTCATACAAGCTTTGTTTGAGCCAAGAGGTATCTCCATACAATATTTGACTAAGTTTTTGCTTCCCTTGAAAAAGCGCCCTTCAATTTAGAAGCCAGGAACTTCCCTCACGCTAAAAGGCAATGACTCCCTTTATGTTTGTTTCGATCCACATGCTTCGATTGGCAACATTGCTTCCTTCAAACACGGACTTTCGATTGGGAAATATGTTTTCTTCGACCCAAGCTTCGATTGGGCAATATGCTTCCTTCGAGCATGAGCTTTCGATTGGGCAATAGCTTCCTTCGAGTTAGCTTGTTTCGACCACAAGCTTTCGATTGGGCAATAGCTTCCTTCGAGTTAGCTTGTTTCGACCACAAGCTTCGACTGAGGAAAAGGCTTCCTTCAAACAGGTGTGCTTCGATCTCACTCTTGCATTCGACACAAGACCAAATCTCGTTTGCCAGGCTGTGTTGCGTCCAAATCTTTACATAATCAGAAGTTTGTACAAGGGTTTTAAACTTTGTCTTTTAGATACTACTATTCTTGGTTAAAGGCTACATACTCTTTCTTTTCATAGAGAGTACTTTAGTCACAAAAGCAGCTTTCAACCTGAATTTGGTCTGAGCACAAGCAACGTCAGAAGCATAAGTCACATCTTCTGTACCCCAACTGCCAAGAGGCCCCCCACTTGTACTTTCACGTTACAGTATTTTATCATTTCTTTGCAAGGCTGGCTTTGGACAACATGTCCTTTCTTTCTCTATAAATAGAGGAACTTTTACAAAGCTGAAGGAGGATCTTTGTACCAGAGGAACGAATCCCCCAAATTTTCTCAAACACAACAAAACTCTCAAGTTCATCAACACTTGAGAAATAAAAAAAACCCAGAATCCCAAACACTTACCTCTTTCAATTCTGAAGAACACCCCACACATAGAAGTTTGTTCAAACTCAAAGACAACCTTCTGTGACAACTCTTCGAACCAAAAGCAAACCCCCTGTGACTACTCTTCGAATTCCAGAAACGTCTAGGTAGCAGTTCAAGTTCGAATCCCACATCCATTCAAGGCCTGAAGCAAGGTAAGTTATTCTTACCTTTGAACTTTTCGTTTCACGGCATAGTATGTGAATAATCTTCCCTTTCATTTCAAAACATGTATATAACACTTTGGTTCTTTTCGTTTCCACCTACTTAATATGTTTTCAGAGCTAACCCCTTTCGTTTTGCTGCTTGTTTACTTAAATATGCATTAAGTATTAACTGATTGTAAGGCAATACTAGCATGGCCTTATGCCATGTTGTTGTTCAAAAAGTTCAAACGAAAGAAACAAGAGACATGAGTATGAAACGAAGCCTTTGGTTTCCACACTGACTTCCAGGCCCAGCCAGAGACACGCTCACACTGATTTCACTGGCCCAATCGAAGAAGGCAACAAGGCAGAAAGGCCCAGCCAGAGGCACACTTGCACTTCCAGGCTCAGACGAAAGGCACTCCCATGCTGGTGCCAGCCTCCAATCGAAGTACATGACCTGACTGGTGCCAAAGCCCAATCGAAGGACAGGACCTCGCCCCTGCCAAGGCCCAATCGAAAGACGTGACTTTGCTGGTGCTAGCCCCAATCGAAGGAGGCCAGCAGAATGAAAATCGAAGGCTGCTACTGCCTGGGTCGAAAGACACTCATTTTTCTTACTTTTATCTTATTTTTTCCTTCATATTTTTTATGCCTTTCGATATGGTTGTAATAGCGTAGGATTTTATCTTTCTGCATTTTATTTACTTTGTACAAATGCTAGTAATTAGGCGTGTATGGCAAGATAAAAATCAACAAGTAGACAACCTAAAAATCAAAGACAAATGCATGAAAATCAAACACATTATTCACACATGCACCTCTAGGGTAATCTCACTTGTTGCCTCGGAAAATAGTCATGTCCCTCGAGCATGGGAGTTTTAGCAAATACCCTCGATAAAAAGATCGTAGTCCCTCGATGACCCTCGATGTTGCCTTCAATAAACGATCTAGTCCCTAAAACGACATTGCTAAAACATCCCATATGTTGCCTTCTATGACTATACAAACGTCCCGCGCCTGTCCCGTTAACATCCTAACACAAGGTTGTTCACCAAATACAATGGTGAAACAACACTGTTAAAAGGGTTAAAACATAAGAAAGATCCTTGAGTAAAATAGGGTAGACAACTCTTAGTTACTTGATCAAAAATCTTGCAAAACATCCTTGCCATTTTCAAACACACATCACAACACAACTTCAAAACAACTTTCAAAAACATTGAATTATCTTTTCAAAAAGACATACACCTTTGCATATATTCGAACAAGAATCATTGCAAAGGTTGCCTGGACAAGGCATCTTTTTCAAAACATTTTCAAAACCACACACACAAAGCACCATTTCAAACAATTGAAAAGCAAAGGCAAGTGATCTAAAACAAGTAACTAAGAGCCCATGGATAACCATGGATGAAAAGGGTGCTAGCACCTTCCCTTTTCATAATCTACCCCCCGAACCCACGAAAACATCTCAAAGGTCTTTCCTGTGCTTTTTGACCTTTCCTTAGGATAAAATAAAAAGTCGGTGGTGACTCTTGCTAAACCGAAACATTTGCGAACACAAACGCAAAATCCCAAGTCAGTTCTCCCACCGTATCACAGAACTGGCGACTCTGCTGGGGTATATTAAGAAAGTGGGGTTACCTTAGGGTTTTAGATCACCTTTACTTGCTTACCTTGATTGTTTTGTTTGCTTTAATTTTTGGGTTCCTTGTTTGGGTTTGTTTAAATTCTACACCCGGATTTGGGGGCACCTTTTTAGGTAAGTAGCAATAAACTGTGAGGGAATTGTGCGGGGTATACCGACATGGTTGAAACAGTAGCTACATTGATGTGGCACTTTGGTTGGTATCGGTAACCCTTGAGTTGAATCAAGGAGAGTACGGGGCCGCCGCGTGGTGTCGTGAAGCATCAATTGACCTTAGAACCTTACTTGACCATCTTGGCCTTTTTAGGGGTAGTGAGATGACCGACTTTGGTACAGTCCGAAGTTGGTAGATACTCGATACTACAATCATTGAGGATTATTTTCTTGGAATATTTTGGTCGCCAGTTAAGTGGCTAAACCAAAACAATGAACACAGAAAATAATCCAGTGATATTGAGCTCCTTAGAACCCGGTTTCTATGTTAGGACAGGTTGAGCCAACTAAACTCAAGAGGGTACTTACCTACAAACCCCATGCAAGCCTAAACCTGAGGACTTGTTTGCTTTGTGTGAATATGATTGCCTGTATATACACTTGCTTACTTTTGCATACATGTACATAACATCATACCATAGTATTTTCAATAACCATTTCAAGGATCTCGAGGGTCTTTGATGCAGGGTCACATTGAACCAGATGTCCACCAAAGGGAAAGAGGGTCCCCCTCTAAGAAAACGCCATCAAAGATCAAGTGCAAAAACTTGAATCAGGGGCTATGACCCACTTGACATGGTGAGCTTGATTCTCGTGGAAAGACATCCACCGATACAAAGTTCTCCAATCAAAGATGTTGGTCAAAATTCTGTAAGTCTCAGAGTGCCTAAGAGGGGGGGGGGGGGGGGGGGGGGGTGAATTAGGTCTTATAAAATTTATTCGGTTTTATGAGAATATTTGTAGAACTTTTTTTTGGTTAAGTGTTTGAAGGTTTTGATTGTATCTTTATCTTTTCCTGATTATGGTGATGAAAGCGATAAATGCGGAAAAGTAAAGAACACGATGATATATCCTGGTTCCCCTCACAATCCGAGAGTACTCCAGTCCCCTTTCCAACACGAAAGAGATTTCACTATAGTTAGAATGCTTGTACAGCCTATGCTTACTATCTAACCTATAGGGTGATCAAAGGTTCTTAACACCTTTAAGACCAAACAAACACTAATGTGAATGAAGAACAATCCTCTTAAAATCACAACACTTACTTCCAACAATCCTGGATAGTAAGGGAATAAATTCTTTAAGTAATACAATGATTGATTTGAAATATATGGATAGCTTTATCAATCTTCAATTGATATTCTTCTTCAAGATATAAACAATTCTCAAACAATGTATATAAATGTTCACAATGTATGTATGAAACTTGTAATGATAATGAAAGTGTATATGGCAAGTTTCACAAAATTATGAACACATGAAAATATGAATTCAAATGTGAATGATGAAAAATTGTTTATTGAAGAAGTATATTTGTTAATTTTAAAATTGAAGCATTCTCTTTTTCTTTTTTTTTTAAAATAAGAAAATCTGCAGCATTTTATAAAGTCACAAGAACCTCTTCATTCATGCCAATTCATATGAAAAGTTGCAATGCATTCATGAAAAGATACCACTTGAAAAATGTTCAAAAACCAAAAGAAAAGCTGCACTGGTTCGCTAGGAACCGGTTCCGACACTGACAGAACCCGGTTCTTAGTGAACGTTATAAGTCAGATTTCAAAAAATATTACGCAGGAACCGGTTCCCCTATTGGTACAACCCGGTTCCTGGTACAAAAACCAGGGACATGTTTTTTGAGAAAGTCTGGAACCCGGTTCCCTGTTAGGGAGGAACCCTAAAGGGTTATTTTCAAAAATACTTTTTGAAAAATATTTCAAACAAAGTTTTTCTTGATGTTAAAATTATGGGATATGTATATGTTGATGAATGCATATTTTTGTGAACATGTATATTCAAGATTAAGAATTATTTATACCATATTGACATTTGATGATTCTTCAATAATTCTTCTATAATCTTCAAGACTTTTATATGATGTTGATAAGCTTTTTGCACATCCTTTGAATGTTGATATCCATGTTGTCTTCATCAAAACAAATGCTTTAAATATGACTTGAGAAGCTTGCAATTACATTCTCCCCCTTTTTGATGATGACAACCAAGTCTTGAAAACGATTCTTGAATTGTTTATGTTGTTTTGAGTAGTAAATATGTTGAGCACATTTGAGCAAATGCAAGGCTCCCCCTAAATTGTATGCTCCCCCTAAGTCCATGATTCCTTGAATTTTGGAGTGAGTTTGATAGATATTTGGGCCTGCAATTTCTTTAAAAAAAAACAACAACACATATGCATATTCTTCTCCCCCTTTGTTAACATCAAAAAGGATGGGGAAAAAGAGTGAAACAAATATATTTAAAAATAAGACGATAAAAACATATAAAAGAAGGAGTAGAAGCAGAGTGTACTGAAACATAAAAATTCTTGTTGAAGAATTAAGACGTGCACCTTATGAGAAACCTTTAGATATCACCTTCGTCCAAAACACCAAGCTCTCTTCGGATTTTGAAGAAGGGTTCTCGAGCAAGCAGTTTTGTGAAGATATCTGCGAGTTGGTTATGAGTATCCACAAAAGTGACTTCGACATCTCCTTTAAGAACATGATCACGGAGAAAATGATGTCGAATATCTATGTGTTTGGTTCTTGAATGCATGACCGGATTCTTTGTAATATTGATAGCACTTATATTGTCGCATCGAAGAGGAATGCATCCGAGATCAAGTCCATAATCACGGAGTTGTTGCTTGAGCCAAATAATTTGTGCACAACAACTACCCGCTGCTATGTATTCCGCTTCGGCCGTGCTAAGAGCAACACATGCTTGCTTTTTACAAGCCCATGATACTAATGCATTTCCAATAATGTGACAAGTGCCACTTGTGCTTTTACGATCATTTTTACAACCTGCATAACCCGCGTCAGAATAACCAATTAAAGTGCAAGTACTACCTTTCGGATACCATAAGCCGACATTGATTGTTCCTTTAAGATCATTCATGATCCTTTTAACTGCCATGAGGTGTGATTCCTTTGGATTTGCTTGAAAGTGAGCGCAAAGACAAACACTAAACATGATGTCAGGACGACTTTCCGTCAAATACAATAAATAACCAATCATACCTCTGTATTTTGTAATATCAATTGGAGTACCGGATTCATCTTGATCAACATATGTACCGGAGCCCATTGGAGTATTCATTGCTTTACAATTGTCCATATCAAACTTTTTCAATAATTCTTTGCAATACTTAGATTGATTGATGAAGATTCCATCTTCTAGTTGCTTAATTTGTAGTCCAAGAAAGTAGTTCATCTTTCCCATCATAGACATCTCGAATTCTCCTTGCATCATCAATGAGAATTCCTCACACATTTCTTTGTTAGTCGATCCAAAAATGATATCATCAACATAGACTTGAACCAATAAAGTGTTACTTTGGATTTTCTTAATGAACAAAGTTTTATCAACCTTACCCTTTTCGAAACCTTTTTCACACAAAAAATTGCTAAGTCTATCATACCATGCTCTTGGTGCTTGCTTTAAGCCATAAAGAGCCTTTCTCAACTTAAAGACATGTGTAGGATGTTTGAAGTCTTAAAATCCCGGAGGTTGTTTGACATAGACTTCTTCATTGATGTATCCATTCAAGAATGCGCTTTTGACGTCCATTTGAAAAAGATGAAAATTTAATGAACAAGCATAAGCAAGTAAAAGACGTATAGCTTCTAACCTTGCAACCGGAGCAAATGTTTCTTCAAAGTCGATTCCTTCCTCTTGATTGTAACCTTGGGCAACCAACCTTGCTTTGTTTCGAACAATTAGACCATTCTCATCAAGTTTGTTCTTAAACACCCATCGGGTACCTATGATGTGTTTGCCACTTGGTCTAGGAACAAGCTCCCAAACTTGATTTCTCTCGAATTGATTCAATTCTTCTTGCATAGCAATAATCCATTGATCATCTCCTAAGGCTCCATCAACTTTGGTAGGTTCAATTTGAGAAACAAACGCCATGTTTAAGCAAGCATCTTTTAGATTCAATCTTGTTGATACTCCTTGGCTAATGTCACCAATAATTTTGTCAATAGGATGGTCTCTATGAGTTCTCCATTCTTTTGGTAGATCATTAATGTTTGAATCTTGTTGAACAATGTTTTCTGAATTTTCCGGTGATTTCTCAATTTGATTAATTGAAAGATCTTCCGGGAGTAAATCTATAGGATCATCATCATCACAAACAACTACTTCCTCGAGATTGTCTTTGTCATTATTAAGAACAAAGCACTTGCATCCAAAAATGTGAAAGTGAGCAATGTTTGGCTTTCTTCCTTTGAAGAGTTCATATGGAGTCTTCTTTATTATAGGTCTAATGATAACTCGATTTCCAACATAACAAGCCGTACTAACTGCATCTGCCCAAAAGTATTTAGGAAGATTTGCATCAATAAGCATTGTTCTTGCAAGTTCCACTAGAAACCTATTCTTTCTTTCAACTACTCCATTTTGTTGTGGAGTTCTTGGTGCTGAAAAATTATGAGAGATACCATGTTCTTCACAAAATTCTTCAAATTGTGCATTTTGGAATTCTCCACCATGATCACTTCTTATGGATACAATCTTTAGTGATTTTTCATTTTGGATTTGCTTAGCATACTTCTTAAAAGCTTTAAAAGCATCACTTTTCTGCACAAGAAACAAAGTCCAAGAATATCTAGAAAAATCATCAATAATAACCAATGCGTATACATTACCTCCGAAGCTTTTTGTTCTTGATGGACCAAAGAGATCCATGTGTAACAATTGTAGTGGCCTTGTAGTAGACACCACATTCTTAGATTTGAAAGTTGTTTTGGTCTGTTTGCCCTTTTGGCATGCATTACATAATTTATCTTTAATGAACTTCATCTTTGGTAGACTAATAACTAAGTCATGCTTAATCAGTTTGTTCAAGTGCTC
Organism: Vicia faba; assembly: GCA_948472305.1. Lineage (NCBI taxonomy): Eukaryota > Viridiplantae > Streptophyta > Magnoliopsida > Fabales > Fabaceae > Vicia > Vicia faba. Next base: position 1,065,763,313 of record OX451740.1, on the reverse strand, counting down.
CATGTGAATGTGAGCAATCCTCTTGTGCCATAACCAAGCGTCATTGTTGTTTACCATAAGACATTGTACCTTCATAGATAAATCATCTAGAGTAATCATAAAAATATTGTTAGTTCTTATACCTTTGAGTTTTACCTCATTGGTTGCCTCATCCATAATAAGGCATTCATCTTTGTTGAATTTGACCTTGAACCCTCTATCGCAAAGTTGACTTATGCTAAGAAGATTGTGCTTTAATCCTTCAACATAGAGAACATCCTCAATTTGAATGGATGGAGGTGTGCCAACTATTCCAACTCCAAGAATCTTTCTTTTGGTGTTATCTCCATAGGTGACATACCCTTTGGCTTTATGTACTAGATATGAAAATTGGTGTACATCTCCTGTCATATGCTTTGAACATCCACTATCAAGATACCAAACATTTAATGTGGATTTCAAGCATACCTACAAAAACAAATTATTCTTTGTTAGGTACCCAAGTTGCCTTGGGTCCTTCATAGTTAGTTCCCTTTTTCACCCACACATAATGCCCACTTGCTATACTAAAGTTTCTAACATAGCAAGCATTAGGTGTATGGCCTTTAATACCACAATAAAAACAAGTAGGTTCAAAGTTACTTCTATATCTAGAAGGATAAGATTTCTTTTTAGGAAATGTTTTCTTTTTCGATACATTAGCCTTTTTCTTTTGATGATTATGAACAACTTGCTTCTTTTCTACTTTCTTGGGATTGGAACTATTACTAGCCTTTACAAAAATAGTGGGATTGTTACTTGGTTTCTTAGTATTCACATAACCAAGACCTCTTTTATCATTTGGATAACGTTGTTGGCTTAGTAATCCTTCCAATCCTATTTGTCCTTTTTCGTATCGTTCAATGACTCTTTTCAATTGAATAATTTGAAAGACATTTGATTCACACTTGGAGCATGCAAAGTTTTCCTTTTCTTTAATAAAATTTTGTTTTTGGAGATCAAAATCTTTAGTCATGGTGTCAATTTTTTCTAGACAAATTAAAAGTTCTTTTTCTTGATTTGACACCTTTTTGTATAAACTTTTGCATTCTCCCAAGAGTTCATCAATAGCACCTTGAACATCATCATCAAAAAGATTAAATTCATTACTAACCTCTTCTTCATCGTCGGAGTGATGTGAAGCCATCAATGCTAGATTTGCACATTCGTCTCTTTCCGAATCGGATGAAGAACTTATCTCATTATCTTCCCATGCAACATAAGCCTTTTTGTTCTTGAACTCCTTTTTACCTTTGAATCCATTTTTCTTGGAGAGTTTTGGACAATCTGGCTTTATGTGACCTTGCTTTCCACATTCATAGCATGTGACATCTTGTGTTGATGTGGAGGCTTCTTTGTCTTTATGCTTATAGAATTTCTTTCTTTTGACAAAGTTAGCATTATGAAGATTATTTTTATGACCAAAAAATTTTCCTAACCTTTTTACAAGAAGCAAGAGATTTTCATCTTCCTCCGATGCATCTTTATCTTAACTTTCTTTTGAATCAACTTTCAAAGCAATGCCTTTGGATTTCTTCTCATTATTCTCATGTTTTTCAAGTCTTCCAAGTTCCGTCTCATATTCTTGAAGCTTTCCGAAAAGTGTTGCGGAAGTCATAGTTGCTAGGCTTTTCTTTTCGGATATTGCCGTCACTTTTGGTTGCCATTCCCTTGTTAAAGATCTAAGCACTTTAAGATTTAATTCATCGTTTGTTAAAGTTTTACCAAGTGCCTTCAAATGGTTTGTCAAGTGAACGAATCTCTTTTGCAAGTCAATGATGGATTCTCCGGGCAACATTCTGAATAATTCATATTCTTGACTCAAAGTGTTCAATCTAGACCTTTTTACTTCGGCGGTTCCTTCATGAGTTTCTACAAGAGTGTCCCAAATTTCCTTTGCCGTTGTACATGCTGATACTCGGAAAAATTCATCCATACTAAGAGCACTTTGGAGAATATTGATTTCCTTTTTGTCAAAGAGAAATTTTTTCTTGTCATCGTCATCCCATGATGCTTTAGGCTTTGATGACCCAACACCATTGACAACACATACCGGAGTAAATGGACCATTCTCAACAGCATTCCATATTTCTTCTCCTTGCGCTTCAAGATGAGCCTTCATGTGAATTTTCCAAAAGTTGAAGTATTCACCACAAAACAGTGGAGGCTTGTTGTTACTACCACCATCTTTGAAAACCGAATTTTGATTTGGATTTGCGGAAGCCATTCTGGATCTTTAGGAACAAGTTACCTATAACTTGCTCTGATGCCAATTGTAAGTCTCAGAGTGCCTAAGAGGGGGGGGGGGGGGGGGGGTGAATTAGGTCTTATAAAATTTATTCGGTTTTATGAGAATATTTGTAGAACTTTTTTTTGGTTAAGTGTTTGAAGGTTTTGATTGTATCTTTATCTTTTCCTGATTATGGTGATGAAAGCGATAAATGCGGAAAAGTAAAGAACACGATGATATATCCTGGTTCCCCTCACAATCCGAGAGTACTCCAGTCCCCTTTCCAACACGAAAGAGATTTCACTATAGTTAGAATGATTGTACAGCCTATGCTTACTATCTAACCTATAGGGTGATCAAAGGTTATTAACACCTTTAAGACCAAACAAACACTAATGTGAATGAAGAACAATCCTCTTCAAATCACAACACTTACTTCCAACAATCCTGGATAGTAAGGGAATAAATTCTTTAAGTAATACAATGATTGATTTGAAATATATGGATAGCTTTATCAATCTTCAATTGATCTTCTTCTTCAAGATATAAACAATTCTCAAACAATGTATATAAATGTTCACAATGTATGTATGAAACTTGTAATGATAATGAAAGTGTATATGGCAAGTTTCACAAAATTATGAACACATGAAAATATGAATTCAAATGTGAATGATGAAAAATTGTTTATTGAAGAAGTATATTGGTTAATTTGAAAATTGAAGCATTCTCTTTTTTTTTTTTAAATAAGAAAATTTGCAGCATTTTATAAAGTCACAAGAACCTCTTCATTCATGCCAATTCATATGAAAAGTTGCAATGCATTCATGAAAAGATACCACTTGAAAAATGTTCAAAAACCAAAAGAAAAGCTGCACTGGTTCGCTAGGAACCGGTTCCGACACTGACAGAACCCGGTTCTTAGTGAACGTTATAAGTCAGATTTCAAAAAATATTACGCAGGAACCGGTTCCCCTATTGGTACAACCCGGTTCCTGGTACAAAAACTAGGGACATGTTTTTTGAGAAAGTCTGGAACCCGGTTCCCTGTTAGGGAGGAACCCTAAAGGGTTATTTTCAAAAATACTTTTTGAAAAATATTTCAAACAAAGTTTGTCTTGATGTTAAAATTATGGGATATGTATATGTTGATGAATGCATATTTTTGTGAACATGTATATTCAAGATTAAGAATTATTTATACCATATTGACATTTGATGATTCTTCAATAATTCTTCTATAATCTTCAAGACTTTTATATGATGTTGATAAGATTTTTGCACATCCTTTGAATGTTATATCCATGTTGTCTTCATCAAAACAAATGCTTTAAATATGACTTGAGAAGCTTGCAATTACAAATTCGACCTCTAACATTTTCTTGTGTTTACCCCAAGAGATTCTTGAAAACATGCATACATATATCATACATATCATTGCATAACAGGTCTCCCAATATAGGTTTCTCATGTTCTCGCTGTTTATTTCAGCAATGGCTTTCCAACCAGACAACCAAGATCTCCGGGCTCAAAACGCCCAACTTCAAGAGATGTTCTTGAACCTATCCCAGGGGCAAGAAGAGGTGAAATCTCTCCTCACAAGGGGCATGGTCCTAGGGAATTCAAGCAGTGTCAGGAATGATCAGTTGGAAGAACTGCAGATTGAGCTGGCAACAATGAAGATCCAGATGATGGGACAACTGGTGGGCCAGATGGCTCTCATCCAAAACCTGGCTCAAGGACAAGAGGAGCTAAAGGTCCTCATCAACAAACGACATCAGGATGGATGTAACCAAATAGGGAAAACAACTAGGGTTGAGGATCAAGTCATCATTCAACCTCCCTTGAGACAAGAAGTCAAGGGAAAGTCTCCCCAATTTGCTTCAGGGTCACAAGCCGAACAGCAACCTCACCAACATCAACAGGGTAATCGGCGTAGGCGGAATACATCTGAAAGATGCTTCACCGAAATTGACATGTCATTATCTCAAGCACTGCAACACCTGTTGGAAGCCAAGCTGGTTGTATTAAGGGACCCTCCTCAGAATCCCAACGCAGCCTCTCCAAGGTACAATCCAAATGCAAGATGTACGTACCACTCCAACAGTCCTGGACATGACACTGATAGCTGTTGGACGTTGAGAAATAAAATTCAAGATCTAATTGAAGAAGGAACGTTGGAGTTCACACAAGATGGCCAGACTGAATTCTTCTGTCGTCCCTCAAAGGCTCACCACCTAAAGTGACAAGTTCAGACAAAGAGGTTATGTTCATTTTGAATTTTCAAGTTGTAATTTCTCTTTTGTTATTCAAACAATTATCTATTAATGTCAAACTTTGTTTCATTAATGCATTGCATATGTTTGTCTTGAATCAATCTATTCGTTTTCATTACATTTAAACTATGCTTTTTACTCACTTTATGACATTCAACTCTTGCTAAAAGTTACAAGCCTTTAGAGGGAGGATGACGAAAACAATGCCATAATCTCATACAATATGCTTTTGAACAGGCCTTGCTGATGATGTGCAGGCATTTCTTTCAAATCCTAAACACTGGAGTTATAAGGAAGATAATCCCTAGTCAACCCCTTCAAGCCAAAGAAGTAGAAGTTTTCTGTTTTAACACAAATTGAAACCTTTAATCGAACCTGGGGCAGGGTAGTCTCTCAGTTAATTCAAAGTGCGCGTTAAGTCGCAAAACTCTCAGTTCATAATACAACGAACGACATCAAAAGCATTCCTCTGGAATCAAAAGACAGTGGTGGTTCCTTATCTCATAGGCAGTCAATCTCTCAAAAGAGAAAAGCCCACTGAGCCAAAACCTATAAAGGAGGCTTAAGAAAGCTGGGGCATCCCGCTGACTGTAATCTCGAAAACAGGAACAGTCAGGAAAAAGTTAGGGATAACAAATCAAAAGAACGAGGTCGCTACAAATCCTCAACAACATAAAAAATGTTGCAAAAATGAATGCCTTCCAACAAATTCAAATTGTGTGAACCATCACCAAAAACGTCGTTCCAGACTCATTTGGAGTTCGACGCACAATTAACTGAGTTTAGGATTGAAGAACATCACGAAGAGTGGGTGGGTACAAATATACTTTGAGCCTTTATCCTTTGTTTCTTAAACCGTGAACCAAGCCACGTTACAACCCTTCAAAAGTCCTAATTGAAGTATGGGTTAGTTCAAAAGCATACTGTTACAAAATGTATCCTGACTCCTGTAAGGCTTTGCCCTAAAATCTTGTATTGAATTTGTCTTATAAAAAGTTTTCTGCTAAAAAACACATTTTTTTAAAAAAACTTCGAGACAGCATAAACTTTGCATTACTTGAATATCACTGTTTGCATATGGCTATTTGTTTGACAGCGAAGAAATTCACACAATGAATACCCGATGAACGAAAGCCCTCTCAGTGAACAAAATCACTTCAAAAAGGATGACACTTCCATTGACAAATCTCCTATCAACAAGGGGGAATGACATGTCACTATCCAACACACCTGGGGCAGTCCAGTCAAGATTCCAAGAAATCTCTGAAGAAGTGAAGAGTAACCAGGGGCAAGTCTCCATCTCCGTCACTTGGGGCATTGAACATCAATCTCAGTGAAGGGTTACGTACAATTAAACATTTTCTGGCAATGTCACAAACACTTGCTACTAGGGGCAATGACAAATCTCCCTAAAATCATTCTCATAGGATGACTCCCAGCAAGGGTTTAGTCTCTGAAAACCTTTCCCCAGCTGAATCAACCTCAAGAATCCTCAAGGACTTCCCCCAACGAAGATGTCACCTCTCTAGCAGACTGACGACAAGGTTTATTTTCCCAACAACACCAGGATTCCCCATCTTGAGTTTGCCTCTCCGACTACTACAAATCAAAGGACCACAACTCCTCTTCCCCAGTAGACTACTCTACAATCCCCAGCAAGTTACTGCGAAACCTGGCCCGACTAGATATCAGTTCAACTTCGACTCCCCAGTAGAGAAACAGACGACTAAGACTCTTAAACTCTTTTCCCAAGCAGAAATAAACACACTCCCCACAGAGTAAGAAAAGGACAATGGTTTAATTCTCCGCAGCTGAGGCTCGCAACCACGAATGGGTCGGTAAGATTCTCCCCAAGCAGAGTTTATCTATCACCAGCACTGGAAGATTATCCCCAGTATAGTCTGGAAGATTATCCCCGACGAAGTTCTTTCTATCCCCAGCGGAGTTCATCCTTATTCCCCAACGGATCTTATCAATGGAATCCCCAGCGGAGCTTATCATTAAAATCCTCAGCAAGACATCTCTTCCCCACAGAGTAATTCCCCGCAGAGTAATCTCTTCACCATCTCATTCCCCAACGGAGTTCTCTTCTCTTGCAGGCTTCTTCTCACAATCATCTTCGTTCATCATCCCCAGCGGAAACGAAGAACTCAACTCTATTCTCCAGCGGTTACGGGATTTATTTTCCCCAGCTAAAACATCACGTTTCCATACATCACGATACATGCATATACGCATCATACCATACAATCTCATTTATGTTGAGAACATCATTGCTTGATTCATCTCATGCATTACATGTGACTGACCTTTACCTTTCAGGAAAAATGCAGTTAAGTTCTCAGCTTAGTCAAAGATCTGACAAGTTCTTAAATCTCAATTGAATTATCCTCGGTTGAATTTCAGATAAGGTTCTCAATCTCGACAGTTTCCTCCGTCATAGTGTGGACAAGTTCTATAACCTCAACGGTATACTCCTTTGAGCACGAGACAGTTCCTAGATCTTGATGAAGATGTTTCCCTATGTCATAGTGTGGACGAGTACTATAACCTCAATGGTATACTCCATTGAGCACGAGTCAGTTCCTAGATCTTGATGTTTTCCTCCGTCATAGTGTGGACAAGTTCTATAACCTCAACGGTATACTCCATTGAGCACGAGAGAATTCCTAGATCTTGATGAAGATGTTTCCCTACGTCATAGTCTGGACGAGTACTATAACCTCAACGGTATACTCCATTGAGCACGAGTCAGTTCCTAGATCTTGATGTTCTCCTCCGTCATAGTGTGGACGAGTTCTATAACCTCAACGGTATACTCCTTTGAGCACGAGACAGTTCCTAGATCTTGATGAAGATGTTTCCCTACGTCATAGTGTGGACGAGTACTATAACCTCAACGGTATACTCCATTGAGCACGAGTCAGTTCCTAGATCTTGATGTTTTCCTCCGTCATAGTGTGGACAAGTTCTATAACCTCAACGGTATACTCCTTTGAGCACGAGACAGTTCCTAGATCTTGTTGAAGATGTTTCCCTATGTCATAGTGTGGACGAGTACTATAACCTCAACGGTATACTCAATTGAGCACGAGTCAGTTCCTAGATCTTGATGTTTTCCTCCGTCATAGTGTGGACAAGTTCTATAACCTCAACGGTATACTCCTTTGAGCACGAGACAGTTCCTAGATCTTGATGAAGATGTTTCCCTACGTCATAGTGTGGACGAGTACTATAACCTCAACGGTATACTCCATTGAGCATGAGTCAGTTCCTAGATCTTGATGTTTTCCTCCGTCATAGTGTGGACAAGTTCTATAACCTCAACGGTATACTCCATTGAGCACGAGACAGTTCCTAGATCTTGATGAAGATGTTTCCCTACGTCATAGTGTGGACGAGTACTATAACCTCAACGGTATACTCCGTTGAGCATGAGTCAGTTCCTAGATCTTGATGTTTTCCTCCATCATAGTGTGGACAAGTTCTATAACCTCAACGGTATACTCCATTGAGCACGAGACAATTCCTAGATCTTGATGAAGATGCTTCCCTACGTCATAGTATGGACGAGTACTATAACCTCAACGGTATACTCCATTGAGCACGAGTCAGTTCCTAAATCTCAATAAAAGTTAGACTTCCCCAGCGGAATCTTCTACAAACAACAAGTATGCAAGTTCTCGCTAAGGAATCTCTTATGCGATCGACACTCCTGCAGATGGCATCTATAAGCCCATCCTCCTACCAACAATATCCAAATGGAATCTGTAAGCCCATTCCCGACATCACAATGCTGATACTACACCATGCGAGTGCAAATTTTTAGGCACTCTAGTGTTCAATTATCTTCCACCTCCAGATCACGAAAGGCTCGAAAGCCAATCTATATCCTCAGGTTTAAGAAAATTGAACAGGGGCAACTGTTGTACCCCAAAATTTTCCCTCTCATTCTTCAAGGCCTTTCTCACGAGGATTCTCAAGGTTCAAGCTTGCACAAGTACTTTGGAATTTTCCAGTACCAAAATTAAAAGGAAACTGTCAAAAAGGGAGAAAACAGGTAAAAATAACATTTTGACAAATTTGGAGGAAAATAGGTCTCTTTCGATTCAGCACCCTTCTACTGACTCTAAGTCTCCTTCGAATGCAAGTTTAGGTGCATCCTTCGTTTGGATTTGAAACCTCCTTCGAATGCAAGTTTAGGTGCATCCTTCGTTTGGATTTGAAACCTCCTTCGATTACTCAAAATGGCTACTAGCGTGCCTCTTTCGCATGGGCCTGTAACTTCTCGTTGCAGGCTTCGTTTGTACCTTTTGCTGCCTGCGTGCTTGCAATTGAAGGCCATGACCTACTGGCCACACATGCCCCCTGCAAGGAAACCCTTTTCGATTCACCAAACGTGCTGCCTGCAAGCCTACTTCGATTTGGACAAGTTTACTGCCTGCATGCTTACTTTGTTTGGACAAGTTTCAATGGGACAAGGTAACCATCTCTATGCATCCTTCGAATCCACTTGCACCAAGGGCCTCTTGCATACTTTGCTTCATACAAGCTTCGTTTGAGCCAAGAGGTATCTCCATACAATATTTGACTAAGTTTTTGCTTCCCTTGAAAAAACGCCCTTCAATTTAGAAGCCAAGAACTTCCCTCACGCTAAAAGGAAATGACTCCCTTTATGTTTGTTTCGATCCACATGCTTCGATTGGCAACATTGCTTCCTTCGAACACGGAATTTCGATTGGGAAATATGTTTGCTTCGACCCAAGCTTCGATTGGGCAATATGCTTCCTTCGAGCATGAGCTTTCGATTGGGCAATAGCTTCCTTCGAGTTAGCTTGTTTCGACCACAAGCTTTCGATTGGGCAATAGCTTCCTTCGAGTTAGCTTGTTTCAACCACAATCTTCGACTGAGGCAAAGGCTTCCTTCAAACAGGTGTGCTTCGATCTCACTCTTGCATTCGACACAAGACCAAATCTCGTTTTCCAGGCTGTGTTACGTCCAAATCTTTACATAATTAGAAGTTTGTACAAGGGTTTTAAACTTTGTCTTTTAGATACTACTATTCTTGGTTAAAGGCTACATACTCTTTCTTTTCATAGAGAGTACTTTAGTCACAAAAGCAGCTTTCAACCTGAATTTGGTCTGAGCACAAGCAACGTCAGAAGCATAAGTCACATATTCTGCACCCCAACTGCCAAGAGGCCCCCCACTTGTACTTTCACGTTACAGTATTTTATCATTTCTTTGCAAGGATGGCTTTGGACAACATGTCCTTTCTTTCTCTATAAATAGAGGAACTTTTGCAAAGCTGAAGGAGGATCTTTGGATCAGAGGAACGAATCCCCCAAATTTTCTCAAACACAACAAAACTCTCAAGTTCATCAACACTTGAGAAATCAAAAAAACCCAGAATCCCAAACACTCACCTCTTTCGATTCTGAAGAACACCCCACACATAGAAGTTTGTTCAAACTCAAAGACAACCTTCTGTGACAACTCTTCGAACCAAAAGCAAACCCCCTGTGACTACTCTTCGAATTCCAGAAACATCCAGGTAGCAGTTCAAGTTCGAATCCCACATCCATTCAAGGCCTGAAGCAAGGTAAGTTATTCTTACCTTTGAACTTTTCGTTTCATGGCATAGTATGTGAATAATCTTCCCTTTCATTTCAAAACTTGTACATAACACTTTGGTTCTTTTCGTTTCCACCTACTTAATATGTTTTCAGAGCTAACCCCTTTCGTTTTGCTGCTTGTTTACTTAAATATACATTAAGTATTAACTGATTGTAAGGCAATACTAGCATGGCCTTATGCCATGTTGCTGTTCAAAAAGTTCAAACGAAAGAAACAGGAGACAGGAGTATGAAACGAAGCCTTTGGTTTCCACACTGACTTCCAGGCCCAGCCAGAGACACGCTCACACTGATTTCACTGGCCCAATCAAAGAAGGCAACAAGGCAGAAAGGCCCAGCCAGAGGCACACTTGCACTTCCAGGCTCAGACGAAAGGCACTCCCATGCTGGTGCCAGCCTCCAATCGAAGTACATGACCTGACTGGTGGCAAAACCCAATCGAAGGATAGGACCTCTCCCCTGCCAAGGCCCAATCGAAATACGTGACTTTGCTGGTGCTAGCCCCAATCGAAGGAGGCCAGCAGAATGAAAATCGAAGGCTGCTACTGCCTGGGTCGAAAGACACTCATTTTTCTTACTTTTATCTTATTTTTTCCTTCATATTTTTTATGCCTTTCGATATGGTTGTAATAGCGTAGGATTTTATCTTTCTGCATTTTATTTACTTTGTACAAATGCTAGTAATTAGGCGTGTATGGCAAGATAAAAATCAACAAGTAGACAACCTAAAAATCAAAGACAAATGCATGCAAATCAAACACATTATTCACACATGCACCTCTAGGGTAATATCACTTGTTGCCTCGGAAAATAGTCATGTCCCTCGAGCATGGGAGTTTTAGAAAAGACCCTCGATAAAAAGATCGTAGTCCCTCGATGACCCTCGATGTTGCCTTCGGTAAACGATCTAGTCCCTAAAACGACATTGCTAAAACATCCCATATGTTGCCTTCTATGACTATACAAACGTCCCGCGCCTGTCCCGTTAACATCCTAACACAAGGTTGTTCACCAAATACAATGGTGAAACAACACTGTTAAAAGGGTTAAAACATAAGAAAGATCCTTGAGTAAAATAGGGTAGACAACTCTTAGTTACTTGATCAAAAATCTTGCAAAACATCCTTGCCATTTTTCAAACACACATCACAACACAACTTCAAAACAAATTTCAAAAACATTGAATTATCTTTTCAAAAAGACATACACCTTTGTATATATTCGAACAATTATCATTGCAAAGGTTGCCTAGACAAGGCATCTTTTTCAAAACATTTTCAAAACCACACACACAAAGCACCATTTCAAACAATTGAAAAGCAAAGGCAAGTGATCTAAAACAAGTAACTAAGAGCCCATGGATAACCATGGATGAAAAGGGTGCTAGCACCTTCCCTTTTCATAATCTACCCCCCGAACCCACGAAAACATCTCAAAGGTCTTTCCTGTGCTTTTTGACCTTTCCTTAGGATAAAATAAAAAGTCGGTGGTGACTCTTGCTAAACCGAAACATTTGCGAACACAAATGCAAAATCCCAAGTCAGTTCTCCCACCGTATCACACCTTTCCTTAGAGTGACTCTTTTATGGATATAGCATGTAGTATTCATAGCTTTAACCCAAAAGTGGTAGGGTAACTTCTTAGCATGAGTCATAGCTCTGGCGGATTCTTGAAGAGTTATGTTTTTAAGTTCCACAATCCCATTTTGTTGAGGAGTAATGGGAGAAGAGAATTCATGACTGATTCCATCAGAAGAACAAAAGTCAGCAAATTTATTGTTCTCAAATTCCTTTCCATCATCACTTCTGATTCTAATAACATGACTATCTTTTTTCCTTTGAAGTTTTTGACAGAGATCTTTGAACACTTCAAAAGTTTCTGATTTTTCTCTAATAAAGCTTATCCATGTGTACCTAGATAAGTCATCTACAACAACATATGCATACTTCTTTCCACCAAGACGTTCAACCTGCATAGGTCCCATTAAGTCCATGTGAAGAAGTTCCAAAACTTTTGATGTAGTAAGATGTTGGATCTTATGATGTGACATCTTAGTTTGCTTTCTAATCTGGAAGTCACCACATACTCTTCCTTCTTCTATCTTGAGCTTAGGAATCCTTCTCACATCTTCTTCAGATATAATTCTTTTCATTCCTTTCAGATACAAGTGTCCCAATTTTTGATGCCATAGTTTAACTTCATTTTCTTTGGCCAAAACACATGTTGAGGAGAAGTTCAACTCTTGGGGAACCCATAAGTAAAATTTGTCTTTAGATCTGATTCCTTTCATAATAACTTCATTCTTTTCATTGCAAACAAGACATTCTTCCTTAGTGAAGTTAACTTTGAATCCTTGATCACACAATTGGCTTATACTTATCAGGTTAGCTGTTAACCCTTTAACAAGTAACACATCATCAAGCTTGGGAACTCCTTAACATTCCATCTTGCCAACTCCTTTGATTTCACCTTTGGCTCCATCACCAAAAGTCACATAACTGGTGGAGTGAGATTTGATATCTGCCAACAGATTCTTGAAACTTGTCATGTGTCTAGAACAACCACTGTCAAAGTACCAGTCATCTTTGGTTGTTACTCTGAGAGAGGTATGAGCTATGAAACTAGCAACATTAGACTTGGGAACCCGCTATTTCTTCTTTTTGCTATTTTGGGAATTTTGATCAGTTTTGGGAAGAGGAGTAGTTTTAGGGTATCCATACAACTTGAAACAGAAAGGTCTTATATAACCAAGCCTTCCACAATGATGACATATCCAGGGCTGAGAATTCCCTCTGATGTGATTAAAATTTTTCTTGACATGATGTCCTTTCTTACCATGATGTTTAGACATTTGATTTGACCTCCTTGGTTTAGACTCTAATGAAGGTTCTTCTAAATTTGGTTCCTTTTTCTCATTAAACCCTAGACCACTCTTGTCTCCTGTCACTCTTCCTACTTGAAGAATTTCATCTAATGTGTCAGACCCATTATTCAACATCTTGACATATTTAACCATTCTATCAAGGTTTGAATTCAATGAAGTCACTTCACTTTCCAGATTTGAGATAGTTTTTAGATGCTCTTCCCTTTCTGCCTTTAACTGATTTACAAGGGCTTTCTGTTTCTCCCCTTCTAGGTACACTTCTGCATTTGAGACATAATTCTTTGTATGAAGCAACTAACTCATCAAAGGTTAGTTCCCCATCACTATAGTCTTCATCATATACATATTTGCATGTCAATGCTTTCACATACTTGGCAGATTCTTCAAGATCACTTTCTGAGTCCTCTTCAGACCAAGTAACAGATATATTCTTCTTCAGTTTCTTAAGATATGTAGGACATTCAGCTCTAATGTGACCAAATCCTTCACATTCATGACATTGTATTCCCTTCCCTTGAGTGGATTTTTTCTTCAGCCCTTTTTCTTCCAAACTCATTTGACTTATGGATGTCAAATGAGATCTTCTTGACATTTGATCTTTTGTTCCTATCCATTCTTTTTATCACTTTGTTAAACTGTCTTCCAAGTATAGCTAAGGAATTTGATATTCCTCCATTTGTATCTAGATCACAGTCCTCCTCTTCATCTTCAGTATTTGATACAAAGGCTATGCTTTTGTTCTTCTTTTCAGATTTTTCATAGATGCTTAATTCAAATGTCAGAAGGGATCCAACAAGTTCATCCATTTTCATTTATTCAATGTCTTGAGCTTCTTCTATAGTAGTCTCTTTCATATCAAATCTCTTGGGAAGACACTTGAGCATCTTTCTCACCAATTTGTCTTCAGGTATTTTCTCACCTAAAGCACTGGATGCATTAGCAATTTCAAGAATGTTCTTATGGAAATCATTAGTACTTTCATCATCCTTCATTCTCAAATTCTCAAATTTTGTGGTGAGCAACTGAAGTCTTGACATCTTAAATTTGGATGTGCCTTCATGGGTAGATTGAAGAATCCCCCATGCATCTTGTTGTACCCCAAAATTTTCCCTCCCATATTCTTCAAGATTTGGCAAGATCAAGCTTCAAATGGATTAAGGATTGCACAATGCAAACACCCTCCTAACACAATCAAAATTAGGGTTTTAATTCTTACAAGGAAGTTGAGGTTTCCAAGGGTCCAATCAAGTCCCATATGCCTATATACATTGTCAAACATGCATATGTCAAGTTTCAAGACTCACAACACCAAGTTGCACAGTCAAAAGCCCTAATTGCTTCATAGTCAACTGCAGGTAAAATGGTCATTCGACAGTCAAAATTCAAAATTTTTGGTCAACATCTCATTTTGAAGCCACAATCATTATTTGATCAAGTCTTGATCATGATTCCACAAGCATGGCTCAAAAGGTCTCAAGAATCAAAAGTTTCTATTTTAGGACAGCTGAAAAGTCAACTGCAAATTGACCAAGGCATAACTTTTTCATGGTTTATCAAAAAAATTCCATACAATTCTCATTTTTAAGGGGATGACATTTCCTACAACTCATCTTCACATTCCAAGTCCAAGAAATGCTCTCACAAAAAGTTATCAATTTCCACATTATAGGTCATTTTCAAAAGTCAACAAAAAGGCACTTTAAGTCAAAGACCATAACTTGAGATTGGTAAATCAAAATGACATGGGACCAAAGAAATTTGTTAGAAGACTTCAAGACCTTTCCAAAATGTCCAAGAACATGTTCATAGCCTCAAAATTGAGCAAGATATGCATTGGAGAAGTTGGGAAATTTTTGGGAACTTTCAAAAGTCAACTTTGCCTAAAACACTTCATTTTTGCTAATGGGCCTCAAATTCCTTCTTGAATCTTTGCCCAAGGCTTATGCACGACCCATTGAGCTTAAGATGATTTATTTTCTTATTTTTAATTAATTAATTGAATTTTTATTAATATTAATTCATTTAATTGATTTTAATTGTAGGAAAATTCAAAAGATATGATTTTTAAATCATTTATGAAGCAAATAAGGCTAGGGCAAGCTGGCAATTCGTGTACATATCAAAGACCTCAAAATCTCCATGATTGGCAAGGTTTTATCAAAGAAAAAGATTGAAAAAGATTTGATTGGCAATCACACATTCAAACCATAATGCCATGGATTGTTGGGCCAAGATTTACCCTAATTCTATTGTGCTATATGTACTGAAGCTTAACCGAAAACCCTACACGTGAAAAAGCTGCTGAAACCATAGAACCAAAATTCAAAAAAGTCAAGAAAAGTGCAAAACTGTAATCAGTCTTCCAGGCGAATTCAAAGCCTCTTTTTGATTCAAACATCTTGCCTGAGTCTCCAGGAACCTGTTGCCATCAAGAACAAGCCCTAACATGCAAGGAATCGTTCACAACAAGTCCCACGGTTTGGACATTTTTCCATAATTGTATATCATGATTCATGCGTTTTTAACCATTTTTTTGGATTAATTTATGTTAATAGGGACATTCTGAAGCTATTGGTATAATCCAATTTGATTGTAGCACTCTGAATCGAAAACCACCATTGGAGACATCTAGGGTTTCGAAGCTGTTAATTTAGGGCTTTGCACATAAGGGAAAATTGGACCATAAAACGTACATGGTTGAATTCGTCAAGGCCAGACGAATTCAACCCAACCCTCGCGCTCAATTTATATTAACCCTAACTCTAATCATTATTTTTCGTTGTTGTAGTTAGTGGGGGTTAAAAACCCCCGCTACTTGTTCTTTGTTTTGCAGGAAAAGGTTGAAGACGAAGGGCGTGGCAACATGTGACTGGGTGATTCAAATGAGTGGCGCTCATTTTTGTTTTGTGGCATAATTATTTGGTTCCTTAATATAATATTTATTTGTCAATATGTTTATAAACACACGCAGATGGTGGAGTGGTTGGTGACATGTTTGTTCACCACTGGGACCTGGGTTCGATTCCCAGGTCCCCCAAACTCTTGTTTCTATTTTTCATAACGTGTTCCAATGCATCATATGTCCAATAATCCACCATGCACTCCCAGCAACAGCACGCCAAGTGGTCACAAAGATACATCCAATGGTCAGAAGATGAAGACCATGGTGTGTTCCAGTCAACGCATGCATAGCCAATCCCCAGGAGTCAATAAAGGGCTTGTGTTAATGGGCCAAGATTGCTTCAGTACACCTCCATATGGGCCGTCACACCCCCTGGTTTGCATTTTTTATTTTATTTTCTTTTCTTCTAATTCTTTTGATTATTTAATTATTATTATTAATTCACCAATAAACTAATTTTTCCTAATAAAATCAGAAAGCAAAATTGTAAATATATTTTATTGTTTATTAAATTTACTATTAACTATTATTTTTTGTAAATAAATACTAATAATTAACTTAGCTTAATTTAGGTTTTAATTTTAACCTTTTTCTCAATAAATAAAAATTATATAGAATTAGGTTTTGACATTTTTAATCATTTTCTTATTATTATCATTATTAATTATTATTATTTTTTGTACATACAAATGTAAATTAATTAATTAGTTTAAATTAGGTTAACTTTAACATTTTATTAATAATTAAAATAAACTTAGAACTAGGGTTATTGACCTTTAATTTCCTTTTTCTTTATTTTCATTAAATACAAAAAACACAAAAAATATCTTTCTTTAATTAATTAAGTAATTAGGTTTAATTTTAATTAAAAGCAAAGGACAAAAAACTCATAATTGCTCAAAAGGGTCAAAAACCCTAAGGACGTCCAATTTAATTCTTTCGCGCATTATTATTTATTTTGATTATTATGTAACTATTTCCGGAATGTAATAGTAATTAGGTTTATTTCTTTCTTTACTTTCCGCACTCTATCAAAACGGGTCTTTGTTTTTGGCGATGTATAGACCCGCGCCTTGTAATAACGTAGCTTTTACCTTTCCGTATTTAATTTTCCGCACTCCTAACTGCTAAATTGCATGAAATAATGTATGATAATTAAAAAACAACTCGTAGCTCACAATCGCATGATCAAAGATAAACATAATATGAAAATAACACACAATGCACATGCCACTTCTAGGGTACGCCTCACTCGTTGCCTCGAACGTGGTCGTCAAGTATAGGGTGTTTTAGCGGTCGCCCTTATGTCTAAGATCCAGTTGCCTCGAAACGGTTGCCTCGGATTAAAAAGGATCTAGGACATTAGGGTTACTTCTAAGGCGTCCTACTATTGCTTCAGTGACCACACTGTCCCTCAATCGAATTAACCCAAATAACTCCAACGACGGTGCTACCTACCTCTCAATGGTGGGATAGCACTATCTTAAGGACTCTTACACAGCATAATTTCTTAGGGTAGGTAGATGACTCATAGGTACTTGCTCTCTTTCTAAAAACAAAAATACTTTTCACACTGACACTTTCTAAAAGATTTCAAAACAAATTTTTCATACACTCTTGAGGACAGATACAAGAGTTACTTAGGAAGTTTTCAATGAAACTTTTTCAAAACCCACATACACTTGAAAAGCAAATAACATTTTGAAAACATAAGAGCAAGTACCTAAGAGCCCATGGATAACCATGGATAGAAAGGGTGCTAACACCTTCCCTTTCTATAAATCTACCTCCCGAACCGAGAGACATTCTCAATAAGGAATTTTACTGTGCTTTTGTCCTTTCCATGTTGGAGAACATAAAAGACGGTGGCGACTCTTGCTTACCGCGACATATGCGATCCAGCTTTAAACAGTCAGTTCTATTTCCACCGATCACAGAACTGGCGACTCTGCTGGGGACATTAAAGTGAGGTGTACCTTAGGATAGATCATACTTATGTTTTCAATTGAATGTTTTGTTTTCTTTATTATTGTGGGCATTGTCTTGGAGTTTCATGGATCCTAACCCGGATCTGGGGATACCCTTTTAGGTAGCATAAGCTGTGAGGGACCTGTCCGGCGTAGACCGACACGGGTGAAGCAGTGGATACGTTGGTGTGGCACCTTGGTCTGTACCGATATCCCTTGTGTTGCAACGAGGAGAATATGGGTCTTCTGAGGAGTCATTAAGCACCAACCGACCTTAGAACCCTAATTTGACCCAACTTGGCCATAGAACTGTAGCAGTATGCTACACCCATTGAGGCTAAACTCTCGCGATGGTTCTGGCCGCAAGAAAAGATTGCGACGCTGGAGTTATGACCGATTGAGGGTAGTCAGTGATATTGGGATCCTCTAGAACCCGGTTACTTTTGATAGGACAGGTCTTAACCAACGAAACTAAAAGAGGGTAGTACCCAAACTTCATGCTGGCCTAAACTCTAAGGGTTGTCTTGTGTGACTTGTGTGCCTTATCATGTTTGCCTTTGTGAATATTTGTGGTGTGCTTTATCATAACATCATGCCATCATACCATTGCATGCATCCTGCATAAAGACTGACCCATTTCAAAGACAAGAGGGTTTCATCTTTGCTCTGTTTTGTAGGATATTATGATGCCTGTGCGAAGGAATACTATCCGGCTCAACTTTGTTCACCCACCTGATTTGCTTAAAGAATTGGTTGACCGAATTCCAAATACTGCTTCCTTCATCCAGAGGCATGGTTCTCTTCTCGGTTTAGTCACTTCAAAGTGGTACCAACAATTGATGAGTGTCTTGACCCAGTTTTATGATCCCTTCTATAATTTCTTCACCTTTCAAGACTTCCAGCTGGTCCCTACCCTGGAAGAATTCTCTGATTTGCTTGGTATCCCTATCTTGGATCAGACTCCCTTCACTGGTTGGGAAAAGACTCTTAGGCTTGAGGAGATTGCTGCAGCCCTTCCCTTGACCAACAAGGAGGTAATGGACAACTGGGTGACTAGAAGCAGAGTTAAGGGCTTCTTGGCCAAGTTTCTGATTGGTAAAGCTAACAGTTTCTGGAATGACTTAAACTTCAGGGCGTATGAAGACATTCTGGCTCTCTTAATCTATGGTCTAGTTTTGTTTCCTAATCCTGATAACTTCATTAACGTCAATGCCATAAGGATCTTCATGTCTCGGAACCCTGTGCCCACTCTCTTGGGTGATATCCTGTAACAACTCTATGCTCGTACTGCCCGAAGACGAGGAACTCTGTGGTGTTGTACTCCTTTGTTAGTGAGGTGGTTTATTTCACACCTCCCTAAGTTCGTGCTGAAGAACAAAGAAGGAAGAGGCTGGGCTCATAGGTTAATGTCTCTCATTGATAATGACATCATTTGGACTCTCAGAGGTTTGGATGAGGTAGCTGTTATTGATCGTTGCGGAGAATATCCTAATGTTCCATTGATCGGTACTCAGGGAGGAATCTCTTATAATCCATGTTTAGCTCTCTGTCAGTTTGGAAGAGCCAGAAGAGCAGGGCCTCATGAGATGTTGATACCTCACATCAGTTTTGAGTTTCAGGTAGATAGTGACGAGATGCGTCGTAGATTCATCAAGGCTTGGGAAAAAATTCATAAAGCTGACCCACATGAGCTGGGACCAAAGACTTCTCTGCCTATGGAATCCTACTACAGATGGGTCCGCATCCGTGCTCAGAAGTTAGGTATGCCATACGAAGCTGTCAGACCCATCATTCTTGAATTTCCTGATAGAGACGGGGTTCCTCCAACTGTTCTCCCTCCTCAGATACCTACTGATGTTGATACACTAAAGAGGTATTGGGCGTAATTACAGGAAGAACGGGATTCTTACCGGGAAAAGTTCAATGAACAAGAATAGAAAATCCAGAAGCTGACAAAGCAGTTGGAGAACGAGCGGGTCCTGAATGACTACATCCGTACTGAGAAGAGGAGACCATGGGAGCATTGATGGGCCTTGGATATTGCTTTTACAGCTTTTATTTCCTTTTCAGTATTTTCATTCTTGTAACGCCTAAGGGCAATTTTCTTGAACAATTTAAATTCCAAAGTTTAAATCTAATAAAGTGTGTTCCTTTTGTCTACAAAGTTGATTCCCGATTGTCTTTGAAAACATAATTCATACGCATTTCATTCATCATGTGCATCACAGGTACCCTTTTCCTACAGGTTTCTTAATCTTCTTCGCTGTTTATTTCAGCAGTCATCATGAATCCTGAATCATCTACTGAGCAATCCATCAAGGCCCTCCAGGCCCAGAACGCCCAGTTCCAAGAGTTGATCATGAGTTTAGCCCAAGGTCAAGAGGAATTGAAGGCTCTGCTGGTAAAGAAGAAGAAGAAGAAGAGAACTGTACTATTCAACACTGGACGGAGGTTTGGCAATACACTGCAAAATGAGGCTGATCAAGCTGCTTCTTCTGTAGGGAAAGACAGTCCCCAAGGGGGAAGGGTTCCTAGTCTTGTGGTCTTTGACAACGAGACGGATTTCAATGATGAGAAGTACCCTCCCGCTGAAGACAGGTACAAGCAGTTAGAGGATCGTCTGAGTGCCATGGAAATTCAACAGGTGCCTGGGTTGGATTTTGGAGATCTGGGTTTATCTTCTGGGTTGGTGATCCCACATAAGTTCAAAGCACCCTCTTTTGCAAAGTATGACGGGGCTTCCTGCCCTAAGCTACATCTCAGATCTTATGTGCGGAAGATCCAACCATATACTGTAGACAAGAACTTATGGATCCATTTCTTCCAGGATAGCCTTTCAGGGGCTCAACTCGAGTGGTTCTATCAGCTGCATGGAGCCAGTATTCGAAACTGGGAGGACTTGGCTACTGCTTTTTATAAGCAGTATCAGTACAATGCCGACCTCGCTCCTACACGTACCCAACTCCAGGGTATGTCGCTAGGATCAGGAGAAGGTTTTAAAGAGTATGCGCAAAAGTGGAGGGACCTGGCTGGCAGGGTGCAGCCACCGTTGACTGACCGTGAACTCGTGGACATGTTCTTGGGGACCCTATCTGGGCCGTTCTTCAACCACCTGATTGGTAATTCTTCTGCAGGATTTACAGACCTCATTCTGACTGGTGAGAGGATAGAAGCTGGTATGAAATCGGGGAAGATACAGAAAGGTGCGTCCTCAAGTTCTGAAAAGAAGCCTTTCAAGAAGGAAGCCAGTGCTGTGTATGGTCCCAGAAGACAAAATAAACCAGAACGCCGCCAAGCTATCAACGCGGTGGTGATTTCAAAGCCTGCTGCCGCTCCTCGGCAACCTAACCAACCAAGGGGTGAGAGACCCAGAAGAGAATACACTCGGCTTAGTATGACCTTGTCTCAGATCTTGCCGCAACTGCTATCAACCAACTTGGTAACTGTCAGAGAAGCTCCGAAGGTGGTAAACACAACCTCTCCGAAGTACAATCCCAACGCCCGCTGTGCTTATCACTCTGATAGCCCGGGGCATTCTACTGATGATTTTTGGGCCCTGAGGAATAAGGTTCAAGACCTTATCGATGCTAAGGAAATACAGTTTGAGGCGCCCGAAAGGCCCAACGTTGTGACTGCTCCTATTCCCCGGCATGGAGTAAATGCTATTGAGGAAGACCTGTATGTAGCCTCTGTGGATGAGATTGTTACTCCATTGTTGACCGTCAAGAGGAACCTGTTACTAGCCGATTTATTTCCGGGTTGTAGCAAAGGTTGCCTTCTATGTGCTGTTTCACCTGCTGGTTGTCCGTTGCTGAAGTCAGGCGTCCAAAACCTGATGGATAGCAAAGAGATCTTGTTCAAGAAGACTGCTGTTCCTATTGTCCCTACTGAAGAAGTGTCAGTTGTCACCATTTTCAACAATCCTACCAAGGCTCCCCCGAGGAAGCCCATCAAAATCATGTCTGTTGCTCCTATTATCATCACTGTTCCGGGGCCCCTCCCCTATAAATCTGACAAGGCCGTCCCGTGGCATTATGGGGAAGATGTGTATGTGCTCGGAGTAAAGCAAGAGTTCAATACTAGTACCGGCATCAGTAACATCACCGGTCCTGCTAAAGTTACTCGCAGTGGCAGGCTCTTCTCGCATGATATTGCACCTCCAGCTATTCAGAGACCTCTTGTTATCACACTTGCCAGTGTGCCTGTTTCCCCTCCTGATCAAGTCTCTACCCCTGCTGCCGAGTCATCTGACACTCGGGGCAAAGGGATTGTTGATGTGCCTGCCCAGATGGAGGCACCGAAGACTGTTATTGTTGAAGCTTCCCAACAAGAGATGGAAGAAATTATTAAGATTATCAAGAAGAGTGATTTCAACGTCGTTGAACAGCTGGGGCACACCCCCTCTAAGATCTCTATGTTATCATTGTTGTTGTGTTCAGAGGCCCATGCCAAGGCTCTGATCTCCTTCCTGAAGACGGCCCATGTGCCACAAGAAACGTCTGCTGATCAATTTACTGATTGTGTAGCCAACTTAACCGCTGATAATGGTCTGGGTTTCTCTGACGCTGATCTGACTACCAAGGGAAAGAACCACAATGACGCCCTGCATGTCTCCATTGAATGTAGGGGCACTACTCTTGCCCATGTGTTGGTAGACACCGGCTCTTCACTGAACGTATTGCCCAAGAAGGCCTTAGACAGGTTGGATTGTGAGGGTTTGGAGTTGAAGCCTAGTAACATTATTGTCCGGGCCTTTGACGGGTTGAAGAGGATGGTACATGGTAAAGTGGACATTCCAATCCGGGTTGGTTCTCAAGTCTTTGATTCAACATTATATGTGATGGACATTCGACCATCCTATTCTTGTTTACTGGGTCGTCCTTGGATCCACAAGGCTAGAGCTGTGACCTCAACTCTACATCAGAAACTCAAGTACCCGGTCAGAGGGAAAATCGTTACAGCACAGAGGGAGGAAGAATACATGGTTAGCCATCTTAACTCATTCCGGTATATAGAGATGGACGGGGAGTTCATTGAGACCCCCTTTCAACAATTTGAAGAGGTGCCTCCAACACTGGCAGCGGCAGAGACTGTGACCGAAGAAGACTCTCCTTTAAAGATGGCTTCCTTAAAGGATGCCCGGGCTGTGATTGAGAAGGGTGAATGTGCAAACTGGGGCAGACTTCCTGATTTCACTCCGAAGACTGACAAGTTTGGGCTGGGTTTCACTGCAGAGGCTCAGAGGGTTGTACGTAAAGCAAGGATTGGAAGACCTCCCGTATTCATCACCAACCCGGGAGTGAATGCTATTGAAGGCGATGCGGAGGAATCTGAATTTGATAGCTGGATCTACCCAACAATCGACGGTGGACTGAACAATTGGACTGCCAAAGACTACATACCTGTTACTTTTGTTACTCAGTAATGAACTCCTTTGTTTTTAAATTTGTAACGAACAATAATTTGAAACTTTATGGCCCGGTGTCTTACCCGGGGCACCGTGGCTTCACTTGTGAGGGCTTATTACTTGTCATTTCCATATATCATGAATAAAAACATTGGACGTTTTTCGCATTTCAAATCTTGTGCTCCCTTTCTTTCTTTATATATTGCAAAACAGCTATATTTACACACACTCACTTATACAGGTTCCAATCCACTCTGGATCTCACTGGTAACGACTCTGCTACTGCCAGTTATGACTTCGAAAATCTGATCAACTTAGCCGAAGACGAAGGTGAAGATGATTGCGAAGTGCCTGGTGAGCTTGCAAGACTGTTACTCCAGGAAGAGAGGGCCATTCAGCCACATGAAGAGCCAGTGGAAACGGTAAATCTGGGTACTGAGGCAGACATAAAGGAAGTCAAAATTGGTGCCAACCTAGAGCTCAGTGTGAAAAAACGGTTGATTCAGATGTTGCATGATTATGTGGAAATCTTTGCCTGGTCCTACTAAGACATGCCTGGGTTGGATACCGACATTGTGGTTCATCACCTGCCTACCAAGGAAGACTGCCCACCGGTTAAACAAAAGGTCCGCCGTATGCGTCCAGAGATGTCCGAGAAGATCAAAGCTGAGGTTATGAAACAATTTGATGCCGGGTTTCTAGCAGTGACTTCTTACCCTCAGTGGGTTGCCAATGTGGTTCCGGTGCCGAATAAAGATGGTAAGGTCCAAATGTGTGTTGATTATAGGGATCTGAACAGGGCGAGCCCCAAGGATGACTTCCCCCTGCCTCACATCGACGTTCTGGTTGACAATACTGCTCAGCACAAGGTGTTCTCCTTCATGGACGGCTTTTCAGGTTATAATCAAATCAAGATGGCTCCTGAAGATATGGAAAAGACTACCTTTGTTACTCAGTGGGGCACCTTCTGCTACAAGGTCATGCCTTTTGGGTTGAAAAATGCTGGGGCAACCTACCAACGGGCCATGGTTGCTTTATTTCATGACATGATCCACCATGAGATTGAAGTATACGTCGATGATATGATTGCAAGGTCTCAAACTGAGGAGGAACACCTTGACCATTTACAGAAGCTGTTTGACCGTCTGAAGTTGTACAAGCTAAGGTTGAACCCAAACAAGTGCACCTTCGGGGTAAGATCTGGAAAGTTGCTAGGTTTCGTCGTGAGCGACAAAGGTATTCAAGTGGACCCTGCCAAGGTTAAAGCCATACAAGAGATTCCAGTTCCCAAGATAGAAAAAGAAGTCAGAGGCTTTCTAGGACGTCTGAATTACATTTCCCGATTCATCTCACATCTAACTGCTACCTGTGAACCAATCTTTAAGCTACTGAAGAAAGATCAAGTAGTATGTTGGAACGATGAATGTCAGGCCGCTTTCGACAGAATCAAAGAGTATCTCCAAGAACCACCCATTCTTATGCCACCGGTTGAAGGGAGACCTCTAATACTATACTTGACAGTATTGGACAACTCAATGGGGTGTGTGCTGGGGCAGCATGACGAGTCTGGCCGAAAAGAGCATGCCATTTATTACCTTAGCAAAATGTTTACCGACTGTGAGACCCGATACTCACTGCTCGAGAAAACTTGCTGCGCTTTGGTATGGGTTGCTCGCCGGCTGAGACAGTATATGCTGACTTACACTACTCTGTTAATTTCAAAAATGGATCCAATAAAGTATATATTCGAAAAGCCTGCTCTGTCTGGAAGAATAGCAAGATGGCAGATGATCTTGACAGAATATGAAATCCAGTACACGACTCAGAAAGCAATCAAGGGAAGTGTATTGGCGGACCATTTGGCACACCAGGTAGTGGACGATTACCAGTCAATGAACTTTGAATTTCCTGACGAGAACATCATGGTAGTGACTGATTGTGAAGTACCTGGACCGGATGAAGGACCTGAGGAAGGATCTCGATGGTCTATGCACTTTGACGGAGCCTCCAACGCTTTAGGTAACGGCATCGGCGCTGTGATTATATCCCCAAAAGGCACTCATACTCCACTTACTGCCCGGCTATGCTTCAACTGCACCAACAACATGGCAGAGTATGAGGCGTGCATCATGGGTCTTCAAGCTGCAATTGACCTAAGGATCAAGTTTCTGAGTGTCTTCGGAGATTCCGCTCTCGTGATCAATCAGATCAAAGGCGAGTGGGATACGAAACACCCAAATCTCATTCCTTACATAGAGTGCGTGTTGACGTTGATCCCCCATTTCACAGAAATAACTTTTGAACACTTCCCAAGAGAGGAGAATCAGTTGGCGGACGCACTGGCTACGATGTCTTCCATGTTCAAAGTCAAATGGGATAACGAAGCTCCCCAGATCATTATCTGGAAACTGGATGAACCTGCATATTGTTGTGATCTTGAGGCTGAGGTGGTAACTGAAAAACCTTGGTATCATGAAGTGAAGAGGTACTTGGAAGCTCAAGAATATCCCGAGGGTGCATCTGTCAATGACAAGAAGTTTCTGAGAAGGTTCGCAGCAAAGTTCTTCCTCAGCAATGGCATTCTTTACAAGCAAAACCATGATTCAACCCTACTGCGTTGTGTGGATAAGACTGAAGCAGCAAGAATCATGATAGAGCTGCATGAAGGTACCTTCGGAATGCATTCCAGTGGACACACCATGGCAAAGAAAATCCTTCGGGCAGGATATTTCTGGTCCACAATGGAAGCCGATTGTTACCAACATTCTCGGACATGTCATAAGTGCCAGATCTATGCTGATAAGGTGCACGTTCCTCCAGTCCCTCTGAATGTCTTAACTGCACCTTGGCCTTTTGCAATGTGGGGCATTGATATGATCGGCGAGATCAGACCAACGACATCCAACGGGCATCGCTTCATCCTGGTGGCGATCGATTACTTTATAAAGTGGGTTGAAGCAGCTTCCTACGCTACCGTAACCAAGAACGTCGTGGCACGGTTCATTTGACACAACCTGATCTGTCGATACGGTGTACCTGAGAGGATCATTACGGACAATGGTACCAATCTTAATAACAAGATGATCACTGAGCTCTGCGAGCAATTCAAGATACATCACCATAACTCTTCTCCTTATCGGCCGAAGATAAATGGGGCTGTAGAAGCAGCTAATAAGAATATCAAAAAGATTGTGCAGAAGATGAAAGTGACCTATAAAGATTGGCACGAGATGTTACCGTTTGCTCTTCATGGGTACCGTACCTCAGCAAGAACGTCAACCAGGGCAACTCCCTTTTCCTTGGTGTATGGCATGGAGGCAGTCTTGCCGATTGAAGTCCAGATACCCTCTCTCCGGATAATGAAGGATGCAGGTTTGAGCGAAGGTGACTGGATCCAGACTCGGCTTGATCAATTAAATCTAATTGACGAAAAGAGACTCACTGCTATTTGTCATGGTCAAACGTATCAAAAACGGATGATCAGGGCATTTAACAAGAAAGTCAAACCACAAGAGTATCAAGTCGGAGACCTGGTAATCAAACGCATCATTCTTCCTCAAAGTGATCCCAGGGGAAAATGGACCCCTACATACGAAGGGCCATTTGTGGTTAAACATATATTCTCAGGAGGAGCTATGATTCTAACCACCATGGATGGTGACGACCTTCCTCACCCCGCCAATGCAGACATAGTAAAAAGATACTACGCATGAATAAAAGACCCGCTAGGTTGACACACCTAGGCAAAAATAAGGGCTTCCCGGCGAACCAAAAGGGTTCGGGCAAAAATAAGGGATGAAAAATGAAAAAAATCTGTACACCCGGCAAGTCGAAAACCTGAAAAGGCGGCTTGGGCAAAAATGGGTATCCCGGTGGACTGAAAACCCGAAAGGGCGGTCCAGGCAAAAGTTAGGGATTAAAGCGTAATACTATGTCTCATTGAATCACCTTGCATCCAGAATCCGGTATCAAATATCAGGTTCAGACGACATCGATCAGTCAGCTTCATGTTCAACTAAGCAGCCAAGTGATGAGACGCTTGAAGACATAAAGGCGATAGCAGAGTTGGAACCCAGTGGGATTATTCCTTTGACATAGTTGTTTTATTTTCCTTTTCACAAAATTGTATAAACTCTATGTTATTCGGCGGCGTTCTCTTACTAGGACGTCAACCTCTTGTACATAAACGCCTATTTACAGGCAAATTCCAAAAAATCAATACAAATTCACTTTTCAGATAAATTGCCAATTATTTTCCTTTTTCTGTTTTGTTTTGCAAAGAACGTCCAATGTTCATTTTTGATATATGCATTGGACACTAATTCCTAACTCATAAATATTTGCATGCGAAACAAAGGACTAATTACAGGTGACATCAGAAACAGGGGCAATAATGAGTTGTCTAAGCGATCTAGTTTCTCTGTCCACCAAGGTACCAAGGTAAGTTTGGCTGAAGAATGTAACCCAGATACCTTCACTCCCCGCCGAGTAAGATAAGATGCAGCCATACTCTCCCAAGCAGTTGGTCTCCAATCAACCCTAACAAGGCACAATATCTCTAGGAAGTCAGCAACACTCTCCCCAAGCAGAGTTAGTCTACTGTCAGTCTTAAGGAAGTTGGATTCTCCCCAGAAGATCTCAATATTCCCCAGCGGAGTATACAGATATTCCTAAACAAGCATCCCCGGCAGTCTTAATATAAGATTATTCCCTGGCGGAATACCAGACATCCAGTGGAGCCATTCCCCAATGCAGTCCAAAGTCTCCCCAGGAGAGTTGAATCAATCTCCCCAGTAGGAAGCTTATCCCCAGCAGATTTTGGAAGCTTATCACCTGCAGGGTACGAACACCTCTCCCCGGCTTTATTCAGAAGGTTATTCCTCACTAGAGCTTATAACTAGGTTATTCCTCACTAGAGCTTATAACTAGGTTATCCTCAGCTAATTACAACGGAAAGATCGTCCCCGACGAAGTTCTTCCTATCCCCGGCGGAGTTCATCAAAATCCTCAACAAAACATATCAACGGAATCCCCAGCGGAGTTCTCATCAAAACCTCAGCGAAGTATCTCTTCCCACAGAATATTCCCCGCAGAATAATCTCTTCAACAAAGTTTATTCCTCAACGGAGTCATCTTCTCCTACAGGTTTATTCTCGCAACCATCATCCCCAGCGGGGACGAAGAACCCTACTCTTCAACATCAGCCCAGGATTTGACTTCCCGACATCCGTCAAGGATTTATTTTCCTAGACAAAAATACATTCATAAACATCACATCTTCATACATTATAGCATGCACGTACGCATCATGAACATACAATCTCATTTATTTTGAGAATGCCATGCATTTCATACATCATGACATTGCATACAACTAATGTTTTGCCTTTTCAGGAAAAAGGTCAATACAAAGATGATTACTATCAACTGTCGCAATTCCGGATTCGATACCTGTATCTAGCTAAGGCATATCTGTGAGCGATTACTTGTGGATTCGACACCTGTATCTAGCCATGGCATATCTGCATGAAGAAATTCCAGATTCGATTCCTATATCCAGCCAGGGCACGTCTGAAGAGTTTGAAGATTCGATTCCTGTATCCAGCCAGGGCATATCTGTTGACGATTAATTCCAGATTCGATTCCTGTATCCAGCCAGGGCACGTCTGAAGAGTTTGAAGATTCGATTCCTGTATCCAGCCAGGGCATATCTGTTGACGACTAATTCCAGATTCGATTCCTGTATCCAGCCAGGGCACGTCTGAAGAGTTTGAAGATTCGATTCCTGTATCCAGCCATGGCATATCTGTTGACGACTAATTCTAGATTCGATTCCTGTATCCAGCCAGGGCACGTCTGAAGAGTTTGAAGATTCGATTGCTGTATCCAGCCAGGGCATATCTGTTGACGACTAATTCTAGATTCGATTCCTGTATCCAGCCAGGGCACGTCAAAAGAGTTTGAAGATTCGATTCATGTATCCAGCCAGGGCATATCTGTTGACGACTAATTCCAGATTCGATTCCTGTATCCAGCCAGGGAACGTCTGAAGAGTTTAAAGATTCGATTCATGTATCCAGCCAGGGCATATCTGTTGACGACTAATTCCAGATTCGATTCCTGTATCCAGCCAGGGCACATCTGAAGAGTTTGAAGATTCAATTCCTGTATCCAGCCAGGGCATATCTGTTGACGACTAATTCCAAATTCGATTCCTGTATCCAGCCAGGGCACGTCTGAAGAGTTTGAAGATTCGATTCCTGTATCCAGCCAAGGCATATCTGTTGACGACTAATTCCAGATTCGATTCCTGTATCCTGCCAGGGCACGTCTGAAGAGTTTGAAGATTCGATTCCTGTATCCAGCCAGGGCATATCTGTTGACGACTAATTCCAAATTCGATTCCTGTATCCAGCCAGGGCACGTCTGAAGAGTTTGAAGATTCGATTCCTGTATCCAGCCAGGGCATATCTGTTGACGACTATTTCCAGATTCGATTCCTGTATCCAGCCAGGGCACGTCTGAAGAGTTTGAAGATTCGATTCCTGTATCCAGCCAGGGCATATCTGTTGACGACTAATTCCAGATTCGATTCCTGTATCCAGCCAGGGCACGTCTGAAGAGTTTGAAGATTCGATTCCTGTATCCAGCCAGGGCATATCTGTTGACGACTAATTCCAGATTCGATTCCTGTATCCAGCCAGGGCACGTCTGAAGAGTTTGAAGATTCGATTCCTGTATCCAGCCATGGCATATCTGTTGACGACTAATTCCAGATTCGATTCCTGTATCCAGCCAGGGCACGTCTGAAGAGTTTGAAGATTCGATTCCTGTATCCAGCCAGGGCATATCTGTTGACGACTAATTCCAGATTTGATTCCTGTATCCAGCCAGGGCACGTCTGAAGAGTTTAAAGATTCGAATCCTGTATCCAGCCAGGGCATATCTGTTGACGACTAATTCCAGATTCAATTCCTGTATACAGCCAGGGCACATCTGAAGAGTTTGAAGATTCGATTCCTGTATCCAGCCAGGGCATATCTGTTGACGACTAATTCCAGATTCGATTCCTGTATCCAGCCAGGGCACGTCTGAAGAGTTTGAAGATTCGTTTCCTGTATCCAGCCAGGGCATATCTGTTGATGACTAATTCCAGATTCGATTCCTGTATCTAGCCAGGGCACGTCTGAAGAGTTTGAAGATTCGATTCCTGTATCCAGCCAGGGCATATCTGTTGACGACTAATTCCAAATTCGATTCCTGTATCCAGCCAGGGCACGTCTGAAGAGTTGGAAGATTCGATTTCTGTATCCAGCCAGGGCATATCTGTTGACGACTATTTCCAGATTCGATTCCTGTATCCAGCCAGGGCACGTCTGAAGAGTTTGAAGATTCGATTCCTGTATCCAGCCAGGGCATATCTGTTGACGACTAATTCCAGATTTGATTCCTGTATCCAGCCAGGGCACATCTGAAGAGTTTGAAGATTCGATTCCTGTATCCAGCCAGGGCATATCTGTTGACGACTAATTCCGGATTCGATTCATGTATCCAGCCAGGGCACGTCTGAAGAGTTTTAAGATTCGATTCCTGTATCCAGCCAGGGCATATTTGTTGACGACTAATTCCGGACTCGATTCCTATATCCAGCCAGGGCACGTCTGAAGAGTTTGAAGATTCAATTCCTGTATCCAGCCAGGGCATGTCTGTTGACGACTAATTCCAGATTCGATTCCTGTATCTAGCCAGGGCATATCTACATAAAGAGTTTGAAGATTCGATTCCTGTATCCAGCCAGGGCATATCTGTTGACGACTAATTCCAGATTCGATTCCTGTATCTAGCCAGGGCACGTCTGAAGAGTTTGAAGATTTGATTCCTGTATCCAGCGAGGGCATATCTGTTGACTAATTCCAGATTCGATTCCTGTATCCATCCAGGGCACATCTGCATAAAGAGTTTGAAGATCAACCCCTGTAACAGGCCAGGTAATTATTTTTCTTTCTCAGGTACGCAAGTTCTCGCTAAGGAATCTCTTACGCGATCGACACCTAGATGGCATCTATAAGCCCATCCACATACCAACAGTCTCCAAATGGAATCTGTAAGCCCATTCCCGACAAGGTTGTCACAGCTCCAGATGGCATCTATATGCCCATCCTCCCATCCATCATCTCTCCAAATGGCATTTGTAAGCCTATTCCCGACATCACACTGCTGATACTCTACTATGTGAGTGCAAATTTCTGGGCACTTTAGTGTTCAATCATCTTCCACCTTCGGATCACGAAAGCCACGCAAGCCAATCTACATCCTCAGGTCTAAGAAGATTGAACAGGGGCAATTGTTGTACCCCAAAATTTGCCCTCCCATATTCTTCAAGATTTGGCAAGATCAAGCTTCAAATGGATTAAGGATTGCACAGTGCAAACACCCTCCTAACACAGTCAAAATTAGGGTTTTAATTCTTACAAGGAAGTTGAGGTTTCCAAGGGTCCAATCAAGTCCCATATGCCTATATACATTGTCAAACATCCATATGTCAAGTTTCAAGACTCACAGCACCAAGTTGCACAATCAAAAGCCCTAATTACTTCACAGTCAACTACAGGGGTAAAATGGTCATTTGACAGTCAAAAGTCAAAAAATTTGGTCAACATCTCATTTTGAAGCCACAATCATCATTTGATCAAGTCTTGATCATGATTCCACAATCATGGCTCAAAAGGTCTCAAGAATCAAAAGTTTCTATTTTAGGACAGCTGAAAAGTCAACTACAAATTGACCAAGGCATAACTTTTTCATGGTTTATCAGAAAAATTCCATCCAATGCTCATTTTTAAGGGGATGACATTTCCTACAACTCATCTTCACATTCCAAGTCCAAGAAATGCTCTCACAAAAAGTTATCAATTTCCACATTATAGGTCATTTTTAAAAGTCAACAAAAAGGCACTTTAAGTCAAAGACCATAACTTGAGATTGGTAAATCAAAATTACATGGGACAAAAGACATTGGTTATAAGACTTCAAGACCTTTCCAAAATGTCCAAGAACATGTTCATAGCCTCAAAATTGAGCAAGATATGCATTGGAGAAGTTGGGAAATTTTTGGGAACTTTCAAAAGTCAACTTTGCCTAAAACACTTCATTTTTGCTAATGGGCCTCAAATTCCTTCTTGAATCTTTGCCTAAGGCTTATGCACGACCCATTGAGCTTAAGATGATTTATTTTCTTATTTTTAATTAATTAATTGAATTTTTATTAATATTAATTCATTTAATTGATTTTAATTGTAGGAAAATTCAAAAGATATGATTTTTAAATCATTTCTGAAGCAAATAAGGCTAGGGCAAGCTGGCAATTCGTGTACATATCAAAGACCTCAAAATATCCATGATTGGCAAGGTTTTATCAAAGAAAAAGGATGAAAAAGATTTGATTGGCAATCACACATTCAAACCATAATGCCATGGATTGTTGGGCCAAGATTTACCCTAATTCTATTGTGCTATATGTACTGAAGCTTAACCTAAAACCCTACACGTGAAAAAGTTGCTGAAACCATAGAACCAAAATTCAAAAAAGTCAAGAAAAGTGCAAAACTGTAATCAGTCTTCCAGGCGAATTCAAAGCCTCTTTTTGATTCAAACATCTTGCCTGAGTCTCCAGGAACCTGTTGCCATCAAGAACAAGCCCTAACACGCAAGGAATCGTTCACAACAAGTCCCACGGTTTGGACATTTTTCCATAATTGCATATCATGATTCATGCGTTTTTAACCATTTTTTTGGATTGATTTATGTTAATAGGGACATTCTGAAGCTATTGGTATAATCCAATTTGATTGTAGCGCTCTGAATCGAAAACCACCATTGGAGACATCTAGGGTTTCGAAGCTGTTAATTTAGGGCTTTGCACATAAGGGAAAATTGGACCACAAAACGTACATGGTTGAATTCGTCAAGGCCAGACGAATTCAATCCAACCCTCGCGCTCAATTTATATTAACCCTAACTCTAATCGTTATTTTTCGTTGTTGTAGTTAGTGGGGGTTAAAAACCCCCGCTACTTGTTCTTTGTTTTGCAGGAAAAGGATGAAGACGAAGGGCGTGGCAACATGTGACTGGGTGATTCAAATAAGTGGCGCGCGTTTTTGTTTTGTGGCATAATTATTTGGTTCCTTAATATAATATTTATTTGTCAATGTGTTTACAAACACACGCAGATGGTGGAGTGGTTGGTGACGTGTTTGTTCACCACTGGGACCTGGGTTCGATTCCCAGGTCCCCCAAACTCTTGTTTCTATTTTTCATAACATGTTCCAATGCAGCATATGTCCAATACTCCACCATGCACTCCCAGCAACAACACGCCAAGTGGTCACAAAGATACATCCAATGGTCAGAAGATGAAGACCACGGTGTGTTCCAGTCAACGCATGCATAGCCAATCCCCAGGAGTCAATAAAGGGCTTGTGTTAATGGGCCAAGATTGCTTCAGTAAACCTCCATATGGGCCATCACACCCCCCCTGGTTTGCATTTTTTATTTTATTTTCTTTTCTTCTAATTCTTTTGATTATTTAATTATTATTATTAATTCACCAATAAACTAATTTTTCCTAATAAAATCAGAAAGCAAAATTGTAAATATATTTTATTGTTTATTAAATTTACTATTAACTATTATTTTTTGTAAATAAATACTAATAATTAACTTAGCTTAATTTAGGTTTTAATTTTAACCTTTTTCTCAATAAATAAAAATTATATAGAATTAGGTTTTGACATTTTTAATCATTTTCTTATTATCATCATTATTAATTATTATTATTTTTTGTACATACAAATGTAAATTAATTAATTAGTTTAAATTAGGTTAACTTTAACATTTTATTAATAATTAAAATAAACTTAGAACTAGGGTTATTGACCTTTAACTTCCTTTTTCTTTATTTTCATTAAATACAAAAAACACAAAAAACATCTTTCTTTAATTAATTAAGTAATTAGGTTTAATTTTAATTAAAAGCAAAGGACAAAAAACTCATAATTGCTCAAAAGGGTCAAAAACCCTAAGGACGTCCAATTTAATTCTTTCGCGCGTTATTATTTATTTTGATTATTATGTAACTGTTTCCGGAATGTAATAGTAATTAGGTTTATTGCTTTCTTTACTTTCCGCACTCTATCAAAACGGGTCTTTGTTTTTGGCGATGTATAGACCCGCGCCTTGTAATAGCGTAGCTTTTACCTTTCCGTATTTAATTTTCCGCACTCCTAACTGCTAAATTGCATGAAAGAATGTATGATAATTAAAAAACAACTCGTAGCTCACAATCGCATGATCAAAGATAAACATAATATGAAAACAACACACAATGCACATGCCACTTCTAGGGTACGCCTCACTCGTTGCCTCGAACTTGGTCGTCAAGTATAGGGTGTTTTAGCGGTCGCCCTTATGTATAAGATCCAGTTGCCTCGAAATGGTTGCCTCGGATTAAAAAGGATCTAGGACATTAGGGTTACTTCTAAGGCGTCCTACTATTGCTTCGGTGACCACACTGTCCCTCAATCGAATTGACCCGAATAACTCCAACGACGGTGCTACCTACCTCTCAATGGTGGGATAGCACTATCTTAAGGACTCTTACACAACATAATTCCTTAGGGTAGGTAGATGACTCATAGGTACTTGCTCTCTTTCTAAAAACAAAAATACTTTTCACACTGACACTTTCTAAAAGATTTCAAAACAAATTTTTCATACACTCTTGAGGACAGATACAAGAGTTACTTAGGAATTTTTCAATGAAACTTTTTCAAAACCCACATACACTTGAAAAGCAAATAACATTTTGAAAACATAAGAGCAAGTACCTAAGAGCCCATGTATAACCATGGATAGAAAGGGTGCTAACACCTTCCCTTTCTATAAATCTACCTCCCGAACCGAGAGACATTCTCAATAAGGAATTTTACTGTGCTTTTGTCCTTTCCATGTTGGAGAACATAAAAGACGGTGGTGACTCTTGCTTACCGAGACATACGCGATCCAGCTTTAAACAGTCAGTTCTATTTCCACCGATCACACATCTTTATCTACTTCACATGTGTTCACTAATATGAAAATGTTCTTGTCAATTCCATTGAATATAAAATTCAAGGCTTTAGAATTTCCAAGAGAAATTTTATCTTCTTCTTTAGACCAATCTTCTTCTGGTTTTAACTCAGAAGTAGGTTCTCCATTTTCTCTCAATTTCACATGATGTTTCCTTCCTTTTAAAACAGCTTTCCAAGCTCTGCTGTCCAGAGACTTTAAGGCCACCATACGTGGTTTCCAATAGTCATAATTACTTCCATCCAGAATGGGTGGTCTGTTCACAAATCCTCCTTCCTTGTCCATAGTACCAGAAAGTATCTTCCCTGGATCTCACCCAGATAAAGAGCAGGATGCCTGCTCTGATACCAATTGAAATTCTGGTATCAGATTTGAGATGTCGAAGGAGATGTCACGACACAAATATCCGAGGACAATGTAAAATGCAACAAAAGTAAAATAGTAAAAAACACAAGGGATTGTTAACCCTGTTCAGTGTACAACAACACCTACTCTGGGGGCTACCAAGCCAGGGACAAGTCCACTAAATAGTATCAATTCATAGACCCTTAGTAAACAACCATTTTACGATCTAATCACTTAATCACTACCTGTGCTATACTTCTACCTAAGACACACCTAGGTATGAGGCCCTCCTCAAATCCCTTCAATCACTTACAGTGAAGAACTGCATAAATATTAAGTTTTAAAGACTTCAATCATTCAATACTTAAAAGCTTATGAATGACCCACAATTAACAACTCAAATAGCAACTCAAGTATTAAATCAATACTAGAGTATATGAAAATTAAAAGGCTTAGACTCCTAAAACAGAAAGAAAAATATTCTTCTTCAAAAGTTACTATTCAATGAATAAGTAAGCAAGTCCTTATAAAGGCGCAGCTGTGGGCTTGGGCTGAAAAACAAATATTCCAATCTTTTGAATATTTCCATGAAAACATGCCAAGATATAATCCATAAGGATAATTCAAATAGAAAAATATTCCTCCATATTTTTCGTAGCCTATGAGTCAGAATTCTTGAATTATGGCACGCATAAAAACAGGAAACAAAAAACTTAAACTAATGTGATTTGCGTTCAGCTCAGGAGGCAGATGTCAAGACATCTGCTTTGACATTATTCAAAACAGTTTTCTTCAAATGTCAAGAAGTTTATAAAAACATTATCAAAGCATTATTTTATCAAAATTGCTGCCAATAAACACTTACAGTTTAGAATGTCCTTACCGAGGATTTCATCTTTTTGTCTGAGGACATTCTACTTGGGGATAGAAGCATTCAAAGAGAGTCGATCATTTGTCATTCTTTTGAAGAATTTGATCTTTATGTATCCTGACTGGGGATAAAAGAGATGAAGCTCCTTTAATGTGCGGTCGGACCAGGTTTTAGATATGAATTTTGACTATTCTGGGGAGGACCATGTTGAATGTCATCTGGTCTGAGAAGAGGGTCTTGTCGAGGAATAATGATATAAACTCCGTTGGGGAAATAAACCGTGTAGACTGTGTTGAGGTGATAAACTCTGACGGGGATTAACTTGTGGAAAAATATTTGAGGAAATTGCTCTGTGGGAATTTATGGTTAACTTCGAACGTTATCCCAACTCCTAGAGTTTTTCATAAATACTACTCCTGTTTTCATGCATATATTTGTAAACAGTAATCATATTCAAATGCATATTTTCATTCAATGTAATCATTGGATGTTTTTGCAAATAAAGTAGAGTAAGTAAAGAAAACTGTTTTGAATTTGAAATTTAATTGCATTGATTTGGAAAATTTTCCTATAAACAGACAGTTTCATACAAGGAGACAAATCCTAGTAAGAGGAAGTCGTCGTAAAAGAAAAAGTGTACAAAGTGAAACAAAGAAAAACAGCTATGTAGAAATGATCCCATCAAGTTTCAACTCTTCTATTGCCCCTACGCCTTCAAGCATCTCATCCCTTGTTGTCGGAAGAAGTTGATTGAACTGATCTATACCATTTGAACATTACATTGGTAATTATGCTAGTTGTGTATAGATGGGTGATCCAACGAGGCATAGTCGTACACTTTAATCCCTAACTTTTACCTGGACCGCACCGAGATTCTTTTTTTCCCAAGCCGCCTTATTAGGTTTTTGACTTGCCTGATGTACATTATATTTTTTCCCGAACCCTTTTGGTTCGCCGGGATGCCCTTATTTTTTCCTAGGCCAGTCAAGCTAGCGGGTCTCTTTTATGCGTAGTATTTTTTGATTATGACAGTGTTCACAAGGTGTAGAAGATCTTCACCGTCCATGGTGGTAAGTATCATAGCACCGCCAGAAAATATCTTCTTAATTACGAATGGCCCTTCGTATGTGGGAATCCATTTTCCCCTAGTATTACCTTGTGGTAGGATGATGCGCTTTATGACCAAATCACCAACCTGATACACCTATTGTTTGACTTTCTTATTGAAGGCCTTGATCACACGCTTCTGATACATCTCACCATGATAAAAAGACGTAAGCCTCTTCTCATCAATCAAATTTATCTAGTCCAACATAGTATGAATCCATTCATCTTTATCTAAACCTGCGTCTTCCATAATCCTTAAGGAAGGAACCTAGACTTTGACATGTAGGACAACCTCCATATCGTAAACTAGAGAGAATGAGGTTACCACAGTTGATGTACGTGCTGGAGTGCGGTAACCATGAAGAGAAAATGGTAACATCTCACGCCAGTCTTTGTACATCACCGTCATCTTCTGCAAAATCTTCTTAATATTCTTGTTGACAGCTTCCACTACGCCATTCATCTTTGGTCGATACGGAGAAGAATTGTGGTGTTTAATCTTGAACTGCGTGCAGAGTTCCCTAATCATAGTATTGTTAAGATTGGTACCATTATCCATGATGATCCTTTCAAGTATGCCATACTGACATATGAGGTTATGCTTGATGAACTGGGCCATGACATTCTTGGTAACGGAGGCAAACGAGGTTGTTTCAACCCACTTTGTGAAATAATCAATAGCAACCAGGATGAAATAATGCCCATTAGAAGCAGTAGGCTTAATCTCTCTAATCATATCAATGCCCCACATTGCACACAACTAAGGAGAAGTCAAGACATTCAAGGGAACCAGAGGCACATGGACTTTGTCGACACAAATTTGGCATTTGTGACAAGTTCTGGAATGACGATGGAAATCAGTTTCCATGGTAGATAAATAATTTAACCACTCTCAGAATTTTCTTATCCATTGTATGTCCACTAGAGTGAGTACCAAATACTCCTTCGTGCATATCTTCTATAATTTTCTTAGCTTCCTTCTTATCTACAAAGCGAAGCAAAGTCGAATCGTGGTTGTGCTTGTACAAGATTTCGTTACTCAGAAAAAACTTGGCAGAGAACCTCCTTAGAAATTTCTTATCATTAATATATGCCCCTTCAGGATACTCTTGAATCTCGAGATATCTTTTTACTTCGTGGTACCAAGGTTTTTCCTCTACCCCTACAGTATCAACTTGTAGCAATGTGCCAGTTCGTCTAGTCTCTCAATAGTAATTCAAGGAGCTTCATTGTCCCATCTGACTCTGAACATAGATGACATGGTAGCCAATGCGTCTGCCAATTGATTCTCTTCGCGTGGGGATGTGTTCAAAAGTTATTTTTTTGAAGTACATAATTAATGTTAACACATGCTCTCGATAAGGAATGATATTTATATGCTTTGTATCCCATTCTCCTTTAATCTGACTGATTACCAGGGATGATTCCCCATATACATTTAGGAATTTGATTGTCATATCGATGGCAGCTTTGATACCCATGATGCATGCTTCATACTCTGCCATGTTGTTGGTACAATCAAAACATAATCTGGCGGTGAATGTCATATGACAACCCTTAGGATAGACAATCACAACACCAATCTCATTACCAAGCACGTTAGAAGATCCGTCAAAGACCATAGTCCATCAGGATCGTAGCTCAGGTCCTTCATACGGTCCAGGTTCTTCACAATCAGTAATTAGCATAATATTCTCATCCAAGAACTCAAAACTTATAGACTGATAGTCATCTACAGCTTGATGAACCAAATGATCTTCCATCATACTTCCTTTGATTTCCTTCTGAGTAGTGTACTGAATGTCGTATTCTGTCATGACCATTTTCCATCTTGCGATTCTTCCGGAGAGAGCGGGTTTCTCGAATATGTATTTTATTGGATCCATCTTAGAGATCAACAAAGTAGTATGAGTCATCATATACTGTCTTAGTCGGCGAGCAGCTCATGCCAAATCACAATCAGTTTTCTCGAGTAGTGAGTATCTTATTTCACAGTCGGTAAACTTTTTGCTAAGGTAGTATATTGTATTCTCTTTTCGACCAGACTCGTCATGTTTCCCCAATACACACCCCATTGAGTTATCTAACACTATCAGGCACATGATCAGAGGTCTTCCTTCGACCGGTGGCATTAGAATCATATGTTCTTGAAGATAGTCTTTTATTTTGTCGAAGCTATCTGAAAATTGTCATTCCACTTCACTACTTGATCTTTCTTTAGTAACTTTAAGATTGGCTCACAAGTAGGAGTCAAATGGGAAATAAATTTGGCAATATAGTTCAATCGTCCCAGGAAACCTCTGACTTCCTTTTCAGTATGGGGAGCTGGCATTTCTTGAATGGCTTTAACCTTGGCAGGATCAACTTCAATACCTTTACCACTGACGATGAAACCTAGAAGTTTACCGGATCTTACCCCAAAGGTGCACTTGTTTGGGTTCAACCTCAGCTTGTATTTCTTCAATCTCTCAAACAACTTGTGCATGTGGTCGAGATGTTCTTCTTCAGTCTGAGACCTGTCTATCATGACATCAATGTAAACCTCTATCTAGTGATGGATCATATCATTGAACAAAGCTACAATAGCATGCTAATATGTTGCGCCGGTGTTATTCAACCCAAAAGGAATAACTTTGTAACAAAAAGTACCCCACTGTGTGACAAAAGTAGTCTTCTCCATGTCTTCAGGTACCATCTTAATTTGATTATATTCTGAGAAACCATCCATGAAGGAAAATACTTTATGTTGAGCGGGGTTGTCAACCAGAACATCAATATGTGGAAGCGGAAAGTCATCTTTGGGGGTTTCTCTATTCAAATCCTTGTAGTCTATACACATATCCACCTTGTCGTCCTTCTTGGGCACTGGCACCACATTTGAAACCCACTGCGGATAGGACGTAAAAACTAAGAAACCTGCATTGAACTGTTTCATAACCTCAACCTTGATCTTTTCAGACTTATCGGGACACATATGACGAACCTTCTGCTTTATAGGAGGACAAACTTCCTTCATCAGTAAACGGTGAACCACAATATCAGTATCAAGCCCTGGTATGTCTTCATACGACAAGCAAAGATCTCAACATAGTCATGAAACATCTAGATTAATCTCTTTTTGACATTGTCTTCTAGGTTGGCACCTATCTTAATTTCTTTCTTGTCTTATTTAGTACCCAAGTTCATAACCTCGACTGGCTCTTCATGTGGTCCTATGGCTCTTTCTTCTTGCATTAACAGCCTAGAAAGCTCTCCAGGTATTTCACAATCTTCCTCACCTTCGTCCTCGGCTTGGTAGATCAAATTTTTGAAGATATAATTGGCAATAACAGAATTGTTATCAATGGGATCTAGGGTGGATATGGATCTACAATTTGTTATGTGGGTGTGTGGAAGAATACATGGCTATTTTGAAAACAATAAAGTAAAAGAAAGACAAAGAGCCCAAAATTTGAATGCAAACATCCAATGATTTATTAAATGAAAATATGCTAATGAATAATGACAACCCTAACAAATGGATCGTTGTGCCCCGGGTAAGGCACAAGGCTTAAAATTTATTGTTTAAATTACATAACCAAAAAAAAGTTAAAAGTAAGAAAAAAGAAAATAGAGTTTACTCCTGACTAAAGGAGATTTGTATAAAGTCTTCAGCCTTCCAATTGTTTAGCCCATTGCCGGTAGTAGGGAAGATCCAATTGTCTATGTCGTAGTCACTATCAGCGTCTTCCACAATGTTGACATGGTTGTTGTGAACTCCATTATTGTAGATGCAGAATCGCGGTCTCCTAGAATTGGCACGAGCACGAAGGATAACCCTTTGAGCTTGTGAACTGAAACCCAAACCAAAATTTTCAGATTTATAAGGAATATCGGGGAGCTGAACCCAAGCAGTGCAACCACCTTCTTCAACCACAACCCTAACGTCTTTCAAAGAAGCCATTTTTGATGGGGTCTTAGGAACAACTAGAGCAGCTTTATCAACAACTTCAAAAGTCTGGCAAGGGGTCTCGGGGAATTCACCATCCATCTCAACATACTTGAAAGAGTTTAAATGGCTCACATGTATTCTTCTTCACCGTAAAGTGTAACAATATTTTCCTTCACGGGATACTTCAACTTCTGGTGTAAGGTAGGAGTAACATCGCCTGCCCCATGAATCCAAAGGCGTCAAAGAAAACAAGAATTGGCTGGACGAATGTCCATCACATAGAAAGTAGAGTCGAAGACCTGGGAACCCACTTTGATTGGGATATCAACCTCCCCATGTACCATTCTCTTTGAACAATCAAAATCTCTTACCACAATGTGACTGGGTTTTAGCACAATCCCCTCGCAGTCAAGTATGTCTAAAGCATCTTTTGGAAACACGTTCAATGAGGAACCTGTGTCCATCAACACATGAGATAAGGTAGTGCCCCTATACTCAATAGAGACATGCACGGCCTTGTTATGGTCCCTTCCTGCAGGGGTCAAATTAACATCGAAAAAGCTAGCCCATTATCAGTCGTCAGGTTAGCAACACAATTTTCGAACTGATCAACAGAGATTTCCGTCGGTACATGAGTAGATTTCAAAAATTTCACTAAAGCCTGAGCACGGGCTTCATAGCACAACAATAGGGATAACATAAATATTTTGGAGGGCATCTGCCCTAATTGTTCAACAATCTTATAGTTACTTTTTCGTATAATCTTCAGTATTTCCTCTATCTCTTGCTTGGAGGTATCCTCAACAATAACCTCTTTTGGTGCCTCCGTCTGGGCAGACTCAGTCATATGTTCTTTGCCTCGAGTCTCAATAGTAGGTTCAGTAGTAGTGATACAAACCAATGTAGTATCATCCTTCGGAGAGATCTCTGGAGAGAAAACCCTTCCACTTCTGGTAACCTTACTAGTCCCAGCAATATTGCCAACATCGGGATCAGTAACTTCAACATTTTCCTCTTCAACATTCAATGGTTTCTGCTTGACTCCATGGTAGTAGACATCAGCTCCATAATTTCAAGGGATAGCCTTATTATAGGAATTTGGAATTGGCCCCGGTATAGTAATGATTAGAGGAGTAACTCTAGGTTCGGCAGTAATCTTTACAGGACCCTTAGAAGTGATCCTTATAAGGGTACCGGAAATTGCAGACACGTCTTTAAGCTTTAGATCTCGGGGTGTACCCTCCACATAAGGAGTCTTCTCAAAAGGAATCTTCTCAAATAGAATCACACAGTCATCCATCAAACACCGAATACCTTATTTTAGCAATGTACAACCATTGGATTGGGATGCACAATAATAACAGTCTTTAACATAACTCGAAAATAAACCGGCTTGCAACAAATTCTCCTTAACAATCATCAGAGGAGTTGCCAAGTCATTCACAATAGGAACATAAGAAACATCTTCAATAGCATTAACGCTATTATCATGATTAGGCATAGGTGTAGTAACCACATTAGGAGTCTCAGGAGGATCAAATTTAATTTCCTTAGCGTTAATCATGTCTTGAATCTTATTCTTCAGAGCCCAACAATTGCTAGTGTCATGCCCAAGGCTATTAGAGTGATATGCACACCTTGCATTTGGATTATAACGGGGAGAGGAAGTGTAGGGATTCTGAGGAGGTTCTCTGAATGTAACCAGCCCTGTCTTCAACATGTGTTGTAATGCTTGAGCCAACAATATGTTGATTTTTGTGAGCTGTCTCCTGGGTGCATCCTGCCTTCGTTGATTATTCCGTTGTTGTTGTACTGGCGCATGATTAAAGATCAGTACTGCCCCCACAAATTGATTGCGACCACTCTTATTACGACCCTTCTAGACATACACAACACTGGATTCTCTCTTACCATTATAAGCCTTCTTCATAGTATTTGAAGATACAGCCACCTGGATTTTACCGCTTCTGATTCCATTCTTAACACGTTCCCTGATCAATATCAGTTCAGTGAAACCAGCTCAAGAACTTCCAAGCAGATGATTATAAAAGGGACATGTCAGTGTACTCATGAACATATCAACCAACTCTCTACCAGCCAAAGGAGGTTTAACTTTTTCTGCAAGATCTCTCCACTTCTGTGCATATTCGTTGAAACCTTCCCCAGAACCCATGGATATACTCTGCAATTGCATACAGGTCGGTGCTAAATTAGAATTATATTGATATTTTTTGTTGAAGGTCGCAGCCAAATCTTCCCAAGTATGAATATTGGCACCTTCAAGTTGATAGTACCATTCCAGTTGTGTCCCAGACATAATCTCTTGAAAGAAATGCAACCATAATTTCTTGTCAGCAGTATGTGGTTGAATTTTCTGAACATATGACCTCAAGTGCATCTTCGGGAAGGAAATGCCATCATACTTGGAAAAGACAGGAGTCTTGAATTTAGGAGGAATGACAACTCCTGAAACCAGACTCAAATTATCAAAGTTCAATCCATGCACCTTCTGGATTTCCATAGCTCTCAGACACTCTTCTAGAAAGTTATACTTCTCATCAGCAGGGGGGATATTTCCCATCCATATAATCATCTTCCTCTTCATCATGATATTTTTCAGAACCAGGACTGCTTCTTTCAGTTTTCACACTCTTACCGTC
The DNA here is from genome assembly GCA_948472305.1 of Vicia faba. Classification (NCBI taxonomy): domain Eukaryota; kingdom Viridiplantae; phylum Streptophyta; class Magnoliopsida; order Fabales; family Fabaceae; genus Vicia; species Vicia faba. The sequence continues at coordinate 1,065,718,952 of OX451740.1, read as the reverse complement.
TTCATCATTTTTGTTATCTTTATCGGACGGGATATTAAGATCTCGAGCTTGCTTGACAGGACCTCTGAATCTCCTTCCCATGTTAAGAACGCCAATTGGTTTCTTTGTCTTCTTTTTTTTCTCACTGGTGACAAGTACTTTCAATTCTTCCTGCCCCTTGGCTAAGTTCAGGAACATCTGTTGGAATTGGGCATTTTGAGCTTGGAGATCTTTGACTGTTTGTTCAAGATCCTTTTTCTGCTAAAATAAACAACAAGAAGATGAGAAAACATGTCTTGAGAATACTTGTTATGATATGCATGACATGTAGATGTATATGCAATGTTTTCAATGATCTTATGGGATTAAAATATTGGAAAAAGAATCTGGTTGCAGCTTTGTCTTGGAGAAGTTTGAGTTTTCATCTTTGAACGTCCTTCTATCAGAATCAAGCTCACCATATCAAGTGGGTCTTAGCCTCTAACTCAAGAGAACATACTTTGATCTTTGACGGCGTCTGGTTAGAGGAAAATAAATCCTATTTTCCCTTGCTTATGATAATCCTGCACCAAAGGTTCCTAAGATCCTTGAAATGGTTAGTAAAAATGCCATGTCATGATATTATGATGATGTTATGTTCATGTTTAAACAAGTAGCAATCACAAACAAATCACACAAGAGCTTTAGGTTTAATGGCTTGCATGAGGTCCATAGGTAAGTACCCTTCTCTATTGAAGTTAATTTGGCTCAACATGTCCTAAAATAGTAACCGGGTTCTAGGAATCTCATATCACAGACCTTTCTCTTGTAAGTTTCAGAGTGCCTAAGAGGGGGGGGGGGGGGGTGAATTAGGTATATAAAAATTTATTCGGTTTTATGAGAATACTTGAAGTAATTTTTTTTTGGTTAAGTGTTTGAAGGTTTTGGTTATATCTTATCTTTTCCTGATTATGGTGATGAAAGCGATAAATGCGGAAAAGTAAAGAACACGATGATATATCCTGGTTCCCCTCACAATCCGAGAGTACTCCAGTCCCCTTTCCAACATGAAAGAGATTTCACTATAGTTAGAATGATTGTACAACCTATGCTTACTATCTAACCTATAAGGTGATCAAAGGTTCTTAACACCTTTAAGACCAAACAAACACTAATGTGAATGAAGAACAATCCTCTTCAAATCACAACACTTACTTCCAACAATCCTGGATAGTAAGGGAATAATTTCTTTAAGTAATACAATGATTTAATTTGAAATAGATGGATATCACTATCAATCTTCAATTGATCTTCTTTTTCAAGATGAAAACAATTCTCAAGCAATGATTATAAATGTTCACAATGTATGTATGAAACTTGTAATGATTTTTAATGAAAGTGTATATGGAAAGTTTCACAAAATTATGAACACATGAAAGTTTAAGTGCAAATTTGAATGAATGAGAAAGTTGTTAATATGAAGAAGGTTTATTGTTGTTTTTGAAAGTTATTGATTATTATTTAAAAACTGAAAATCTGCATTTTATAAAGTCACAAGAACCTCTTCATTCATGCCAATTCATATGAAAAGTTGCAATGCATTCATGAAAGAGTACTACTTGAAAAATGTTCAAAAACCAAAAGAAAAGCTGCACTAGTTCGCTAGGAACCGGTTCCGACACAGACAGAACCCGGTTCTTAGTGAACGTTATAAGTCAGATTTCAAAAATATCACGCAGGAACCGGTTCCCCTATTGGTACAACCCGGTTCCTGGTACAAGTTCCAGGGAGGTGTTTTTGAACAAGTTTTGGAACCTGGTTCCCTGTTAGGGAGGAACCGGTTCCTGAAAGGTTATTTTCAAAAATTCTTTTTGAAAAAGATTTTAAACAAAGTTTTTCTTAAATGAAAACATGTTGGATATGTATATGATTATGAATGCATATTTTTGTGAACATCTATATTCAAGATTAAGAATTATTTATACCATTTGACATTTGATGATTCTTCAATAATTCTTCTTCTAATCTTCAATACTTTTATATGATGTTGATAAGCTTTTTGCACATCCTTTGAATGTTGATGTCCATGTTGTCTTCATCAAAACAAATGCTTTAAATATGACTTGAGAAGCTTGCAATTACATTCTCCCCCTTTTTGATGATGACAACCAAGTCTTGAAAACGATTCTTGAATTGTTTATGTTGTTTTGTGTAGCAAACATGTCGAGCAAATGCAAGGCTCCCCCTAAATTGTATGCTCCCCCTAAGTCCATGATTCTTTGAATTTTGGAGTGAGTTTGATAGTTATTTGGGCCTGCAAATTCTTTGAAACAAAACAACACATATGCATATTCTTCCCCCCCTTTGATAACATAAAAAAGGATGGGGAAAAAGAGTGAAACAAATATATTTTAAAAATTAAGACTTTTTTAAGCACAAAAAACGAATTGTACGATTTTAAACACACTAAAACACGAACAATGAATTGTACGATACAACATATAACAATAAAACATAAGATGCCTAAACATCACGAAACAAGAGATGGAACATTGTCTAGACAGTACAAAGTAAAAAAATGAAAGAAATGACATAGAAATTAAAAATAAGTTTTTAGTCTTCATCCTCATTCATCTCATCATCATCATCTTCACTTCCACTACCACTTCCGGATTCCTCTTCCTCTAGAACTTCTTTTCTATCAAAGTGATCAAGAATAAGCTTTTGAGTTCTTTGGACATTGCGTAGTTGTCGCCGTGCGAAAGCATTTTCTTGTTGGAGCACATCAAAGCGATCATCCACATGTCTTTGGAAGATGGTCATTTGATTAAACAACATGTCTAAGGTGTAGCCGCCTTTGGGAGGTTGAGCAACATAGTGGACAGTTGGTTCGAAGTCCTCTTTGTAGTGAAAGTTACCTCTTGCATCAAGAATAATTCTGGTGTTCTTAAGAGCGGTTGCATCTGTAATAGCCTCCTTATCTCCTTGAATTATTGTAACTTCCCGTTGAAGGTTAACATTAGCATTTTCCAGAATGTGAGAAATGGCTCGAGCATATGGTAGACCACCATCTAGAGATTCCATAAGTTGCATATGGTACATAATAGAAAGTGCCCAATTAACCGAACAACGGCGTCTCAATGCATTAAGGACCATTAATTCAAACTCATTGATACGCGAGTGGTTAGAATTCTTTGGAAAGAGGATATAGGCAATAATAAGGTGGAGCATTCTGTCACTTACGGAGAGATTTGAGCCAAACAAATTTGATGACGAGAGAAGTTGTTGACGAGCAGTATTTTGCTGGTTTGGCCTACACATGTTAATAAAAACCTCTACCTTATTGTATGGTAGCCAATCATGTGGAATAACACCATTAACAAGAACTAAACCTTCATGCGGAATACCCAAAAATTCACCAAATTCCTCAACAGTTAAACAGATACTCTTTGACAGAACATGAGAGGTTAGAGTAATATCACCAAATTCATCAGGGATAAGTTTTAAGTTGTGATAAAATTCTCTAACAAGGTCGGGAAATACTTCACCGTTGTTACCTACAAACCTGGCAACCCCAGCAGAGGCCAACTGAGCAGGAAATAAAAAGCTATGAGCAGGAAAGGTATGAAGCCTACAAAACTTAGCTTAAAGAACCTTCTGATTACGAGATTTGAAGGTGAGCCTTCTGGATTTGATGGTCTGAGGATGAATGTTAGAAGACTCTTCTTCAACCTGAGCCTTTCCCTTGCTGGATCTGGTAGCTCTCTTAGGACCCATGGAGATTTGTGAGAAATCTGAAAGTTGGGGTTTGATTTGGGATTTTCAGAATAGTGAGAGATTGGGATATTTGAGTATGAAATATGGAAGGAGAATTGATTTTATAGTGATTTGGAGTAGTGGGTATTAAAATGTTGGTGAAGAAAAAGAGATGTTGGAGCTTTTATGAGGTGTGTCAATGGAGGTGGAAGGGTTTGAGAGGAGGAATATGAATGGGTTTGAGAGATGAATGTTGACTATGACATAAAACACATTAAAAGCACTTAAGCACAAAAAGGGGCGTGTGGCAGGTCTGCATGCTGGGAACCGGTTCTGCACTGTAGGGAACCCGGTTCTTGGCTTTTTAAAAAAAATAGCGTTTCTGGAAAATGAACCAGGAACCGGTTCCTACCAATATGGGAACCGGGTTCCACATGCAAATGATAATTCCTCACACAATTCTTTTTGGATTTGCTTAGCATACTTCTTAAAAGCTTTAAAAGCATCACCTTTCTCCGAAGCTTTTTGTTCTTGATGGACCAAAGAGATCCATGTGTAACAATTGTAGTGGCCTTGTAGTAGACACCACATTCTTAGATTTGAAAGTTGATTTGTTCTGTTTGCCCTTTTTGGCAAGCGCTACATAATTTGTCTTTGATGAACTTCATCTTTGGTAGACTAATAACTAAGTCATGCTTAACCAATTTGTTCAAGTGCTCCATGTGAACGTGAGCAATCCTCTTGTGCCATAACCAAGCGTCATTGTTGTTTACCATAAGACATTGTACCTTCATAGACAAATCATCTAAAGTAATCATAAAAATATTGTTAGATCTTATACCTTTGAGTTTTACCTCATTGGTTGCCTCATCCATAATAAGGCATTCTTCTTTGTTGAATTTGATCTTGAACCCTCTATCACAAAGTTGACTTATGCTAAGAAGGTTGTGTTTTAATCCTTCAACATAGAGAACATCCTCAATTTGAATGGATGGAGGTGTGCCAACTATTCCAACGCCAAGAATCTTTCCTTTGGTGTTGTCTCCATAGGTGACATACCCTTTGGCTTTATGTACTAGATATGAAAATTGGTGTACATCTCCTGTCATATGCTTTGAACATCCACTATCAAGATACCAAACATTTGATGTGGATTTCAAGCATACCTACAAAAACAAATTATTCTTTGTTAGGTACCCAAGTTGCCTTGGGTCCTTCATAGTTAGTTCCCTTTTTCACCCACACACAATGCCCACTTGCCATACTAAAGTTTCTAACATAGCAAGCATTAGGTGTATGGCCTTTAATACCACAATAAAAACAAGTAGGTTCAAAGTTACTTCTATATCTAGAAGGATAAGATTTCTTCTTAGGAAATGTTTTCTTTTTCGATACATTAGCCTTTTTCTTTTGATGATTATAAACAACTTGCTTCTTTTCTACTTTCTTGGGATTGGAACTATTACTAGCCTTTACAAAAACAGTGGGATTGTTACTTGGTTTCTTAGAATTCACATAACCAAGACCCCTTTTATCATTTGGATAACGTTGTTGGCTTAGTAATCCTTCCAATCCTATTTGTCCTTTTTCATATCGTTCAATGACTCTTTTCAATTGAACAATTTGAAAGACATTTGATTCACACTTGGAGCATGCAAAGTTTTCCTTTTCTTTAATAAAATTATGTTTTTGAAGATCAAAATCTTTAGTCATGGTGTCAATTTTTTCTAGACAAATTAGAAGTTCTTTTTCTTGATTTGACACCTTTTTGTATAAACTTTTTCATTCTTTCAAGAGTTCATCAATAGAACCTTGAACATCATCATCAAAAAGATTAAATTCATTACTAACCTCTTATTCATCGTCGGAGTGATGTGAAGCCATTAATGCTAGATTTGCACATTCGTCGCTTTACGAATCGGATGAAGAACTTATCTCATTATCTTCCCAAGCAACATAAGCCTTTTTGTTCTTGAACTCATTTTTGCCTTTGAATCCATTTTTCTTGGAGAGTTTTGGACAATCCGACTTTATGTGACCTTGCTTTCCACATTCATAGCATGTGACATCTTGTGTTGATGTGGAGGATTCTTTATCTTTATGCTTATATAATTTCTTTCTTTTGACAAAGTTAGCATTATGAAGATTATTTTTATGACCAAAATATTTTCCTAACCTTTTTAGCAAGAGATTTTCATCTTCCTCCGATGCATCTTTATCTTGACTTTCTTTTGAATCAACTTTCAAAGCAATGCCTTTGGATTTCTTCTTATGATTCTCATGTTTTTCAAGTTTTCCAAGTTCCGTCTCATATTCTTGAAGCTTTCCGAAAAGTGTTGCGGAAGTCATAGTTGCTAGGCTTTTCTTTTCGGATATTGCCGTCACTTTTGGTTGCCATTCCCTCGTTAAAGACCTAAGCACTTTAAGATTTAATTCATCGTTAGTTAAAGTCTTACCGAGTGCCTTCAAATGGTTTGTCAAGTGAACGAATCTCTTTTGCAAGTCAAGGATGGATTCTCCGGGCAGCATTCTGAATAATTCATATTCTTGAGTCAAAGTGTTCAATCTAGACCTTTTGACTTCGACGGTTCCTTCATGAGTTTCTACAAGAGTATCCAAAATTTCCTTTGCCATTGTACATGCCGATACTCGGAAAAATTCATCCATACTAAGAACACTTTGGAGAATATTGATTGCCTTTTTGTCAAAGAGAACTTTTTTCTTGTCATCATCATCCCATGATGCTTTAGGTTTTGATGACCCAACACCATTGACAACACACACTGGAGTAAATGGACCATTGTCAACAGCATTCCATATTTCTTCTCCTTGCGCTTCAAGATGAGCCTTCATGCGAATTTTCCAAAAGTCAAAGTATTCACCACAAAACAATGGAGGCTTGTTGTTACTACCACCATCTTTGAAAACTGAATTTGGATTTGCGGAAGCTATTCTGGATCTTTAGGAACAAGTTACCTATAACTTGCTCTGATGCCAATTGTAAGTTTCAGAGTGCCTAAGAGGGGGGGGGGGGTGAATTAGGTATATAAAAATTTATTCGGTTTTATGAGAATACTTGAAGTAATTTTGTTTGGTTAAGTGTTTGAAGGTTTTGGTTATATCTTATCTTTTCCTGATTATGGTGATGAAAGCGATAAATGCGGAAAAGTAAAGAACACGATGATATATCCTGGTTCCCCTCACAATCCGAGAGTACTCCAGTCCCCTTTCAAACACGAAAGAGATTTCACTATAGTTAGAATGATTGTACAGCCTATGCTTACTATCTAACCTATAGGGTGATCAAAGGTTCTTAACACCTTTAAGACCAAACAAACACTAATGTGAATGAAGAACAATCCTCTTCAAATCACAACACTTACTTCCAACAATCCTAGATAGTAAGGGAATAATTTATTTAAGTAATACAATGATTTAATTTGAAATAGATGGATATCACTATCAATCTTCAATTGATCTTCTTTTTCAAGATGAAAACAATTCTCAAGCAATGATTATAAATGTTCACAATGTATGTATGAAACTTGTAATGATTTTTAATGAAAGTGTATATGGCAAGTTTCACAAAATTATGAACACATGAAAGTTTAAGTGCAAATTTGAATGAATGAGAAAGTTGTTAATATGAAGAAGGTTTATTGTTGTTTTTGAAAGTTATTGATTATTATTTAAAAACTGAAAATCTGCATTTTATAAAGTCACAAGAACCTCTTCATTCACGCCAATTCATATGAAAAGTTGCAATGCATTCATGAAAGAGTACTACTTGAAAAATGTTCAAAAACCAAAAGAAAAGCTGCACTGGTTCGCTAGGAACCGGTTCCGACACAGACAGAACCCGGTTCTTAGTGAACCTTATAAGTCAGATTTCAAAAATATCACGCAGGAACCGGTTCCCCTATTGGTACAACCCGGTTCCTGGTACAAATTCCAGGGAGGTGTTTTTGAACAAGTTTTGGAACCCGGTTCCCTGTTAGGGAGGAACCGGTTCCTGAAAGGTTATTTTCAAAAATTATTTTTGAAAAAGATTTTAAACAAAGTTTTTCTTAAATGAAAACATGTTGGATATGTATATGATTATGAATGCATATTTTTGTGAACATCTATATTCAAGATTAATAATCATTTGTACCATTTGACATTTGATGATTCTTCAATAATTCTTCTTCTAATCTTCAAGACTTTTATATGATGTTGATAAGCTTTTTGCACATCCTTTGAATGTTGATGTCCATGTTGTCTTCATCAAAACAAATGCTTTAAATATGACTTGAGAAGCTTGCAATTACATCTCTAAGGTCTTATTTTAGTATGGAAACTGAGTTGCCACCAAAACATCCCGTGAGTCGAATCTCAATGAGTGTAGCATCGAGTATCAACCAACCTTGGACTGCACCAAACCCGACCATCTCACTATCTTCTAATGGCCAAGATGGGTCAATTAAGGTTCTAAAAGTAAGTTAGTTCTAATGATACCACGCGGAAGCCTAATGTTATCCTTGATTGACTCAAGGAACATTAGTACGAACCAGAGTGTCGCACTAACCGTAGCCATCACTTCAACCATATCGGTCTATGCTGTACAATTTTCTTGATCTATTACTACTTACCTAAGGCATCCCTAGATCCGAGTGAAGGATCTTGTAAGTAAGTAAACCCAAACAACCCTTAAAGAAAAGCAAAGAAAGAAAGCAGGTAAAGTGATCTAAACTCTAAGGTAACCCCTCTTTTTAAGTATTCCCCAGCAGAGTCGCCAGTTCTATAATACGGTGGGAGAACTGACTTTTTTTGGTTTTATCTAAATGTGAAGATAACAAGAGTCGCCACCGACTTTTCTTTTATTCAATATAAGGAAAGGGTGAAAAGAACAGGAAAGACCTTGATAGATTTTGAGTTCAGGGGGTAAGTTATGAAAAGGGAAGGTGTTATCCCCCTTTTCATCTGTAGTTATCTACGAGCTCTTAAACGCTAGCTCAATTTTTGAAATTTTCTTTGTGTGTGATTTTATTGAAAATATTTTGAAAAACCAAAGTACGGCTGACTTTGTAATGATTCTTGTATCAGTCCTCAAGAATGTGTACAAAGTGTTTTAGAAGATATTTCGTTTGAAAGTGTGATGTGTAAAAATGTCTTTTAGAAAAGATTGTGAGCAAGCGCTTAAGAGTTCCTTACCTTCTAAAGGTCATTCTTATTATTTTTCCTTCTCCTTTAGAGATAGTGTTATCCATACCATTATTAGTAGGTAGCCCTATCTATTGAATATGAAGGGACAGGTGGAGGGTCATCGAATGGTCATTGAAGGCAAGATATAGAGATACTTTAGCAATTTCGTATCAGAGGGACTAAATCATTTTCGTGGGCAACATCGAAGGGTCATCGAGGGACTATGATCTTTATTCGAGGGTCTTTTGTTAAAATATCCATATTTTTCGAGGGACGTGACCACTATTTCCGAAGGCAACGAAGAGAGGTTACCCTAGAGGTGCAAGTGTGAGAAGTGTGTTCAGTTCAGTTATATTTATATTGAGAATTAGATTTTTTTTATCAGTTGATTTTAGATCTTGCCATACACGCCCTAATTACTAGCAATATAAAATATAGTAGGAAAATAAAGGTGCGGAAAGTAAACCCTACGCTATTACAAGGCTTTGGGGCAGTTACATAAGAAAATAAGGAAAAGTAAAACACGAAATTTAATCCTAAGCTATTACATCCTCCTGTGAGCAGTTACATCATAAAAAAACATGGAAATATAAATCTACGCTATTACAAGAATTGTACGACCTATACATTCATCTAAGAATTTAAATGCAAAAAGAAATAAGAAAGATATTAGGAAGAGTGCTTGTATATTTTTTTAGAAAATAATTTGATGTTAATTAAATAGTTAAATCCCTAAGTCTAATTAATTTTAATTAATAATAATACCTAAAGTCTAATTAGTTCTAATATTAAGAAAATTATATTTAACCTAATTAGTTAGTAAATAATAAAAAATGTCAAAAATTAATTATTGATAAAAAAATAACCTAATTTGTTAGGGTTTTAAGAAAGGATTAAAATTGGTTAATGGTTGTTTAAGGAAATAATTAAGAAAAAGGAAAAAATTAGGGTTAGAAAAAATCAAGGAAATTAGGTTAAACAAAAAAAGGTAAAACTGCACGCAGTGGGGGTTAAACCCACACCCTCCTGCCTTCACACTGCATAGCTTACCACCAGACCAAGCGCCCGTTGGTGTTAGGAGACATGCGGTGCATGATATATAGGAAACCTGCATAAATTATGAAAAATAACAACAAAATATTATGAAGCGCATGATCGAACCCACACCCTTACGTTCACAAACCTTCGCCTTGACAAATGGTGCTACACTCTCATCCAGTATCATAATTGAAACAAATAAATATATTATAAAAGTGGACCAGAGAGGCGTCTGAGCCCTAGCTCCGATCATCTTCTCCAGTGAGCTCGTTTCTCTAACCTGTAAAACATCACACTTTAGAGAGTGAAAAGAACCCTACCCCCCTAAATCAACCCTTGTGAATCCATTGGTGGCCTTAGTTTTTGCTAAATCGTCCTGTACAAAGAGATATGATCAAAATAATTCGAAACCATTTAAACATGGTGATGTACGATTCTGGAATCATGGGTTTCATGCAAGGGCTTAAACCTGCATTATTACATCTCAAGAACACATTAGAAACGTTAGTTCACATCAAAACATCACAAAAATTAAAATATGCATTTCATGTAAATGCAAAATTTACCATGTATGGGATGCATGTTTCAGGCACTTTTGATTATCAAGAATGATCAAGACTTACTCTATAACACCTCAGGAGCTGATTTGAACGGATGGTTTGCTTTAAGAAGGGATGGAAATAGGATTTCGAGTTTTCCCTAGTTCTTGAGAACTTTTGTGAATTTGGAGTTCGCTTGGAGGCAGTATTTCGTGGTCCTGAGTGTATGAATATCTTGTGTATTTATAGGACAAGATATTAGGTCAACAAAATTGAATTGAATCTAAGTCTTTCATGGTGAAATATTTGATTTGGAATTTGTATGAAAAGTTTCCAAATTTGCTTCAATCATGTATCAATCATCTCCACACAATTTCTTCATGAATGTCACAAAATATTGGGCCTCCGTCTGACTGAAATCAAAAGCCCATGTGCTTTGATCTAATGCTTCATATTTTATTTGATTTAATTTTCATTTAAATAAAAAAATTCAAATAAAAGAAGAAAAAAACATAAAAAATATGTGAATGGTTCCGGGGGTCCCATAATATGTCATAAACACATATGAACTTCAAAAGTTAGGCCCGTTAGTCCAAAAGCCCAAAATTGTTCAATTAAGGTTTCATGCAATTTCACAAAATTACCTAACTTGTGCAACTCATAACTTGCTCAATTTTTATGAAGGTAATCTTGGACTTTTTGGAAAGCTCGGGATTTCTCCTAAAACTCTCATGTTGGTAATTTTTCTATTTGAAGATTTTAACTTGATGTAAATTGCTTTGACAAAAAGTGTCTTTTTGTTGACTTTTAAAATGACCTGTAATGTTTTGGCTCATATCTCTTAAATGAAGCATTTTTGGCCTTGATCTTGGAGAGACAAAGTTGTATATAATTGAATATACATCAAAATGGGCTTTGGTTGATAATTTTCTGATGAAGCATGTGAAAGTTATGCTTGATCAAAGTCCAGTTGACCTCTCTTGAAGAAAACCCTAATTTAGCAACTTTTGACTTTTGATGAATCTTGAGTTTTCTTGATGGATCATGATCAACCCTTGATAAAATAATGAATGTGAGTTCAAAATGTTGATGTTGACCAAAAATATTGAAGTTTGACTGTATGTTGAACACAATTGACTTTTTGTCCAATATAGTTAATTTTCAATCATTTGAGCAATTGAGTGAGAAAACTTGTGTTGCAAGGCTTGCAATTTGGTATGAGGATGCCTTGAAGTATATGAGAAAGTATGAAGTCCATCTGAATCATTAGAAGTCCAATTTTCTTTGAGAAAACCAAAACCCTAATTGTATGTCACTGCTTAGGGGGAGGGTTCATCTGATCAATTCTTGAATAGTATTGAGTACTTGAGAACTTTAGGAGCATGAGAAGATGTCTTGAAACAACTTGTATTAAAAGTGGTAGGATAAATTTTTGGGTACAACACACCCATTATTGGTTGGTCCAGAGGGCACTGGTACCATACTTGGTAGGGCGGACTACGATTCCATTCCCCGTAATCAGTAATTGGGAAAAATGGGGCTGCAACGCTTAGTACCAGAACCCCGTACTTAGGAAAGATTAGAGTCACTAATTGATCCCCCTACTATGAGCGTGTAGGGATAACAATTAGGCTTAATGTGATTGTGCTAGAATGAAAATGGGTAAAAAGAGACGAAAACATAGGTCGAGTTATAATAGAATGATTCAGATTGGTTTGCATATGATGGGAGTTTCTGGCTTGTCTCATTATGGTATCCTTGGTATTGACGTTTAATACCTATTCATTTGACAATAGCATAACAACCACGTATGATTAGAGTTTTTATTGTGTGTATGTTTCAAACCCGCGTCTTAGTCGTTATTGCGTTGGTTGATTGCTTGGGGACAAGAAATGGTCTAAGTGTGGGGGAGTTTGATAACTTAAAAGAACATTGTATTTTCTGACTTGATTCACATTCTATTTAGTTTCATTTCTCGTTTTTATCATGTATCGAAATGTTGCTTGCGTTATGTTGCTTTGTGTTGTGTTTCAGGCTATTTGTTGTTTGTGAATAAACATGTATCGAAATAAAAAGAGAGGAAGAAATAGCATAAAAAGAAGCAGAATCTCACTTCTACTGATGTGGCGGATGCCACCATCACCATGGCGAGCTCCATAGCCTCCATTCCACGTGAATTAATGAGTCTCAACTCATGGCGGTCGCCATGAGCCCCATGGCAATCGCCATGCACCCAAAAATCAAAAACATGCAAAAACAGAATTGGAGCACTTCTTCCCCACTTCCCTATATTTTCTCCTATTTTGTTGTACACGATTTGAACATGGAAGCAGGGTTGTAACTTTATATATTTGATAGTTTTATTAGTCCTAGGGTCGTAGTTTTTTGTATGTGAAGCTCTGTCGAACTGAAAAGCAAGCCTTTGAATGAATTTTTGATTGTAATCATGCCATCATATTTAGAAGCAATCAAATTTCTTTAACTCTAGTTTTTCTCATGTTTTTATTTACCGCGTTATAGTTATTGCCGGTTTAGTCTAACTACAATGTATTCGATTATCTCAATTTCCATGTTTAATGCGTTTTTAATAAGTAATATGTCCGGCTAAGCATATAGAGTCTGGTATATAAATACCATTCTTTCCGACGAGACTTGCTAACAAGTTGGCTTCATTTTCTAATTGAAAATTCATTTTCGGTCTTTGTTTCTTAAGCTTAATTTAAATAGTTTTTTCACGGGAGTGAGAGGTTATTTAACACGATTTTGTCACGAGAGTGAGAAATTAACTAAGGTTCAAGCGGCACTGCGAGAGCGCGAGGGTCGAACCAGATAATAATAATGGGGCATCGATTACTAAAGAGAGCGAGAGCACTTTAGGCATCTATTAGAACTGTTCAGTTTTCAAAACGTGTTCCTTGATTAGAATGGGAGAGCGAGAGCAAAATCCCATGGTTAAGGAACATGACTTTATTCAAAACTACGAGAGTGTGAGATATTATCTTTAAATTGATATTTTCTACTAAACACTATTCTAACGACACTACAAGGCAACGGGTTACAGAGTCTCTGAGGTACGCGGGATACACATTCTGGTCTCTCTTTATTATAATATTTTCCAATTAATTTTAGTTTAGTATTAATCCCCATTAATCCAAGATAACCATTCGTCTTAGCTTTACATAGTAACGATAGATAACATTAGTTTAATTATTAGTCCCTGTGGGTTCAATATCTTTTAAAACTACGCGATCAGACTGTGCACTTGCAGTTAGTTGACCCGATAGACTCTTAAAGTCGCGATCATCTTTGGTGATTGTTTATCCCCTAGCAGGGTACATCTCTTCTCCAATAGAGTATTCCCATAAGCAGAAAGTGTATATCCTTTCTATTTCCCCACTGATTTTGTCTCTCATGGAAGTTTTTATTCAGCGTTCTTCTACAATTTATATTATCCGGATGGAACAAATTCCCCAGTTGAGTTATTTCCTCACTGAGTTGAGTCTTATTTGATAGGTTCTTTCTAGTTTGTTCCTAGAATGAACTTGGGTCCTTGATTGGAAAATGTTATCTTTCTTAAAAGATTGGTTTATCCATAACCTTTATGTGTTTACCTGTGTTAAACTATCACATGTTTGATTGACGATATTCACTTATTCCTTTGGTTATTTACCTATGTTAATCTATCTCATCTTTGATAGATGGTATTCATTCCACCTTTCTATGTTTACCTATGTTAAACTATCACATCTTTGATAGATGATATTCACGTATTCATTTGGTTGTTTACCTATGTTAAGTTATCACTTCTTTGATATATGGAATTCATTCCATATTTCTCTGTTTACCTATGTTAAACTCTCACATCTTTGATAGACAATATATTTACGTATTCCTTTGGTTGTTTACACATGTTAAGCTATCACATCTTTGATAGACGGTATTCATTCCATGTTTATGTGTTTCCCTATGTTAAACTATCACATCTTTGATAGACAATACTCACTTATTGCTTTGGTTGTTTACCTATGTTAAGCTATCACATCTTTGATAGATGGTATTCATTCCACCTTTATGTATTTACCTATGTTAAACTATCACATCTTTGATAGACAGTATTCACTTATTTGTTTACTTGTGTTAAACTATCACATGGATGATATGGTATTCATTTCCTTTGGTATTTCCTACCCATTTAGGTTTTTATCCTCAATAGGGTTTGTATTTCCATTTTCTCCTCCTTGTGTTGGTCCCAATCGAGTTGAGTTTTCTATTTAAATCTTTTTGGGTTATTCCCAGTAGATTTGAATTTCCTCTTTGTTGTACCCCAAAATTTGCCCTCTCATTTATCAAGATTTTCCCCACAAGATCTCTTTGACTCAATACTGGATTAGGGTTTGATCAACTCAAGACATCTCATCATGCACTAATGACCCAAAATTAGGGTTTTGAGTTTGCACAAGGATTTTTGGACTATCAATGCTTCATATTACTTTCGAGTATCATCATGGACCCCTAAGCTTACTCATGTCAAGTTTCAAGTCTTGAATCACATTTTTGATCAGTCAATTGGACAGTTGAACTAAAAATCAACTGTATTGGGGAAAAAGTCAACCATGGAAATTTTACAGTCAAACTTCATAATTTTTTATCCACATTAACATTTTAGACTCATATGTATCATTTGATCAAGTTTAGACCATAATTCCTTAAGAAATTTGATCAAATCATCAAAAGGGCAAAATGGTCAAAATTAGGGTTTTGACTGAGAAAGGGCAATTTCTGATCCTTGACCTAACAAATGACCAATTGGTTTGAAGCATGATTTAAAGGGTTCATTTATATCATCTTGTCATAATGACATGGTTCAAAACATTGCATTTTTATTGGATTGATAGATGAAATTTGCAGTCAACTGATCAAAAGTCAATTGTATACTGAAAAGTCAAACTTTGACTTTTTGGTCAAAATCAAGTGCCAAGGATCACAATTCATCAAAAAATGTCAAAATGTGAAACTTTTTCACCAAGAAATCAAAGATTGAAGATTTGGTTATGAAATTTGAAATTTTCTTAACTTAGAAATTTTTCTAAGTATAGAAAATTTCTTATTTTTTTTCAACTTTAAGCCAAATTTCCACCATGATGCAAGATGATTCAAAGAAAGTTACCAACATGAAAGTTGTAGACCTCCATGAAATATCCAACTTTGCTTCACACATATTTCCCTAAATATGCTTAGATCTCAAGATATAACTTTGTGAATACATGCCCATGAACTAAATAACTTAGTGAAATTTTGCCCTAATTTAGGCAGGTTTTTTACCTAACTTCATGGCAATTTTTCACCTAGTTCCAAGAGGAATCTTGAAATGCATTTCAAAGATGAGTTATAGAGAACATTGCAATATTTCCAAAATGTCCAAGAACTCCTTGACATCATTTTTGAGTAGGGAGAATCGAAGATATGAAGTTGGAAATTTCTCACTTTGAATTCAAGCCATTTCATGAAGAATAAAATTCAAATTTGAACCTATGCTGCCTAATTATTGCTTTACAGGTCTCAAAGTTGTTTCTCACTTCATAATTTAATGCTTACACAGTTGAAAAAGCTTTAATTCAAGCCCAAGAGTCTTTGTCCAAGTTGTAATTCCATAAATGGCACAAAGTTGTCATTGCCATTTTGGAAAAGGTTCACTTTTGCAACTTTCCAATTCTTGAGCATTGGACCTGTCTTCTCTATACACACAAGTCCTACAGACCTAAAGCAACTTGTATAGAGCTTATACCAACTCCAAGCAGGCCAGTACAAGCATGTGGAGACTTGTCCCTTCACTTTGCTTCAAAAGCAAGAAAGTGTGCAAAAAGTCTACAACTCAAAAATCTGTTGGAGAGCTGACTTGAAATTTGCTCTATACTAATACATAAACCCACTACAACTTGGAACACGATGGAAAAAGGCATGAAACACTCAAACACTCCCTCTCACCAAAAACCTGTAAAAAACTTGCAGTTTAAGTATAAGCACAACAATCCACAAATTGGCTCGTGCGTTTCAAGTTTTAATCATCCAAACACTTTACCTACTTCATATCTAAGTGATCTAGACCATCATCCCTGCACCGTAACTCCTCCTTATTCATCTGCCATTTTTGTTTTCCAAGCTTGCAGGTTGACTTGGATAGAGAGTTCCAGGCACTTCCAAAGCAAGGCAAGGATTGGAACACACTCAGGGAGGTTCAAGCAAGCTCAAGCAATCATCAGGCCTTCATAAATCTCACTCAAACTCCATTCACGATCTCAGCTGAAAGAGGTAAGAACTCCAACTTTTATCTCCTCATACAGGCATCCATTGGCCACGATTTGTGAAAAGAAAAAGTAGATATCATTGCTACAAAGCTGCACATATCCATAACTTGCATTTATTTGGCCTGAGTTGAGAGAATTTTGAACTTAAAGTTCCTGGAAAAATTAGGTTAAGAATTAGGGCCATTAAAATTCTCTTTAATCTTGGACTTATTGTTTTGGTTATGCACATGGTTAGAATTGTGAGACAAAATGCTATAACATTCATGTTATCAATTTCCGTTTTTGTTGAGAGATGAAAGAGTTACAAGAGGTCCGGCTAGCTTGAGGAAGAAGATGAAGTACAGGGCTAGGAACGATTTCATGTTATGTATTTTTGTTTTCATATAAACTAACGGATGTACAGCCACCCCAGTGGCAAGGTAGCGCGCTGGAAATGCATAGGTCGTGGGTTCGAATCTTGGCGCTACCTTTTGTTTTTTCATATTTTTCCAGTTTCATTTTTTTTTGCTATTTTGCAGGATGGGCTTCAACATTGGTCCTAACGTTTTTTTCTAATATAACACCACCTAATTTCTCAGGATACCCCATGGCCCGTGCATTTTATTTATTTGTTTTATTTTCTTTTCTTTGTTTCATTAAAATATTTTTCTTTAATACGTAAAATCATAAAAAGAATATAAACATGTTAAATTTTTCATTTTGTTTATTTTATTTTATTTTCACATAAAAAATATTTTTATTAAACTATATATTAATTATTTCTTTCTTAAATAAACTTGTAAATATAATAGAATTAGGTTAACTATTTTATTCCCTTTTTTATTCATACTTGTAAAATATTTATTTTTTATATATAAAAACTAAATATTTTCATAAGATATTGTTTATTATTTTTAATACAAAAATACATAAAAATAATACCTATAGAACTTTATTTTCTTTTAAATTAGGAATTAGGGTTAACTTTTATTTTCAAGAATTAATTTCTTTTTCTTAAGTTTATTAGATTTAAGTCAAAACCCTTTTCACATAATGAACAAAACAAAAATCCTTTTCTTGTATTTTATGTATCCTTGCATATTTAATTTGTCTTGTACATTATTTATTCTATTACTTGTACAAATTCGATTTAGTTGTAATAGC
The DNA here is from genome assembly GCA_948472305.1 of Vicia faba. Lineage (NCBI taxonomy): Eukaryota > Viridiplantae > Streptophyta > Magnoliopsida > Fabales > Fabaceae > Vicia > Vicia faba. The sequence goes on along the minus strand of OX451740.1, from coordinate 1,065,701,029 downwards.
TTAATTATATTTACATTTTTACAAGTCCCCATTTATAATTTATATTCCCCTCTCCCATAAAATGTTGTAATAGCGTAGTAATCTTTAAATTATGCAATTTACCGCTTTTATATACCATGTTAGTAATTAGGGTTTGTATGGCAATATCAAAAACAAATCAAATAGAAAACCCTAAATCCAAGACAAAATCAAGCATGAAAATAACACACTTGCACACAAGCATCTGTTGTACCCCAAAATTTGCCCTCCCATATTTCTCAAAACATGTCAAGAATAATCTCAAGTTGCTCAAGATGGCTCAAGAATTGGACAGTCAAATCATCTTCTAAGGCAGTCAATTCAAAATTAGGGTTTTGTGTTGTATCAAGGTCCTTACATCCAAATGACCTCAAGTGCTTCCCAATGTTATAATATGTTCTTAAGTTCATCCATGTCAAATTTCAAGCCTTTCAAAGGAAGTTTGGTCAGTCAATTGCTCAAGAGGCCCAAAAATCGATTGTGCTAGGGCAAAAGTCAACTGTGACCTACAAATAGTCAAACCTCAAGATTTTTTGTCAACATTCTCATTTTAAAGGATAATTCATCATTTGATCAAGGGTTGATCATGATTCATCAAGGATTTCTCAAGATTCATCAAGATTCAAAAGTTGCTAAATTAGGGTTTTGTAGGAAAAGTCAACTCAACTTTGACCAAGCATAACTTTCTCATACTTCATGAGAAATGACCCATCCAAAGCTCATTTTGAAGAGGATGCAATTTCATACAATCCATATTCACACCCCAAGATCAAGAAATGCACTCACAATAAGTTACAAATTTGGACATTATAGGTCATTTTTGAAAGTCAACAAAAACACCTTTTTTCCAAAGCTTATAACTTGATAATGGAATATCAAAATGCGATGAGACCAAAAGGGTTGGTTATAGGACATCTTAAGGTTTCTAAAAAGTCCAAGAACACTTACAAAAGTTCATAATTGAGGAAGTTATGCATTGTTGAAGTTGGGTATTTTTCGAAAATTGCCAAAAGTCAACTATCCTCAAAACTCCAATTTTTGACAAAAGGGCCCACCTTTTTCCACTTGATTTGGTCTTGTCACAGCACACACGTGTCCCATCTTCAGTTTCATGTCCATTCATTAATATTTCTATTTTATTTATTTTTTATTGAATTAATTCATTTTAAATCAATATTAATTCAAATAAAATCCAAAAATTGATGGAATGATATCTTTTTGATCATTACAGCTTTCAATTAACATGATACACCCAATCAAATTCGTACCATGCCATATTGTGAACAAAATCTTGTATTTGGCATAATTTTGGAAGCTTTGTTAATGAAGATCAAATCAAATCTCAAATCTTCAATGCACATGGATTCAAGCCCAAAGATTAAACCTAATTCACTCTATAACACTTGTACAAGCTAGAGGCATTAGGGACACGACCTAAGAGCTGCAGAAACGGACAAACCAAATTGGAGAAAAAGCTTGAAAAATTGAAAACTGAAATCCACACTAGAGACAAATTGGAGACCAAAGCTCAATGTGGTGTCCTTGCCTGAGATCCAACGAAGCTATTGGGATCAAAATCAAGCCTTGAAGCAGCCCCAAACTCGCTGTAAGTGTTCTTGAACATAGCCCTGCACATGAAATCGTGAATCCATGTTCTTGCATCTTTTTGCCAATTTTTTTGTACAATCAGGCTTAACGTCCAATTTCCAACATTTCTGTATCATTTAATTTCGTTTTCATGGCCTCTAACGTGATACCCGAACCTAGGGTTTCCATTCTTTGTTTTTAGGCATTTTTGATACAGGCAAAATCAGGGCAAACCATGACCATGGTTGTGTTTAGGGAGGAGAGACGAACACGTTGGTAGTCTTAGTTGGTATTTACATGGCCTAGGATGAATTTTGGAAGCAAGCCACGAATCTTCTTGCGGATAAAAATCCGCAGGTAAGAAAACCAGGGTTTTATTGGAGAAGACGATTAGGTGTCTTCCCCTGATTGGTCCATTTAAATTATGCGCGCTTTTTTTATTTTTCCCGGCATAATTGTTTGTTTGATATATAATAATTGCCATTTAATATAATAACAAACAAGCACAATGGTTGGGTTGGTAAGCGCGCTGTTACAAAGTCCCTTGGGACCTGGGTTCGAATCCCAGGTCCCCCAATACATTTATTTCCTTTTTCTTCAGGTATTCCCACGCAATGCTCAAAGTATGGTCTACCGTGTGCATCCAATTTCCAAGCGCCAGATGGCCTGCAAATCAAATCTAAAGGCCCAGATTGGAGGTACACCATACACTCAAGTCAATAGGCGCGCGTGGGATTCCAAAAGGTCAAAGCAGGCTTGCAGTAAATGGGCTTGGAATTGCTGTTCTCACCTTCAGAATTGGGCCCAACACCCTCCCTATGGGTTATTTCTTTATATTTTCTCTTTTATTTATTTGCTTTATTTAATTAATTATTATTATTATTACTAACCAATTAATTTTTTCTCATAAAATCAAAAACACAAAAAATATTATTTTTATTATTAATTCATTATTTTATTTTTTGTAAATAAATATTAATTAATTAACTTAGTTTTAAATAGGTTTAACATTTAATATTTTTTGCAATAAATTAAAATTAATGTAGAATTAGGTTTTTAATAACTTTTAACCATTTTTATTTAATTTCCTTAAAAACAAAAATCCAAAAATATTTTCATTATTTAATTTAATTTAATTGTTCATTTAATTTAATTCCATAATTTCAAAAATAACAAAAAAACACGCTTTCTTTCAAAAAGGGTCAAAACCCTAAAAAATACGCCGATTTAATTTTCTTGCACGCGATCCATTTATTTCCAATATTGTAATTGCTTTCGGAATGTAATAGCTTTTAATTAGGACTTTAATTATTTATCGCTTTATTTTACTTTCAGCAATTTAAATTAAAGGGTTTGTTTTTGGCGATGTAAATACCCGACGCCTTGTAATAGTTTAGATTTAATTTCCGCAAATTTAATTTCCGCAACTATACAATGTTAGATGTTTGATAATAGGGAATGCATGACAAGATTCAATGTATGAACTTAAAATCAGCATAGATAACCCATGACATGTACAAAGATAAATTAACCGAACTAACACACTCGCACATGCCACTCTTAGGGTACACCTCACTTGGTTGCCTCGAATGTGGCCATTGAGTATAGGAAGTTTTAAAGGTCGCCCTCTTGTCTAAAGATCATAGTTGCCTCGAAACAGTTGCCTCGAAAAAAATGATCTAAGACATTAGGGTTACCGCTAAGGCGTCCTAACATTGCTTTAGTGACCACACGTCCCTTAATCGAATTGACCCTTAAACTCCAACGATGGTGCTACCTACTCCTCAATAGTGGGATAACATTGTCTAAAGGACATTTGTACAAATTAATTCCTTTTTCAAGTAGGTAGATGGTTCTTAAGTACTTGCTCCTTTTAAAACAAAACAAAACTTTTCGCACTTACACTCCCTTCAAAACAAAAACTCTTTTCAAACCCACAAACACAAAGAAAAGCAATTTTGAAAACACTATGAGCAAGTACCTAAGAGCCCATGGATAACCACAGATAGAAAGGGTGTAACACCTTCCCTTTCTATAATCTACCTCCCGAACCCGAGAAACATCTCAAAAAAGGAATTTTTTTGTGCTTTTTTCCTTTCCTTGTTGGATAAAATAAAAGACGGTGGAGACTCTAGCTTACCGCGACATTTTGCGAAAACAAACGCAAAACGCGAACCAGCATTCCAAAACAGTCAGTTTTATTCCCACCAATCACAGAACTGGCGACTATGCTGGGGAAATACTCTATAAGTGAGGTGTACCTTAGGATTAGATCACTGTTGTTTTCAATTGTATGCTTTGTATGCTTTAATTTCGTGGGCTTGTATCAGAGTTCTATAGATCCTAACCCGGATCTTGGGATACCCTTTAGGTAAGTAGCAATAAACTGTGAGGGAACTGTCCGGCGTAGACCGACACGGTTGAAGCAGTAGCTACATTGGTGTGGCACGTTAGTCTGTACCGATATCCCTTGTGTTGGAACGAGGAGAATATGGGTCTTCTAAGGGGTCATTAAGCACCAACTGACCTTAGAACCTTAAATTGACCAACTTGGCCATAGAACAGTAGCCGTATGCTACACTCATTGAGACTAAACTCTCGCGATGATTCCGGCCGCAAGAAAAGGTTGCTAAACTGAAATTATGACCGATCGAGGGTAGTCAGTGATATTGAGATCCTCTAGAACCCGGTTACTATTTTTAGGACAGGTTTAAACCAACTGAACTGAAAGAGGGTAGTACCTAAGCTCCATGCCAGCCTGAAATCTAAGGGCTCTGAGTGTGACTTGTGTGCCTTTACCATGTTTGCTTTTTGTGGATACTTGTGGCGTGCTTACTATCATGACATCATGACATCATAACATTGCATACATCTTGCATAAGGACTAACCTATTTCAAAGACAGGAGGGATTCATCTTTGTTCTGTTTTGTAGGTCATCATGATGCCCATGCGTAAGAATACCATCCGGATCAACTTTGTCCAAGTCCCTACCTTGCTTAAAGAGTTGGTTTCTAAGATGCATGACACTACTTCCTTCATTAGGAGGCATGGTTCTCTTCTCAGTTTGGTCACCTCCAAGTTGGACGAGCAGATGATGAGTGTCCTGGTTCAGTTCTATGATCCGTTGTACCATTGTTTTACTTTTCAAGACTATCAGCTGGTTCCCACCTTAGAAGAGTTCTCTGAGCTGCTCAGTATCTCTGTTCTGGAGCAGACCCCGTTTACTGGTTGGGAGAAGACCCTTAGGCCCGAAGAGATTGTTGCAGCCCTTCATTTGACTAAAGAGGAGGTAATGGCTAATTGGGAGACTAGGAGTGGAGCAAAAGGCTTTCTGACTAAGTTCTTGGTTGGCAAGGCTAAATACTTCTAGGATAGCCTAGACTTTAAGGTGTTCGAGGATATTTTGGCTCTCCTGATATATGGCTTGGTATTGTTTCCGAATCCTGACACTTTTATTGATGTTAATGCTATAAAGATCTTCATCTCTCAGAACCCTGTACCCACTCTCTTGGGTGACATTCTCCATCAGCTCTATGCCCGTACTGCCCGAAAGCGGGGAACCTTAATGTGTTGTGATCCATTATTGTCGAGGTGGTTTATTTCGCACCTCCCCAAGTCAGTGATGAAGAACAAAGAAGGAATGGGCTGGGCCTATAGGGTGATGTCTCTCTCTCATAATGACATTATCTGGACTCTCAAGGGTATGGATGAGGTGACTATCATTGATCACTGTGGAGAGTATCCTAATGTTCCATTGATAGGAACCCATGGAGGGATTTCTTACAACCCATGCTTAGCTCTTCGTCAGTTTGGAAGAGCCAGAAGAGAAGGACCTCATGAGATGCTAATGCCTCATATCATCTTTGATTTTCAAGGGGATAGCGACAAGCAACGTCATAGATTCAAAAGGGCTTGGGATAGAGTTCACCAATCTGATCCACATGAGCTGGGTCCAATGACTTCACTCCCGATGGAGCCATATCTCAGATGGGTCCGTATCCGTGCCCAAAAGCTGGGTATGCCATATGAAGTCGTCCGGCCTGTCACTCTTGAAGTTGCTAATGAAGAAGGGGTTCTTCCAACCATCCTCCATCCTTACATGCCCACTGACATTGGGGCACTGAAGAGATCTTGGATGCAGCTGAGGGATGAACGAGATTCTTACCGAGAGAAGTTCAACGAGCAAGAGCAGAAGATCCAGAAGCTGACTAGGCAACTGGAGAACGAGCGAATTCTTAATGACTATGTCTGCACTGATAAGAAGAGACCATGGGAGCATTGATAGGCCTTTGATGATTTCCTTTCCAGTTTTATTTTTACTTTTCAGTATTTTCGTTCTTGTAACGCCTTAGGGGAAATTTGTTGAACAATTTGAATTACAAAGTTATCTAATAAAGTGTGTCTCCTTTCTTGTTTACAAATTTGAATCTCAATTGTCTTTAAAATCATAATCATACGCATTTCATCCCATGCACTTCATAAGCAGGTACCCTTTACAGGTCTCTTACCTTCTTCGTTGTTTATTTCAGCATCATGTCTGCTGAACCTTCAACTGAGCAAGCCATCAAGGCCCTCCAGGCCCAGAATGCCTAATTTCAAGAGCTATTCATGAGTCTAGCTAAAGGTCAGCAAGACCTGAAGACCCTAATTTTGAAGGAGAAAAAGAAGAAGAAGAAGAGGACAGTCCTGTTCAACACTGGTCCTAGGTTTAGAAACAGGCTACGGGATGAAGTTGATTTGACCACCTCATCTGGAGGGAAAGATAGTCCACAAGAAAGGAGGGCTCCTAGCCCCGTGGTCTCCGACAACGAGACGGACTACGATGAAGAACAGTATCCTCCGGCCGAGGATAAATACAAGCAACTGGAAGATCGGTTGAGTGCTATGGAGGTTCAAAAGGTGCCTGGTCTGGACTTCGGCGATCTAGGTCTATCATCTGGGGTGGTGATTCCCCATAAATTCAAGGCACCAGCCTTCGATAAGTATGACGGAGTTTCTTGTCCGAAGCTGCACCTCCGGTCATATGTGAGGAAGATTCAGCCGCACACAGCTGATAAGAACCTGTGGATCCACTTCTTCCAAGACAGTCTCTCAGGGACTCAGCTTGAGTGTTTCTATCAGTTGGACGGAACCAGTATCCGCAATTGGGAAGATTTGGCTACTTCTTTCTATAGGCAGTATCAGTACAACTCCTACCTCGCTCCTACACGTACCCAACTCCAGGGTATGTCAATGGGAACGGGTGAAGGATTCAAAGATTATGCTCAAAAGTGGAGAGACCTCGCCGGAAGGGTACAACCTCCCTTAGCTGATCGGGAACTTGTTGACATGTTTTTGGGGACCCTGTCTGGTCCATTTTTCAACCACTTGATTGGAAGCTCTTCATCTGGGTTTACAGATCTTATTTTGACTGGTGAGAGGATTGAGGCTGGTATTAAGGCTGGTAAGATACAAAAGGGTGCTTCATCAAGCACCGAGAAGAAGCCGTTTAATAAAGAGTCCAGTGTTGTCTACAGTGCAAGAAGACAGAATAGACCTGAACACCGCCAAGCTGTCAATGCGGTTGTTACTTCAAAACCTGCTGGTGCTCCTCAGTACAATAATCAACAAAAGGATGAGAGACCTAAGAGGCAATTCACTCGTCTCAGCATGACCTTATCTCAGATTCTGCCACAGTTGTTGAAGACTAATCTGGTGACTCTAAGGGAAGCCCCAAAGAATTCAAATACAACGTCACCAAGGTATAACCCTAACGCCCGCTGTGCTTATCACTCCGATAGCCCGGGGCATAATACAGATGATTGTTGGAGTCTGAAAAATAAGATACAAGACTTAATTGATGCGGAGGAGATTGAGTTCGAGGCTTCCGAGAGGCCTAATGTTGTGACTGCTCCCATGCCCAAGCATGGAGTGAATGCTATAGAGGAAGACTTGTTTGTAGTTTTTGTGGATGACATTGTTACCCCTCTGATGACTGTCAAAAAGAACCTCTTGCTAGCCGGTTTATTTCCGGGCTGTGACGAAGGTTGCTGTATGTGTTCTGCCCGTCCAAATGGTTGTCCGCTTTTGAAATCAGGTGTCCAGCGCCTGATGGATAGTAAAGAGATTCTGTTTGAGAAGACTTTTGTTCCCGTAGTTCATTCTGAAGAAGTTGCCATCATTACCATTTTCGACAATTCTTCCAAGGCTCCCTCGAGGAAGCCTGTTAGGATTACATCTGTTCCAAGAAGCACACCTGTGGTCATCACTATTCTGGGGCCCATCCCCTACACCTCTGATAAAGCCGTCCCTTGGCACTATGGGGCTGATGTTTATTTTCATGGAGTTAAGCAAGAGTTGGATGCTAATACTGACATCAGCAACATTACTGGACCTGTTAAAGTCACCCGCAGCGGAAGACTTTTCTCACCTGATATTGTTCCACCAACTATCCGAAGACCTGTTGTTATCACACCTGCCAGTGTACCTGCCACTATTCCTGATCAAGTTCCTATTCTTACCCCTGTCGCCGAGTCATCTGACACTCGGGGCAAAGGGATCACCATTGATGTACCTGCCCAGACGGAGGCACCAAAGACAATTACTGTTGAAGCTTCTAAGCAAGAGATGGAAGAGATTTTGAAGATTATTAAAAAGAGTGACTATAATGTAGTTGAACAGCTGGGGCAAACCCCGTCTAAGATTTCTATGTTGCCATTATTGCTGTGCTCAGAGGCCCATGCCAAGGCTCTGATTACCTTTCTGAAGAATGCCCACGTGCCACAAGAGACATCAGCTGATCAATTTACAGATTGCATGGCTAATTTAACTGCTGATAATGGGTTGGGTTTCTCTGACGCTGACTTGATCGCTAAAGGGAAGGACCACAACAATGCCCTGGATGTCTCCATTGAATGCAGGAGAACCACTCTTTCTCACGTATTGGTAGATACTGGTTCCTCATTGAACGTATTGCCTAAAAAAGCTCTAGACCGATTAGATTGTGAAGGGTTAGAGCTGAAACCAAGTAACATTGTTGTCAGGGCCTTTGATGGGTCTAAAAGGATGGTACATGGAGAGGTTGATATCCCGATCAAAGTTGGTTCTCAGGTATTCAATTATACGTTCTATGTGATGGACATTTGGCCATCCTACTCTTGTTTGTTGGGTCGTCCATGGATCCATAAAGCCGGAGCCGTAACCTCAACACTCCACCAGAAGCTGAAGTACCCGGTCAAAGGGAAGATTGTGACAGTACAGGGAGAGGAGGAGTACATGGTTAGCCACCTCAACTCTTTCTGATATGTAGAGATGGATGGGGAGTTCATTGAGACCCCATTTCATCACTTTGAAGAGGTTCCCCAGACACTGGCGTCAGCTGAGACTGTGGTTGAAGATTCTCCTATGAAAATGGCTTCCTTAAAAGATGCCAGGGCTGTTATTGAGAAGGGTGAGTGTGAAAATTGGGGCCGACTTCCCGATTTTACACAGAAGACTAACAAGTTTGGTTTGGGTTTCCCTGCGGAAGCTCAAAGGACTGTTCGGAATGCACGAATCGGAAGACCTCCCGTGTTCATCAGCAACTCGGGAGTAAATGCCATTGAAGATGATGTGGAAGAGTCTGAATTCGACAGCTGGATCTATCCTACGACCAATGGTGGACCGAGCAACTGGACAGCAAAGGACTTCATCCCTATTACTTTTGTTACCCAGTAATGAACTCTTTGTTTTGAATTTTTAATAGACAATGTTTTGAACTTTATGGCCCGGTATCTTACCCGGGACACCGTGGCTTCATTTGTGAGGGCTTTTGTGTGTCATTTTCATATATCATTAATAAAAGCATTGGACGTTTTTTGCATTTCAAATTTTGCGCTCCTTGTTTTTCTTTATTATATATTGCAAAACAGCTATTTTACACACACTCACGTATACAGGTCTACATCCACTCTGGATCTCACTGGTAACGACTCTGCTACTACCAGTTATGACTTCGAAAATCCAATTAACTTAGCCGAAGACGAAGGTGAAGATGATTGCGAAGTGCCTGGTGAACTTGCAAGACTGTTACTCCAAGAAGAGAGGGCCATTCAGCCACATGAAGAGCCGGTGGAATCAGTGAATCTGGGTACTGAGACAAACAAGAAGGAAGTTAAGATCGGTGCAAATCTAGAGCTTAGTGTGAAACAACAGTTGATTCAAATGTTGCGTGACTATGTTGAGATCTTTGCCTGGTCTTACGAAGATATGCCGGGGTTGGATACTGATATTGTGGTTCATCGCCTGCCTACCAAGGAAGACTGTCCTCCAGTGAAATAGAAGGTTCGCCGTATGCGCCCAGAGATGTCTGAGAAAATCAAGGCTGAAGTTATGAAACAGTTTGACGCTGGCTTTCTAGCAGTTACTTCTTACCCTCAGTGGGTGGCCAATGTGGTTCCAGTACCGAAGGAAGATGGTAAGGTCCGAATGTGTGTTGACTACAGGGATTTGAACAGGGCGAGCCCTAAGGATGACTTCCCTCTACCTCATATTGACGTTCTGGTTGACAACACCGCTCAACATAAGGTTTTCTCCTTCATGGATGGTTTCTCCGATTATAATCAGATTAAAATGGCTCCCGAAGACATGGAGAAGACGACCTTTGTTACTCAGTGGGGTACCTTTTGCTACAAGGTCATGCCTTTTGGGTTGAAGAATGCTGGGGCAACATATCAGCGTGCCATGGTTGCTTTGTTTCATGACATGATCCATCATGAGATTGAAGTATACGTCGACGATATGATTGCAAGGTCCCAAACTGAGGAAGAACACCTTGACCATCTGCAGAAGCTGTTTGACAGACTGAAGTTGTACAAGCTAAGGTTAAACCCGAACAAGTGCACCTTCGGGGTGAGATCTGGTAAGCTACTGGGTTTCGTCGTAAGCGACAAAGGTATTCAAGTGGATCCGGAAAAAGTGAAAGCTATACAGGAGATGCCAGCTCCCAGGACAGAGAAAGAAGTCAGAGGTTTCCTGGGACGATTGAACTACATTGCCCGATTCATCTCGCACCTAACTGCTACTTGTGAGCCAATCTTCAAGCTGCTGAAGAAAGATCAAGTGGTACGTTGGAACGATGAATGCCAAGCCGCTTTCGAAAGGATTATAGAATATCTCCAAGAGCCACCCATCCTGATGCCACCAGTTGAAGGGAGACCTTTGATCTTATAATTGACAGTGCTCGATAACTCAATGGGGTGTGTGCTGGGGTAGCATGACGAGTCTGGCCGAAAAGAGCATGCAATTTACTACCTTAGCAAAAAGTTTACCGACTGTGAGACCCGATACTCACTGCTCGAGAAAACTTGCTGCGCTTTGGCATGGGCTGCTCGTCGGCTGAGACAGTATATGCTGACTCACCCTACTCTGTTGATATCCAAGATGGATCCAATCAAGTATATCTTCGAGAAGCCTGCCTCGTCCGGAAGAATAGCGAGATGGAAGATGATCTTGACTGAGTATGACATCCAATATACGACCCAAAAGGCAATTAAGGAAAGTGTGTTGACAGACCATTTGGCGCATCAGGCAGTGGATGACTACCAGTCTATGAACTTTGAATTTTCGGACGAGAATATCATGTTGGTAACTGATTGTGAGACACCTGGACCTGAGGAAGGATCCCGATGGTCTATGTACTTTGATGGAGCTTTGAACGCTTTGGGTAACGACATTAGCGTTGTGATCATATCTCCTAAAGGCTTTCATACTCCGTTCACCGCCCGACTATGTTTCAACTGAACCAACAACATGGCGGAGTATGAAGCATGCATTGTGGGTCTTCCAGCAGCAATTGACCTAAGGATTAAGTTTCTAAGTGTCTTCGGAGATTCCGCTCTCGTGATCAGTCAGATCAAAGGCGAGTGGGATATGAAACACCCAAATCTTATTCCTTACAAAGAGTATGTGTTGACGTTGCTTCCCCATTTCGAGGAGATAACCTTTGAACACTTCCCTAGAGAGGAGAATCAGTTGGCGGACGCGTTGGCTACGATGTCTTCTATGTTCAAAGTCAATTGGGACAACGAGACTCCTCGGATCATCATTGAAAGATTGGACGAACCTGCACATTGATGTGATATTGAGACTGGGGAGGTAACAGAAAAGCCCTGGTATCATGAGGTGAAGAGGTATCTTGAAGCTCAGGAATACCCCGAGGGTGCATCTGTTAATGACAAGAACTTTCTGAGGAGGTTTGCAGCAAAGTTCTTCATCAGTAATGACATCCTTTACAAGCATAACCATGATTCAACCTTACTGCGTTGTGTGGATAAGAATGAAGTAGAAAGGATCATGGCGGAGTTACATGAAGGTACTTTCGGGACTCATTCCAGTGGACATACCATGGCAAAGAAAATCCTTCGGGCAGGATATTATTGGTCCACAATGGAAGCTGACTGTTATCAGCATTCTCGGACATGTCACAAGTGTTAGGTCTATGCTGATAAGGTGCACATACCTCCAGTTCCTTTGAAGGTCTTGACGGCTCCTTGGCCTTTTGCAATGTGGGGCATTGATATGATCGGCGAGATCAGACCTACGGCATCTAACGGGAATCGTTTCATCCTGGTAGCGATTGATTACTTTACGAAGTGGGTTGAAGCAACTTCCTTTGCTACTGTAACCAAGAACGTCGTGGCACGGTTCATTCGGCACAATCTGATTTGTCGATACGGTGTACCAGAGAGGATCATAACGGACAATGGTACAAATCTCAACAACAAGATGATCACTGAGCTCTGCGAGCAATTCAAGATACAACATCATAACTCTTCTCCCTATCGGCCGAAGATGAACGGGGATGTCGAAGCGGCTAATAAGAATATTAAGAAGATTGTGCAGAAGATGGCAGTGACATACAAAGACTGGCACGAGATGTTGCCATTTGCTCTTCATGGGTACCGCACCTCAGCACGGACGTCAACAGGGGCAACACCCTATTCCTTGGTATATGTTATGGAGGCAGTCTTGCCCACTGAAGTTCAGATACCCTCTCTTCGAATCATGAAGGATGCAGGTTTGAGCGAAGATGACTGGATTCAGACCTGGCTTCATCAGCTAAACCTAATTGACGAAAAGAGACTCACTGCTATTTGTCATGGTCAGACGTACCAAAAACGGATGATCAAGGCATTTAACAAGAAAGTCAGACGACAAGAGTATCAAGTTGGGGACCTGGTAATCAAGCGCATTATTCTACCTCAAGGTGATCCCAGGGGCAAATGGACCCCTACTTATGAAGGGCCATTTGTGGTTAAGAACATTTTCTCAGGAGGAGCTATGATTCTAACCACCATGGATGGTGACGACCTTCTTCACCCTGTCAATGCAGACATAGTGAAAGATACTACGCGTAATCAAAGACCCGCTAGGTTGACTGGCCTAGGCAAAAACAAGGGCTTCCCGGCTGTTGTACCCCAAAATTTGCCCTCCCATATTTCTCAAAATATTCCAAGAAAAATTCACAAGTCCAACCCGGCGCGTCATATTCAGGTATTCTTTCGCCAAGATATCTCTGATAACGTATTCTCAAATTCAGTTTCGGCTCAAGAGTCAATTCTTTAAAGAAGGTATCCGAATATGTGAGTTTTCTCGAAGAAATATGGTGAAAAAGGGTGCTGAAAATGCAGTTTTTACGCGCTAAAAAATTCATAACTTGAAGATCGTGGCTCGTATTGAACCCGTTCCGGTGGCCAAAATTCCGTCTTGACATTATCTACGTTTTCATCTCTCACGGCTGGAAGCCAATTTCGATCAGAAGGTCTTCAAAAATGTGGATTTATCAAGTATTTTTGCACAGAAAACTTGTGACAGAAGTTTACTTGCGTCATGTTCAGAAAATCATAACTTGGTCGATTTTCATCGTATCAAGCTGGTTCCGGTGCCAAAATTTCACAAATTGAGTTGGCTACATTTTCACAGAAGGTATTGAGTTCAAACGGTATTCAAAAGGCCTTCGTTTTTTGCTTAGAGTGCGTGACACGCTGAAAATCCTGAATGCTGAATATTATTTCAGCTGGGCCGAAACTTCGAAAATTCATAACTCGGTCAATTTTTATCGGATTGGGCTCATATTTTTACACAAGGTCCCTGACTCATAGATCTACAACTTTGCTTCAAAAGTCGAGACCGGATTATGCTCCGATCAATACCAGTTTTTTATTGAAGAACGTGTCAGAGTCGACACTGAAGCCCAAAATAAGTTTGTCTGAGCTGAAACTTCAAAAATTCATAACTAATTCACCTTTTATCCGATTGAGTCGATTTTCAGACAGGAGTTAGTTCTCGATGTCAGCTACATTTTGTTTTCATATTTCAACTTCAAAAATTGCACTTAAGTCCCTGCGATTTAGCCTTGAAAGTGACGAACTCAAGTGAACATTGGAGGCCCAATTGCACATTCAAAGCCCATTTTCTTTACCCTAATTTTCATTATATAATCACCTTCTTTTCACACAAACCAGAGAGGAGGAAAAGAGAGAAAAAACCTTGCCACAACACTGTTAGAATATCAAACTCTTTCAAGAACCCTAAAACCTTGAAATCCTTATTACAAATCCCTCTCTCACTACAAACAAGCCATCACAGTTACAAACCAACACCTCACTACTTCTTCAGTAAGGGTAAGGCTGGCTTGATCTCCATGATCCTAATTTTCCAGTAAGGCATAAAAGCATTCAGGCCACTGATTTTCCAGTAAGGGTAAGATTGATTTGATCTCCATGATCAAAAGGGTATAATCATTCATACATGCCATATTGTGTCTAAACATTAAATTTCTTCATATATTGGCTTTATTTGCATTTTATGATTTTATTTAATGTGTTCGTGAGATTCAACTGCAGATTTAGACAGGATCCCAGGTTCATTAAGGAACGTTGAGGCCAAAAGCCAAATGGCCAAAAGCCAAAAGCCAAATGGCCAAAGTAGAAAAACTTATGCATGACACCAATACATGGCGAGACAGACATCCTGAGAAGATTAAGGAACGTTGAGGCCAAAACGCAAATGGCCAAAAGCTAAAAGCCAAATGGCCAAAGTAGAACAACTTATGCATGATGAGGCCAGAACACAAATGGACAAACCACTCCAATTCACCTCCAAAAAGGGGACAGAAACCCCCCAAGGTATTGTATTTTCTTTCTTTTCCTTATTTTATTTATTTCAATTATTTCTTTTTTTAATTAATTCCTTTAATTTAACTTATTTTCATAAAATATAAAAAATAGTAAAAAACAGAAAAGTCATAAAAATCAAAATATATTTATTTAATTAATATTTTTTGTAAATAAATTTCACTAATAATTAATTAATTATTTTTATAAATCAAAATTGCATGTAAATAATTAGATTAATTTTAGGTTTAATTTTAACATGTTTTTCTTAATAAATAAAAAAAATTAGAATTAGGGTTAATATTTTAATTTCATTTAATCTTTCTCATAAAAATACATAAAAAAACATAAATACCAAAAACTCAAAAAAAAAAATAATTTCTTTTTTCTCTTTAATTTCATTAGTTTAATCATTTAATTTAATTTCATTAAAAAGGGTCCAACGCCCTCGTTTCCAATTTTAATTCCTATCGCGCATTTTTATTTATTTCCTTCTTTTAAATATTTATGTAACTCTCCCAAAGCCTTGTAAACTTAATTTCTCGCACTTTATTTTATTTCTTTATTTACTTTCCGTCAAATCGGGTCCTGGATTTTAATTTTGGCGATGTGGACCCGCGCCTTTGTAATAGTTTAGAACTTTCAATTTCCGCATCTTTTTTAACTGTTAAATAAATGCATGCAAGAATGAATGACAAAAAAATAAAAACAAACGCATAGATCACCCATAACCTGACAAGACAAAAATAAATGAATCTGACACACAAATCACACACCACCCCTAGGGTACGCCTCACTGTTGCCTTGCCTCGAAAGGTGATCGTCGAGTAGAGGATGTCTTAGTAAGTCCTCATGATCCGGGAACCTGGCATGAGGGTAGCTTCTAAGGTGTCTTCCCATTGCTCTGGTGATCACCATGTCCCGAACCTCGAATTGACCCGAACACCTCCAACGGTGGTGCTACCTACCTCTCAATGGTGGGATGGCACTACTTTAAAGGACATCTACACAGACGAATTCCTTAGGGTAGGTAGATGACTCTAGATACTTGCTCTAATTTCAAAAACAAATCAAAAATACTTTTCACACCAACACATTTTCAAAAAGCTTTCGAAAGCAATTTTTCAAACACTCTTGAGGACTGATACAAGAGTCGAACTGAAATTTTCAAAGAAACCTTTTTTAAAACCCACAGTTGAAAAGCAAACAAACCATTTTTGAAAACACAATGAGCAAGTATCTAAGAGCCCATGGATAACCATGGATAGAAAGGGTGCTAACACCTTCCCTTTCTATAATCTACCTCCCGAACCGAGAGCAATCTCTTTAAAGGAATTTTTCTGTGCTTTTGTCCTTTCCAATTGGAGAAAATAAAAGACGGTGGCGACTCTTGCTTCCGCGACATTTCGCGAACCAGCGTTAAACAGTCAGTTCCAGATCCACCGATCACACCGGCGAACCAAAAGGGTTCGGGAAAAAATAAGGGATGAAAATGAAAAATCTGTACACCCGGCAAGTCGAAAACCTGAAAAGGCGGCTTGGGCAAAAAAGGGTATCCCGGTGGACTGAAAACCCGAAAGGGCGGTCTAGGCAAAAATTAGGGATTAAAGCGTAATACTATGTCTCATTGGATCACTCTGCATCCAGACTTCGGTATCAACTATCAAACTCGGAAGGCACTGATCAATCTGATTCATCTTCAACCAACGACAAAGCGATGAGATGCTCGAAGACATAAGGGCAATAGCGGAGTTGGAACCCAGTGGGATTATTCACATAGCTGTTTTATTTTCTTTCCACAAATTGTATAAATTCTTTTTGTTCGGCGGTGTTCTCTTACTAGGACGTCAGCCTCTTGTACAAAAACGCCTATTTACAGGCAAACTTCAAAATCAATACAAATTCATTTTCAGACAAATTTCAAATTGTTTTTCCTTTTCCTGTTTTATTTTGCAAAGAACGTCCAAAGTTTCATTTTTGATATATGCATTTGACATTAATTGCTGCTCATAAATATTTACATGTGAAACAAAGGATGAATTACTGGTAATATCAGAAACAGGGGCATAAGAAATGTCCAAGCTGTGTAGTTGCTTTGTCCACCAGGTACAAGGTAGATTCAGTTGAAGAATATGGCTACGATACCTTCACTCACCGCAGAGAAAGACAATAATGGTAGCTCTCCCAGCTGAGACTTGCAGTTAGGTACAAATCAACAATACTCTCCCCCAAGCAGAGTTAGCCTACCATCAGCCCTAAAAAGGTTGGGTGTCCCCATAAGGTCTTAATCTTCCCCAGCGGAGTATAAAGATATTCCCTAGCAAGTATAAGAGTATCCCCGACAATCTTAATATTCCTCAACGGAGTATAAGAATGTTCCCCGGCGGAATACAAGATACCCCCAGTGGAGCCATTTCCCCAACGCAGTCTAAAAAAGCTTTCCCAACGAAGTTGAATCATTTTCCCCAGTAGACTCTGGAAGTTTATCCCCGGCGGAGTACAATAAACCTCCCCAGCCAGGTTCAAAGGAGCATTCCTAGCAGAACTTAGAGGTTTATCCCCATAAGAGTCTAACAGGATTAGCCCCAGCAAGTTGCAATTAAAAGATCATCCCCCAACAAAGTTCTTTCTTTCCCCTCAATAGGAATTCAATCCTCAACAGATTCAATATCACCAGCAACGGTAACCCATCCCCAACGGAATTTATCAGCGGAATTCCCAATGGAGTTTATCGTTAAAATCCTCAGCAGAGCATCTCTTCCCCACAGAGTAATTCCCCTCGGAGTAATCTCTTCATCAGTTTATTCCCCAACGGAGTCATCTCCTCCTGTAGGTTTATCTTCACAATCATCTTCGTTCATCATCCCCAACGGAAACGAAGAACTCAACTCTATTCTCCAGCAGTTCCAGGATTTATTTTCCCCAGCTAAAACATCACATTTCCATACATCATGATACATGCATAAACGCATCATATAATACAATCTCATTTATGTTGAGAACATAATTGCTTGATCCATATCATGCATTGCATATGACTGACCTTTACCTTTCAGGAAAGATGCAATTAAATTCTCAACTATGTCAAAGGAGACAAAACCAGTTAAATCGATTCCTAAAGATTTTTCTGAGGACGACCCGTCAATGGAGACAAAATCAGTTAAATCGATTCCTAAAGATTTTTCTGAGGCCGACCTGTCAATGGAGACAACCCGTCAATGGAGACAACCCGTCAATGGAGACAACCCGTTAATGGAGACAACCCGTCAATGGAGACAACCCGTCAATGGAGACAACCCGTCAATGGAGACAACCCGTCAATGGAGACAACCCGTCAATGGAGACAACCCGTCAACGGAGACAACCCATCAATGGAGACAACCCGTCAATGGAGACAACCTGTCAATAAAGACAACCCGTCAATGGAGACAACCCGTCAAAAGAGACAACCCGCCAAAAGAGATAACCCGTCAACAAAGAAAAAACCACCTACCAACAATCTCCAAATGGCATCTGTAAGCCCATTCCCGACATCACAATGCTGATACCACTTCATGCGAGTGCAAATTTCGGGGCACTCTAGTGTTCAATCATCTCCCACCTTCGGATCACGAAAGGCCCGAACGCCAATCTATATCCTCAGGTTTAAGAATATTTAACAGGGGCAACTGTTGTACCCCAAAATTTGCCCTCCCATATTTCTCAAAACATGTCAAGAATAATCTCAAGTTGCTCAAGATGGCTCAAGAATTGGACAATCAAATCATCTCCTAAGGCAGTCAGTTCAAAATTAGGGTTTTGTGTTGCATCAAGGTAATTACATCCAAATGACCTCAAGTGCTTCCCAATGTTCTAATATGTTCTTAAGTTCATCCATGTCAAATTTCAAGCCTTGCAGAGGAAGTTTGGTCAGTCAATTGCTCAAGAGGCTCAAAAATCGACTGTGTTAGGGCAAAAGTCAACTGTGACCTACAAATAGTCAAACCTCAAGATTTTTTGTCAACATTATCATTTTTAAGGATAATTCATCATTTGATCAAGGGTTGATCATGATTCATCAAGGATTGCTCAAGATTCATCAAGATTCAAAAGTTGTTAAATTAGGGTTTTGCAGGAAAAGTCAACTCAACTTTGACCAAGCATAACTTTCTCATACTTCATGAGAAATGACCCATCCAAATCTCATTTTTAAGAGGATGCAATTTCCTACAATCCATCTTCACACCCCAAGATCAAGAAATGCACTCACAATAAGTTACAAATTTGGACATTATAGGTCATTTTTGAAAGTAAACAAAACACCTTTTTTTCCAGAGCTTATAACTTGAGCATGGAATATCAAAATGCAATGAGACCAAAAGGGTTGGTTATAGGACATCTCAAGGTTTCTAAAAAGTCCAAGAACACTTCCAAAAGTTTACAATTGAGTAAGTTATGCATTGTTGAAGTTGGGCATTTTTCCAAAATTGCCAAAAGTCAACTATCCTCAAAACTCCAATTTTTGACAAAAGGGCCCACTTTTTTCCACTTGATTTGGTCTTGTCACACCACACACGTGTCCCATCTTCAGTTTCATGTCCATTCATTAATTTTTCTATTTTATTTATTTTTTATTGCATTAATTCATTTTAAATCAATATTAATTCAAATAAAATCCAAAAATTGATGGAATGATATCTTTTTGATCATTACAGCTTTTAATTAACATGATACACCCAATCAAATTCGTACCATGCCATATTGTGAACAAAATCTTGGATTTGGCATAATTTTGGAAGCTTTGTTAATGGAGATCAAATCAAATCTCAAATCTTCAGTGCACATGGATTCAAGCCCAAAGATTAAACCTAATTCACTCTATAACACTTGTACAAGCTAGAGGCATCAGGGACACGACCTAAGAGCTGCAGAAACGGCCAAACCAAATTGGAGAAAAAGCTTGAAAAATTGAAAACTGAAATCCACACTAGAGACAAATTGGAGACCAAAGCTCAACGTGGTGTCCTTGCCTGAGATCCAACGACGCTATTGGGATCAAAATCAAGCCTTGAAGCAGCCCCAAACTCGTTGTAAGTGTTCTTGAACATAGCCCTACACATGAAATCGTGAATCCATGTTCTTGCATCTTTTTGCCAATTTTTTTGTACAATCAGGCTTAACGTCCAATTTCCAATATTTCTATATCATTTAATTTCGTTTTCATGGCCTCTAACGTGATACCCGAACCTAGGGTTTCCATTCTTTGTTTTTAGGCATTTTTGATACAGGCAAAATCAAGGCAAACCATGACCATGGTTGTGTTTAGGGAGGAGAGACGAACACATTGGTAGTCTTAGTTGGTATTTACATGGCCTAGGATGAATTTTGGAAGCAAGCCACGAATCTTCCTGCGGATAAAAATCCGCAGGTAAGAAAACCAAGGTTTTATTGGAGAAGACGATTAGGTGTCTTCCCCTGATTGGTCCATTTAAATTATGCGCGCTTTTTTTATTTTTCCAGGCATAATTGTTTGTTTGATATATAATAATTGCCATTTAATATAATAACAAACAAGCACAATGGTGGGGTTGGTAAGCGCACTGTTACAAAGTCCCTTGGGACCTTGGTTCGAATCCCAAGTCCCCCAATACATTTGTTTCCTTTTTCTTCAGGTATTCCCACGCAATGCTCAAAGTATGGTCTACCGTGTGCATCCAATTTCCAAGCGCCAGATGGCCTGCAAATCAAATCTAAAGGCCCAGATTGGAGGTACACCATACACTCAAGTCAACAGGTGCGCGTGGGATTCCAAAAGGTCAAAGCAGGCTTGCAGTAAATGGGCTTGGAATTGCTTTTCTCACCTTCAGAATTGGGCCCAACACCCTCCCTATGGGTTATTTCTTTATATTTTCTCTTTTATTTATTTGCTTTATTTAATTAATTATTATTATTATTACTAACCAATTAATTTTTTCTCATAAAATCCAAAACACAAAAAATATTATTTTTATTATTAATTTCATTATTTTATTTTTTGTAAATAAATATTAATTAATTAACTTAGTTTTAAATAGGTTTAACATTTAATATTTTTTGCAATAAATTAAAATTAATGTAGAATTAGGTTTTTAATAACTTTTAACCATTTTTATTTTATTTCCTTAAAAACAAAAATCCAAAAATATTATCGTTATTTAATTTAATTTAATTGTTCGTTTAATTTAATTCCATAATTTCAAAAATAACAAAAAAAACATGCTTTCTTTCAAAAAGGGTCAAAACCCTAAAAAATACGCCGATTTAATTTTCTTGCACGCGATCCATTTATTTCCAATATTGTAATTGCTTCCGGAATGTAATAGCTTTTAATTAGGACTTTAATTATTTATCGCTTTATTTTACTTTCCGCAATTTAAATTAAAGGGTTTGTTTTTGGCGATGTAAATACCCGACGCCTTGTAATAGTTTAGATTTAATTTCCGCAAATTTAATTTCTGCAACTATATAATGTTAAATGTTTGATAATAGGGAATGCATGACAAGATTCAATGTATGAACTTAAAATCAGCATAGATAACCCATGACATGTACAAAGATAAATTAACTGAACTAACACACTCGCACATGCCACTCTTAGGGTACACCTCACTTGGTTGCCTCGAACGTGGCCATTGAGTATAGGAAGTTTTAGAGGTCGACCTCTTTTCTAAAGATCATAGTTGCCTCGAAACGGTTGCCTCAGAAAAAATGATCTAAGACATTAGGGTCACCGCTAAGGCGTCCTAACATTGCTTTAGTGACCACACGTCCCTTAATCGAATTGACCCTTAAACTCCAATGATGGTGCTACCTACTCCTCAATAGTGGGATAGAATTGTCTAAAGAACATTTGTACAGATTAATTCCTTTTTCGAGTAGGTAGATGGTTCTTAAGTACTCGCTCCTTTTAAAACAAAACAAAACTTTTCGCACTTACACTCCCTTCAAAACAAAAACTCTTTTCAAACCCACAAACACAAAGAAAAGCAATTTTGAAAACACTATGAGCAAGTACCTAAGAGCCTATGGATAACCACGGATAGAAAGGGTGCTAACACCTTCCCTTTCTATAATCTACCTCCCGAACCCGAGAAACATCTCAAAAAAGGAATTTTTCTGTGCTTTTTTCCTTTCCTTGTTGGATAAAATAAAAGACGGTGGCGCAAAACGCGAATCAACATTCTAAAATAGTCAGTTCTATTCCCACCGATCACAGCATTCTTAGGGTTTCTCCACTTGGTTGCCTTATACAAAAATAGCCATATTACAAATATGAAGTATCTTGGCAAAACAAACAATTATAAGATCATAGTCCCTCGATGACGCTATTCTAAGTTGCCTTACAAAATGATCTTGGTCCCTAAAAAATGCTAAGATACTTTGCAACATTGCTAATCATGGTTATACGACGACCCGCGCCCGTCCCTTTAACATCCAAAGATAGGGTTGCTTACCAAATCAATGGTAAGACAACAATATCAAAGGAAAAGAAAATGAACAAGAAAGACATTTGAGTAGGTAGTTTGCTCTTAATTACTTGCTCCTTTTCAAGCAAATATCCTTGCTATTTTCAAAACAAACACACACATTTCAAAACATCTTACAAACAATGAAAACATTTTCAAAAGACAAACATCTTTGTATACATTCTTACGAATGAGAATCATTAAAAATATTGCTTAAACAATGGCCTCTTTTACAAAATACTTTCAAAACCACGCAAAGCACAATTTCAAACGAAAGCAAGTGATCTAGTAAGTAACTAAGAGCCCATGGAAAACCATGGATGAAAAGGGTGCTAATACATTCCTTTTTCATAATCTACCCCCCGAAATCAAGAAAACATCTCAAAGGTCTTTCCTGTGCTTTTTCACCTTTCCTTTTTAGATAAAAGAAAAGTCGGTGGCGACTCTTGCTAAACCGCAACATTTGCGATAAAACGCAAAACCTCAAGTCAGTTATCCCACCGTATCACACTCTTATTTTGGGTTGGTCCTAAATAGAGTGGAACCCTTTTCCCTAGTGGAATCAAGTTTGATTTACTGCTTTGTCTGTGATTTTGATTTTTCCTATTACTCAGTCATCCCCAGAGTCATGTAGTTCTCCTATTGATTTATTTTCCTGGCTGAACCCCTTTACCTATGATAGTTTGTTTTTTTGTACATTCCCCTGTGGTGTTTTATATTGCCCTGTGGAGTTTCCCCTTTTTACATCCATAGTCATAAACATCGCATGATATCTTAGGGCCCAAAATTGGGTTTATTGTTGTATTTAAGTATCTTCAATCTCGTCAAGACGAAGATTTTAACCTTCATATCTCCAGATAGAAGACACTTAAATAGGGGCAGTTGTTCTACCCTACTTTTTATCCCTAATATCCCTTATCATTTTTCATTATTTGCAGCACATCAAGATCACAACCTTGGGTTACCTCCCAACCTTTGCTCTTTCTCCTTTCTTGAAGATTGCATTTGAGGGATCACCAAGCACCCATTTGTGTATCTTGTACTACATGATTTGCTTTTTACTAACATCTAATCGAAATACAAAAAGATATGATTTGTTTCCCTTTAGTTGTTTTGCAAGGACAAGTGTAAATCAAATGGATCAAACATATGCCCTCATCCAGAGTTTTCATCTGATCAAAGTCAGAGTATGGTCAACATTGATCTTAAAGGACTTGTGCATTATGGATTTACCTATAATCTTTGATCATATAATCTTCAAACATCATTCAATCCTCAATTGATCAAGAGCTAATTAAGTTTGGTTGCTTATTCCTCAAGAAAGGTTAAAGGTTCGCGTGTTTATTTCCATTCCTTCTTCATCAAGTAATCTCAAGTGAGGACATGTTTTATCAAATATCAATCAAATCCTCATCATTCTAAGTTGATATGTGAATCACCATTCCTTGGATTGCAAGAAAATATCAAAAGTATCAAAGTTATGCAAAGTGGTTTGACCTAATTTGGCAAGTTTTCAAGTCAAAGTTCACAAGACCACAACTCCTTCATTATTCAACATTTTTGAATGGTTATTTTTGCATATTCCTCTCATTTACATCCTCTACAACTTCTATTTACAAGTCAAGAGCTAATTATGTGAGGAAAGGCATTAAAAGTTTGAAGACATTATAGGTCACTTGTGGACTTAGTGAAATTTTGACCTATTTCTAAGTGATTTTTAACCAACTTTCAAGAAGCATAACTTGCTCAACTATTATCACATGGAGATAATTATTTTTTCTCAATGCTCTTCTTAATTACCTTTACAAGTTATCATCAAGGATCAAGTTCTAAAAATGCATGGAAGGTTATGTAATTCATTGGAACATTACATGTAATTTTAAAGCACTTATAATGTTTTTCAAGATGCCATAACTTTTTACTCAAGTATCCAAATTAAAATTTTCTTGGAATATTGTGATCTTTGTGATATTATCTATCAATTGCAAAAAGAATGAGATCATAAAGCCTCCCGTGCATGATGCCTCATGAATTTGAAAATGGTTGCTTGGACCTAAAGTTTTTGCCATGGTCAGAATTTTGAATCTTGTTAATTCAATTTAAAGGCCAAGTTAAGGTCTAATTTCATGCCTAATCATGATTAGCACATGACCAAAGTGGGAAACGACTTTTAAACCATTAATTTGCGGCGGTTTGGCCATCATAGAGTCACACTTTTTGCACTTGTGAAGCTTACACGATTTCAGTCAA
Organism: Vicia faba; assembly: GCA_948472305.1. Classification (NCBI taxonomy): domain Eukaryota; kingdom Viridiplantae; phylum Streptophyta; class Magnoliopsida; order Fabales; family Fabaceae; genus Vicia; species Vicia faba. Next base: position 1,065,676,556 of record OX451740.1, on the reverse strand, counting down.
TTCTTGATCATTTCACACGCTTGAGCAATGCATCATCCTCAGCTATAAATGATGACCTCATTCCCTTTATTTGCAAGCTTTTGAGAGACAAACAATTGCTGCCAAACTCTCTCCAAACACTCAAATTCTCCAATTTTGTTTTCTTATTTCCAAAGCTTTTTAATCCACTTTCGATCCAAACACTGTCACTGAACTTCTCTGAAGATTTTCCAACAAGAATCAAGCCTTGAGGTGTCCTAAATCATTCTATCCAAGTCTATTTTCAGAGTTGTTTCACCATACTTTGAACAGGTAGTTAAAGGCTCCATTTCTTTCGACTCAAATTACAGAGATATTATTTGATGTTCACTGATCCTCACTGAACCTTTAGATTCCATTTTCATCTTGATTTGAGCATTTAATTTCTATAACACCCCAAAAATCTAGATTAATTATTTAATTAATTTAGTGTGAATATTGGTGATTATTGGTGAATATATGAATTATGGTAAGTTATGATGATGAATTGGTGAGTAGAGTGTTATGAGTAGTGTGAGAATGAGAGTAATATGAGGATTTAATTAGTTTATAATTATTTAGAGCTTAAGTGATTATTTGAGCTTAAACTGGATTTAATAATAATATTTATAATGATTATTTATAATAATATGAGGAGAATAATAGTGTAAGACAAAAAGGGCAAGATGGTAACGTTGTGTTGAACAAGTGAGGGCTAGGTTGGAATAGTGATTTAGGGTCCAAAGGCTAGATAAGTAAAAACAAGAGAAATAGCAGAGCATTCTTATTTTGATCGATCGTAGAAACGAGAGAAGAGCCGAAACGAGAAAAAGAAAGAGCTAAGAAGAGAGAAACTATTGTTCAAGCTTAAGGAATCTACAACCTATTGTAAGGGTGGGATTCCGACTCTCTAATATGTGGATTAATTATGGATAGATGATGATATTTAATGTTAGGTTTTGGGTGTAGATTGTTTTTGATTTGATTCGTTGAAATTATGCATAATTAATGAAATTGATGATGTGAATTGAGTTAGAAAGTAGTATATGTAATATGACAATGTGATAAAGTTGATTATGTATTTTGATGTAGAAAAATTGGGGTTTTGGGTTGGAAAAGGATGATTTTCGTAACATAAAAATTGGTTTTTTTTACTCTGGTACAGTGGGAATCGATTATAGTATATGGGTAACCAGTTACCGCATGGAAAAACAACATTTCTAGGCATTTTTACTGGGTCTACCCCGGGTACCACATATTGGGTAATCGGTTACCCCGAGAGTAAATTGAAAAAAACTAGAATTTTCAAAAGTTCATAACTTTCAAACCGTGAGTCCATTTTAGGTGTCTTGAATCATTGGAAAGCTAATACAATGTACTTTCTTCGAAAAATGGTTTCAACTTCTGGAACTAAATTTAAATGGGTGTGGAAAGATTTTTTGTGGTGTCAGTGTCTGTTGCTGTAAGTTGTCGGTGTTGGTAAATCTTGTAAAACTTCAAAAATCCATAACCTGAGTTTTGGGTATCTGATTAACGCGTAGTTCAGATCGTTGGAACACTGGTTTAACATGCTTTCTCTTAAAAATATTTTCAGTACAAGAATTCCAACTATTTGATATGTAGACGGGTGTTTTATACTGTTGAGTTATGTCATTTTGTCAAAATGTATGCAAATGCTTTGTATAAAATAGGGAATGTCCTATTTTTAATGATGAATTATTGTTGTTGTGGAATTAATCATGAGGATATTTTTAATGAATAATTTGATGTGATGTGATATTTTCTATTTTATGATGATTATTTTGGTGTAGGTTTATGACATGTGTTTTAATGTTGTATGAAGTGTGATTCATATTGATGCGATTGAGTAAGATGATGTTGTATGAATAATTTGATTGTTTTGCACGATGTATTGGAAAATGATGGCATGTATTAGTGAATGATGGCATGTATTGGCGAACGATGGCCTGTATTGGGGATCGATGGCCTGTATTGGTGTTATGATGTTTTTGCCCTAAGTTGGCATTACCATGATGAGGGTTTTGCCCTATTAGTACCACATGCATCTTGCATCAACATCAGTTGCATTGCATTTGATTGAATTGGTGATATAACGATGAAGTTAAGTTGCATAATTGGTATGTGTTGTATTATGGATGATGATAAATATGTATGCACTTGTATAATCATTATGAGTTATGATTGATAATTGTTGAGCTTGGAATCTTTCGTGATATATCTGTTGTATACCTATGATTATATAACTTATTATATTGCTGTGATATCTAACCCCTTCTATTTGAATGTTTCCTCTAGTGGTTAACCTGCAGATGATCCGAATAAGCTCGAGGTAGAGGCTCGTTGAGAAGTGCCTCATTTGACGTAGATTGAGCCGGTGTCAGTTCTGATACGTAACACTTTAGGGCTTTGAGTTTGTTTTATTATGATAGGAGTAAACTATTGTAGAACTCCACTTTGTTGGATTTATTTGATGATGCATGTTGAAGTTTGAATTATGATAATTATAACTCATGTTAAAGAGTTAAGAATAACTATTGTTGATGTTTTTCCGCTGCGAATAAATGAAATGAAGTTTAGACTTGGTGAACTGGTGATTATGTGTTGCGTATATTATTATATGAGCATGTTTGTATGTACGAATATGTGACATCCTATATTTGATGTTTTTATTTTATGAATTAATTTACTCCGATTTTTGGTTAAATTGCTGATGGGTAAATAGGGTGTTACATTAGTGGTATCAGAGCAGGTCGGCACGTCCGACCAAGTTGTCGAGTCAGTATAGTATGACAATTGAATATCGTCGATGTGTTGTTACTTAGTATGCGACATGCGTGTGAAACACTGGCGGTGCTTTCTTGCTTTACTAATCACTTGTTTGTAGCAGTGAGATTGAAACAAGTGTAGGAGAAACTGGTGAGCATCTGAGATGGCTCATGTGGTAACAGTTGGTTCAGTGTGTCGTGATTTTCATAAGTGCAAATATTGGTGAGATTGTGTTTTTTTTCTCGATTTTGAAGGAAGTACAGATTGAGAATCTATATCTAGCGGTTAGGTCGAAGTTTCCTTGAGAGGGAATGAACATGTACTTGTGTTGTTCGCATCTCTAGGGGTGGAAGGCGATGTTATGTTTAATGATGTGCTAGTTGTGTGGGGGCCCTGATGTTATCCCAGGGGCAATTGTGACTTATCGTTAGAGAGAGATGTTGGATTGAGTTAATGTTATTCTTAGAGTGAACTGTTTGGAGTTAAACCCAGTGAATACGAATCGTTTGATGAGTCGATGCATTTTTTTCTCCCGGAAGATATCTGTTACGTAAGCAGGATAACTCTTAGAAGATGAAGCCCAGGTGGTTGTGATGTTTCAGCACTGCCAGTTGGTCTTGAAGTTGTCAGTGTTGAGTTACCATTGTGTGTATTATCGCTGTTCGGAGTAATGTTAGAGTGATGAATTGTTGTGATTTTGTTGTTGGAATAATGTAGGTGGTTGCTGAATGTCGTTGATGTTGTTGGGTATTTGTGAATTGCGAGTCAAATTCAGAACTCGAACATATTAGTAGTCTTGTGAAAAGAATTAAGATTTTGATGTTTTAAAACTGAGGCTTTGGCAGAGTAATATGTCTTTTGAGTTATAAGAGGAATGATGTTCTGGGTTGATAATAAAGGTGATATTCATGTCGAGAAGAAGCAGAAAAGTGCTTCTACACTGCGTGTTATCGGTTACTGTCTTGGGAGTAATCAATTACCCTGTGCAATTTTGGGTGAAAAAGGAAAAAACATGAAGGTGTAATCGGTTACCGACTGAGAGGTAATCGATTACCCAACTAAATAGTAGTGTAGTATTTTTGGGTTACAGGGATGTAATTGGTTACTATCCTGGAGGGAACCGGTTACCACTGTGTTGAACTGAATTTTCTAAAGACTTCGAAAAATTCATAACTTAAGTTCTGGACGTCCAATTCGAGTTCCGTTCGAAGCATTAGAAAGCTAACATAATGAAATTTGTTTTAAAAATGGTTCCAGCACCTGAAATTAATTTATTTGTCACATGGTGATGTTATATGAGGTGTGGAGTTTGTTATTGATCTCGTTCTTGGTACCAGACCTATTCCTATGGCACCATATAGGATGTCAGCTTCAAAGTTGGGAGAATTGAAGAAGCTATTAGAAGATGTGTGGACAGTAGATTTGTAAGACCGAGTGTATCACTTGGGAGCTCCATTGTTGTTAGTAAAGAAAGAGGATGGTAGTATGAGGTCATGTGTTGACTATAGACAATTAATTAAGGTAATGATTAAAATTAAACATTCACTTTAAATGATTGATGATTCGATGGATCAACGGGTAGGCGATTATGCCTTCAGTATAATCGAATTGAGGTTGAGTTATCTTCAGATTCATATGAGGGATGAGGATAGTTAGAGGAAAGCTTTTAAAACTTGGTATAGGAACTATGAATATTTAAGACAATTTATTAAAGTATTTATTGAGTCCATTCTGATTTAATCCAAGTCAGAAAGTGGACGTGTTTAACATTGCGATTTGTATTGCAATGTCAAAAGGAGGAAACTTTATGTTATGTTGTCAAACTGTAAATTTTAGTTTGGGGAGGTGAGTTTTCTTGAGTATTATATTTTAAGAAAAGGTATATGTAGATCCATCCAAGGTGGATGCAGTTCTAAGTTGAGCGGATCCAAATTCGGTTATAGAGATTAGAAGCTTGTTGACCTTAATTGATTAATATCGTAGTTATTTGAGATGAGGTGAGGTATGAGATATTTGGTAATAGGAAGGAGGTGAGGGTATTGAAGAAGCACATAGAGGTGAAATGTATTCCATTTGAGAATGGTTAGAGTATAGAAATCATTGAGGAAAAGAGAAAGTTAAATGGTGACATGGATTGTGTGTCATCGATGACATGGTATCGACATGTGTCAGGAATTTTTTTGGAAGTCTCTATCACTAACCAGATGACGAGATGGTAGTGTTTAGATTGTGATTAGAAAGATATCTAAATGTGAGATTATAGGGATCAATGAGGTTATGAGATTTAAGGAAAGATGAATGATTTATTAGTGTTGTTAAAGTCCTCTACTTGGATAAAGACTTCATTTGGAGCAAAACGATTTGGATTATACTTGGTGTAGTAGTTTTCATATATTAGAATATACTTAAGAACTGTGTTGTGCTGCGTGTATGCTAAGGAGACCATTAAAGGGATTTTAGGTGTTTATGTATCAATGACGAGGTTGAAAACAAGGAAATTAAGGAAACATTTGTAAACCTTAGAGAGATTATTGAACATTATGATTAGGTAACTTTGAACACAAGTTATAAATGAACGATATTATAGTTTGATAATTATGGTTTATGCTCCCTTATGGTTGTTGGATATCTATTGACAAATTGAGGAACTTATCACCCTCAATCTCTTATTGATAGTAAACGAGATCTTATTGGATGAGATAGACTTGTCTTGCTAGCTTGATAGTGAGTAAAGTGACTGACGTTTTATCGAGAGGTTAGTTATTCACCATTTCGTGTGAACCTAATACAAAAGTGACTATGAAAAAGTTGGGACTTATTAAATAGTTTGGAGACATGAGTTGGTATGCGAGTTAATGTTGCATAGTGGAAGGTTGAGGATATCTAAAGTGAACAATGATCATTATGAATTATGATTGATAATTGTTGAGCTTGGAATCTTGTGTGATATATCTGTCATATACCTATGATTATATAACTTATTATATTGTTGTGATATTTCACCCCTTCTATTTGATTGTTGCCTCTACGTGGGTAACATGCAGATAATCTGAAGTAGCTCGAGGTAGAGGCTCGCTGAGAAGTGTCTCATTTTGCGTAGATTGAGGTAGTGTCAGTTCTGATACGTAACACTCGGGGGTTTTGCGTTTGTTTTATTATGATGGGAGTAAACTATTGTAGAACTCCACTTTGTTGGATTTATTTGATGATGCATGTTAAAGTTTGAATTATGATAATTATAACTCATGTTAAAAAGTTAAGAATAATTGTTGTTGATGTTTTTCCGCTGCGAATAAATGAAATGAAGTTTAGACTCGGTGAACATGTGATTATGTGTTGCGTATCTTATCATATGAGCATGTGTGTATGTAAGAAGATGTGATATCCTATTTTTGGTATTTTTATTTTATGAATTAATTTACTATGATTTTTAGTTAAATTATCGACGGGGAAATAGGGTGTTACAAAATTTCGTCTTAAACTTTCTTCTGGTTTTCTTCAAAATTCTCTAAGCACAGTTAATATAAATTCCAATGATTGATATGGTTGAGATTGCAAGGAAATAACTATTACAATTTGAGGAAGATTTTGAACTGGTTTTCGTTTAATTTTCTTTGCCTGGAGATTGAAGATAATGAGGTGTCATCATCAACCAATGAAAATACGCCAAAGGAAATAATCTGATTGACTTGACTTTTTATGGTACCATGCACGTTGTTTAACTCGCTTCCATCATGGACCATAGCCTCAGCGCATTCAGATCCGCCAGCTCAATTATTGAGTGTAGATCTGACGCTCCAGGTTTTTCTAGATTTTATTTATTTTTCTTTCTTTTTTGTTTTAATTTCATTTTGATTTTAAAAATTAATATCTCACTCATTTTTTATCCAAAAAATCTCAAAATAATTTTAAAATTCCATTCATATTTTTCTTTAATTGATATGATTTTTTCACATTTTTTATTTTTAATACTTTTATTTATTTTTATAATTTTTGGTTTATTTACTTTATTTTAATTGGTTTAAAATTGTTTTCATGCATTTAAAATTCTAAAAAAATTAATACATGATTTACTATAGTAATTTTTATTTGGCTTTTATTTTTTGTTTTACTATTTTCTATCTTTTTTTATAGACTATTAGCTTGATTTTAATTAGTTTAAAGATAGTTTTCTATTTTCAAAAATTATGAAAAAATTTCTAAAAATATTATACAGCATCTCTGATTTTTCTATGGTCTCACTTTATTTTTATTTAATGTTTTGATTAGACTTTGATATTTTGCCATTTATTTTCATTTTAAAATTATTTTAAAAATGATTTCCCATGCATTTATTAATTGTTTAATTGCATTTTAAATTTTGTTTGACTTTGTTGACTGGCTGGTCTTGGTTCATGCTTCCTTTGATCATAAGTTTCATCAACCTCATTGGATCTTGGATGTTGATGGGGTGAAAACCCTAATCCACCAAAATGGATGAATGATGTTGATGATAACTTGATCAAGACCTTGATCCAATTCATATTTTTATTGTCTTGGTCATTTTATCTCCTTCTTATTTTTCTTTTGTCCAATTTGGAAAGTATTTGTAATTTTTAGTTCATCTAAGCTTATGGATATTTGATGAACTTTCATCATTTCCAATCTACCTCTAAATGATCATTTGATCATTCAAGGTACTTGGGATTGATGATAAATTTATCATAATATATCTTTCTTGACTTAGGTCTTGATCACCTTTGTTTGTACTTGTGCTACATGTTTTAGGAGTATGTTTTTTTATCATATCTCTAACATGTATGGTACATACATTGTTATTGACTGGTCTTGTATAGTATTGACTTCTACATAAGTCCGCATGAGATTTTTTAACATAACGCTAAATTTGTCTTGAATCGGAAAACTAACATACTAACTCTAACATTTATTGTACTAACTTTTATTTTAATGAAATTTAAATTTACCGCAATTTACTTTATGTCATTTAATTTAGCATCTTTATCATCTTGTCATTTAACTTTTTTGACTTTACTTTTGTGTTATTTTTCCTTTGCTTCTTGAACACTTCATTTTTTATGTTATTTTCCTTTGCTGCTTGAGTATTTTATCTTTATGTCATTCTTCTTTTGCTCACTTGAGATTTCTTTTCCTTTTAAAGACATTAATAATCAACTTGAACATTAAAAGACTTAAGGCTCTCTTTGGACTATAATGACTATCCCTTTTCATCTTGGAGTATTTGGACTTTTTGGACCTTAGGATAGAACCTTGTCACTTTGAGACCTTTGGACCTTGAAACTTTGTTGTTATATTGTTTGTGTATTAGGAATTTTTCTGTGTACAGGTGTTACTTTGAAAATCATCTGATGCAAGAATAATTCATTTGATGCATGCCAAGTCATATGTACTTTTTGAGACTCATCTGATGTTAAGCTTGCAGTTGAGGCACTATTGTTTATTTGATGCTTGTTACTTGTTTGTGTGGCTTTAATCCAAAGAAATGAGACACATTGTTTGAGTTGTGTCAAAATGATTACTCTTTTATTGTTTTACTTTTCCTACCTTAGCTTTTACTTTATGCTTTAGGATAGTCCCTTCATCTCTTGCCCAACTTCTTCAATTTTCAAATCTTCTCTCTCCTTTTCAAAACCTTCTTGTTTTTAAACTTAAACCTCTTTCATTGAAAACCTTGACTTTGTCAAGTGAATTTTTAAAAATCTTTTTCTTAATCAAACCTTAATTCATTTAATCAAAGCTAAACTCTTTTTCTTCAAAGTTTAAAAAATACAAAACTCATTCAAAATCTTTTTCCTTTTGGTTTTTGATATAAAAATTTTTCTTGAGATTAGACATTAGTCATGCATCCCCATAGTTGAGATGTAATATTCCCATGTCCATAACTTTGATTGATGTGATGTTGAATCTTTTCCACTTGAAAGTGCTAATGGCATACTTGTTGAGTTATCCAAGTTGGAGTCTTCTTTCATTTGTGATGTAAAGGTCCATCATTCCCATGTTTATGGACATTTAGTTGAGTATTCTCCTTAAGATGATAAAATGTCTCTTCATTTAAAATTGACCAATAAACAACTTTGTTATTTTTTAGAAGAACTACGTGGTTCTGATTTCACCATTACACATTGGTGGTACATTAGACACGAGGCTCTTGAAGTCTTGCCGGATCAAAATTGTATAAATATAATTTCTTTTCTCATCTCTATAAACTTTTTGCAAACAACACTTTTTAGCCAAAATACACAGATTTTCAAAGAGGTTCCCGCAGAATACCGTAGATGTTTAGGATGCTTACGCATTTCCTTTGCATAACCAACCCCCGTACCTAGATCGTTGTTTTTATTAGTTTTTGTTTTAAAAACTTATTTGTATTTTATTCGTTATTTTCCCATTCATTTGGAAATAATAAAATACGGTGGCGACTTTCACTTTGTGAGTTAAGTTAATTAATAGATTAATCTCAACTTTTCACCGCTACACTTACCACATAACGTTAAACAAAATTAAGTACACTTGATTTATATTATAAATCTATGACATAAATTAAAATATGTGTTGATAATAAGTTTTAAATACATAAAATGACTTATATATATATATATATATATATATATATATATATATATATATATATATATATATATATATATATATATATATATATATATATATATATATATATATATATATATATATATATATATATATATATATATTACAATGTAATAAAAAAATGGTTTAAAAATAATATAAAAAACAAAAAAATTGCAACGAGTATAATTTATATTAATTAAAAAATACGAAAAATATTTTGAAGGTGATGAACAATTATAATAAGTTAATGGAAGCAACAGAAAAAAATCACACAAAAGAGAATTAATAACATGAAAGAAAATAAATAATTTTGAAATATTAAAATAAAACTGAGATATTTTAGTAAATATAAGGTGTGTTTGATTAGCTAAAAAACAAGGAACTGGACAACACAAGTCTAGTTTTCCTCTAATTGATTTAGAATTTGTTTACTGGTCAGGATAAAAATCAAGATTAGGGAGTGGACAAAAATTAAATTTGTGTCCCTCAATAAACCATGTGACAACTTTTTGTTCCACTGATGCAAGTTATTTAAAATAGAAAGATACTCTTTTATTTTCTACTAAAAATATATATTCTCACTCTCATTCTGCTCTACTATAAAGCACAATTATGGAAGACCATAAAGCACAATTAAGTCATTTAGAAAAATTGTTTCTCACTTTCATATGTCTTCCTCCCAAACATTGTCACTCCTCCTCCATGTACTTCTCAATTAATAGTAAATAAATAATCAAACCCTAAAACATATCACAACTCTACAGTTTTATTAGAATTACTCAAAATCTCATACATGAATAATAACGTCAGTTTATTTTATCGAATGTCTTATTTTAAATTAGAAATTATGATGAGGGTACCCTTGTCTTGACAGATCCATCTATGATAATAATTTTTGTCCTAGAAAACTTGATTATCACTTTCACCCACCATAATAATTTTGACAACATGAAAAAAATAAGTTGTGTGGATGTCATGTGCCACAACTCCTTTGTCCATCCAGTAGTATAAATAACCATAAGTTTTTCTTAACTTTTGTGTCAACCATAAAATCCTTCTCAACTAAGTTTCTTTCCCCCATGTGAAGTCTTTTTTCTCAAAAGCTTACATGGCACTGAAAACTCCTTAATGACTTCTGACACAATCTCTACTTACTTATTATGATTTGCTCACATATTGCGTCAAAGCTGACTAATTTTTATTGGTGATGTTTGTGTGCTTTGAACTCTTTTTGTTTTCCAATGTGTTGTACCCCAAAATTTGCCCTCTCATTTTTCTCCAGAAACCACCCTGGATCCTCAGGTTTACTTCCAAGCTTTGAATTACAAATTTTTCATGAAGATCACTCCCAAGGGAAAATTAGTCATTAGCGTTGAAAAACCAAACTTCTAAGTACTTGAGATTTTTCTAAGTATTTAAGGGGAAAATGGCACTTCAGAGCTTCTGAACCAACCTCTAGGCAGGAGCAATCAGAAGTTGCAAGCTTAGCTCAGCATAAAACTCAGTCAGAAGTTGCAAGCTTAGCTCAACACTTAACCTTCAGTCAGAATGTGGCTCTTCAGCAGCTACGCAAACTCAGTCAGAATGTGGCTCTTCAGCAGCTACGCAAGCTCAGTCAGAATCTACCAAGGTAAGAACAGAAGATTATAAAACATACTGGCTAACAGGAGGCCAAAATCAGAACTTGGGTATGTTGTTTTATGTTGAAGCAGAATTGCTGGCTCAGATTTAAGTAATGATGTAAAATCCCCCATTACAAGATTTCTGATTTTGACAAATCTCATCACCATTTAATGCTCATTAATGCTCACAACCACTTTTGAGTATTCGTCAAAAGGGTCTCTCCACGTGTAGCATAACAACACCTTTGTACAAATTTAGGTATAGGTCTATGCGCCATTTTTCGCCTATGGGGTGTCACTTTTCCTTAATCCTCGCTTACTATTCCAGCCTAGGCTAAAAGCTGTCAATTATCACAACTTTTTATGAACTTTCTTCAAGAGTAAGTCAGCATCTATTGCATGGTATTGGCGCCACTTAACGTTTAAAAAACCCACAAAGCTTTGCCTATAAATAGAGCACCATTGTCCACTGAAAAAGCCCGGTCCAAGTCCAGAACAATTGCTAGAAATGAAACATAAAGTTTTAGCAAGAAAACACCTTGAAACTCTTCCAAAATTCCTAGTGTTTCAAGAACCTTAAACACAACTTTGAATCTCCTGCCTTCAAACTCCATTTGTTCCCAAAGTATTTCTTGAACAAGAAACACCCATACAGTTTTTGACCCACACGTTGGAAACTTCCACAACTTCTGTATTCATAAACATATACCTTTCATCCATCCATTTAAAGAACCTATCCAGAACACCATCAGATTTAAGGCTAACTCCAGTTCCCAGAATTTCTTCCAACAACAAGGTAAGCACCTGCTGACTCTCACCACACTGCTTAAGCATCATCAGATTGGCATGCTAAAAAAAACAATGTAGATATCATGCTTCTGATGTTGTACATGTTCTGAGATTTTTGCGCCTCTGCATGCTTAAGTAGAGAACGAATCAGTTCAAAACTGCCTTGAAGAAACTGAAACTTAGAGTTAGAATTAACAAAGGCATACTTGCCTCTGATTTTTGGTTCTGATTCTCCTTATTTCTGAAGCGCCATGACACCTGCTGAAACTGTCTTAGGCTTGTCTTCTGTTTTGAGGAGAAATAACCAAATTGCAGATGTTTTGACTAGCACAGAGAGAGACCAAGTTCTGACTTTGAGGCCAGCACTTATGAGGCCTGTTTTGTTATCAGTAATATCAGAACTTCTGAAAATTACTGTGCTCCCAGCAGGGTCAGAACTTCTGACCCCGTACATTTTCACTAAAAGTTTCTATTTTGCAGTGCACCAGGGTCAGAACTTCTGACCTTTTCACTAACAGGTTTCTGTTTTGAAGCGCACCAGGGTCAGAACTTCTGACCTATACATTTTCACTAACAGGTTGCCGTTCTGCAGCAGGCCAGGGTTAGAACTTTTGACTTCCTCTCAGCAGCACGCTGACCCCTTCCTTCTTTCTTTCTTTCTTCCCCTTGTTATTTTCTTTATTTATCTTGCTGGTACTCCCTATTCATAAGTGTGTACCCCGACCCCCTAAATATTGTAATAGCATAGGACTTTACATTTCCGCATTTTATTGCTTTCAAATGTAAATGCTAGTGACTAGGATATGTATGGCAAGATAAAATCAATGAAATAGAAAATCCTAATTCAAGATAAAATCATGCATGCAATCAAACACACTTGCACACAAACACCCTTAGGGTTTCTCCACTTGGTTGCCTTATACAAAAATAGCCATGTTACGCATGCAAAGTATCTTGGTAAAACAATCAAAATAAAAAGATCATAGTCCCTCGATGACGCTATTCAAAGTTGCCTTACAAAATGATCTTAGTCCCTCGAAATGCTAAGATACTTTGCAACATTGCTAATCATGGTTATACGATGACCCGCGCCCGTCCCGTAAAACTCCAAAGATAGGGTTGCTTACCAAATCAATAGTAAGACAACAATGTCAAAGTAATAGAAAATACATAAGAAAGACATTTGAGTAGGTAGATTGCTTTTAGTTACTTGCTCTATTTTCAAACAACATCCTTGCTATTTTCGAAAATATACACATTTTCCAAAACAACTTACAAACATTGAAAACATTTTCAAAAAGACAAACATCTTTGCATACATTCTTACGAACAAGAATCATTACAAATATTTCCTAAACGAATGACCTCTTTTATAAAATACTTTCAAAAAACCACACCAAGCACATTTTCAAACAAACAAAAGCAAGTTGATCTAGCAAGTAACTAAGAGCCCATGGAAAACCATGGATGAAAAGGGTGCTAATACCTTCCCTTTTCATAACCTACCCCCCGAACTCAAGAAAACATCTCAAAGGTCTTTCCTGTGCTTTTTCACCTTTCCTTTTCGATAAAAGAAAAGTCGATGGCGACTCTTGCTAAACCGCAACATTTGTGATAAAACGCAAAAAACCTCAAGTCAGTTCTCCCACCGTATCACAGAACTGGCGACTCTTCTGGGGAGTTACTTAAAAGTGGGGTTACCTTAGGGCTAGATCACATTTACTTGCTTACAATTTTTGATTTGTTTGCTTTACATTACGGTTCTTTGTTTGGGTTTGAATCCTCTACCTGGATTTCGGGATACATTATAGGTAAATAGAAATACGTTGTGGAAACTGTGCGGGATATACCGACATGGTCTAAGCAATAACTATATTAGTGTGACATATTTGTAGGTACCGGTAGCCCTTGAGTAGTCAAGGAGAATACGGGGCCGCTGAGTGATGTCACGAAGCACCAACAAACTTTTAGAACCTTTACTTGACCAACTTGGCCTTTAGGGCGTAGTGAGATGACCGACTTTGGTGTAGTCCGAAGTTGGTAGATACTCGATATTACACTCATTGAGAGTTGGTTTCTTGGAATATTTTGGTCGCTATTAAAGAGGATTGAGCTGAAACAATGAACAAGGAAACAATCCAGTGATATTGAGCTCCTTAGAACTTGGTTACCATTACTAGGACAGGTTGAGCCAACTAAACTTAAAGAGGGTACTTACCTATAAAACCCCATGCAAGCCTAAACTAGGAACTTGTTTGCTTTGCTTGTATATGCATACATGTAAATAACATCATGGACATCATAAACATCATATGCATCCACTAACCATTTCAAGGATTTTGGAGATTCATCTTTGTTCTTGTTTTTTAGGGGTATGGATTCACTCCGCAGGAAAACTATCCAAGTCAACCTTGTAAGAATTCCTCCACAACTTAAGGAGCTAGCTTCAAGGATCCCCGAAAGCTATCCTTTTACCAAGAGACATGGTCCTCTACTCAACTTAGTCATCTCCAACACAGAAGAGGACATGATGAAAGTGCTCTTTCAGTTCTTTGATCCTTTGCACCATTGCTTCACATTTCCCGACTACCAGCTTGTGCTTACTTTGGAAGAATTTTCTCAAATCTTGAGAATTCCCATTCTCAATCAACTATCTTTCAACGGTACAGAAAGAGACCCAAAGCCAGAAGAGATTGCTCAAGCCCTGCACTTGCACTCATCTGATGTCACAATTCATTGGGAAACTAAGAGTGGTGTTAAAGGCTTCTTAGAAAAGTTTCTATTTGAGAAAGCATAAATCTGTTGGAATTCCTTAGACTTGCAAGCCTTTGAGGAAATTGTGGCTCTTCTTATCTATGGGATGGTCTTGTTCCCCAGTCCTGACCAGCTCATAGATGTGAGCACCGTCAAAATCTTCATGTCACGCAATCCGGTGCCTACATTGCTGGGGGATATCCTACACTCTTTTCACACTCGTACAATAAGGAAAAGAGGTGTCCTTATGTGTTGCACTCCTATCTTGGCAAGATGGTTTATTTCTCATCTTCCCCAATCAGTCTTAAGGAATGAGCAAGGTTTAAGGTGGTCACAAAGGTTAATGACTCTCGAACATTCAGACATTCATTGGTGCTCCCGATCCAAAGAGAATGTTATCATCATTGACCGCTGTGGGGAATTTCCTAATGTCCCTCTACTCAGAATTAGGGGAGGCATCACCTATAACCCATGCTTAGCCTTAAGACAGTTTGGTTATGCCCGAAGGGATGGCCCGCACGAGATGCTGATTCAAGGTTTGGTATTCGACTACGACAACGATGGTCAAGACTTCGCCAGAGATTCATCCGAGCTTGGAGGACACTAAACAAGGTGGATAGCAAGACTTTGGGACACAAGAATTCCATCCCTCTTGAGCCTTACCTCAAGTGGGTACGAACACACGCTCAAAGTCTTATGATGCCTTATCCTTCTATCCTCTGGATGATCATTGAACCTATTAAGGAGGGAGAAGTTCCATACACTATCCTACATCCTGACATGCCCATATCTCTTGAAGACCTACAAAGGAATTGGATACAACTCAAAGGGGAGCGTGATACTTTCGAAGCCCAATTCTACGCAAGCGAGAAGAAGGTTTCGGAACTCACCAGGCTACTTCGTGAAGAGCAGACTCTAAATGCCTACATTGCACCAAAAAGAATGCGCACCACCTTTTTACCTTAGAGAGTGTATTATTTTGTACTCAAACTCTATCTTATTAATATAACGTGTGTTTCTTTTTGTCTAAAACGAACTTGAATCTTTGAAATCCTTTAAAACATTGCATACGAACATATCATTCATCATAACATAAACAGGTCTTTTGCAACAAGTTCCCTCATCTCTCTGTTGTTTATTTCAGTAAGATGGATCTCGAACAGACAGTCAAAGATCTTCAAGCTCAAAACACGCAGTTTCAACAGTTACTCACAACCCTGGCCAAAGGACAAGAGGAATTGAAGACTTTGTTGGCCAAAGAGAAGAAAAAGAAAGAGAAGAAACCAACCGGTGTTGTAATTATGGGGAGAAGGTTTCAAGGACAGACTAGAAGAACCTTGGATTTCGCAACAACATCTGATGAGAGAGAAGGTAAAGGAAAGGAAACAGCAGTTCTGTCAGAATCTGAAGAGGAGGAAGAAGAGGAAGACTACTCCGAAGAAAAGTATCTGCCAGCTGATGATAAGTACAGACATCTTGAAGAGCGTCTGAGTGCTATGGAAATACAGAGGGTACCAGGTCTAGACTTTGAAGAATTGGGTCTAGTGTCGGGAATTGTGATCCCACCGAAGTTCAAAGTGCCGTTATTTGCAAAATATGATAGGATGTCATGTCCTAAGATTCACCTCCGATCATATGTAAGAAAGATCCAACCACACTCCGCTGATAAAGACTTGTGGGTGCACTTTTTCCAGGATAGTCTATCTGGAACACAACTCGATTGGTTTTATCAACTGGAAAGGGCCGACGTCCACAACTGGGAAGATCTTGCCGCAGCTTTCTATAAGCAATACCAGTATAATGCAGATTTGGCACCTACCCGTACTCAACTACAGAGTATGGCTATGGTTTCCAATGAGGGTTTCAAAGATTAGGCGCAGAAGTGGAGAGACCTAGCTGGGAGAGTCCAACCCCCTCTGTCTGAAAGGGAATTGGTGGACATGTTCTTAGGCACTTTATTAGGCCCTTTCTTCAACCATTTAATTGGAAGCTCATCTGCAGGATTCACTGAGTTAATACTGACTGGAGAGAGGGTGGAAGTTGGCATAAAAAGTGGAAAGATTCAGAAGGATTCATCTGCCTCTACAGCTGTGAGAAAGCCTTTCACTGGGAAGAAGGAAGTATCTGTTGTCTACCCACCAAGGAACCAAGGGAGAACTAAACACGCCCAATGGTAGGGGCTGTCATGATCTCTAAGTCTAAATTGGCCCAACAAAGGATTAATCCATAGAGAACAGAAAGACCGGTAACACAGTTTACTCGGATAAACATGACTTTGTCTCAAATCTTGGCACAGTTATTGAAGACCAACCTGGTAACTATGAAGGAAGCTCCGAAGAATCCCAACACGACATCCCCTCATTATCACCCCAATGCCCGTTGCGCATATCACTCCGAAAGTCTTGGGCACGATACCAACAACTGTTGGGCCCTGAAAAACAAAATAAAAGATCTCATTGAAGCAAAGGAAATCGAGTTTGATGCGCCCGAGAAGACAAATGTTATCTCTGCTCACATGCCCAAACATGGTCACAACGCCAATGCTATTGAAGAAGACTTGTTTGTTACCACAGTTGATGAACTCGTGACTCCTCTCCCAATCATTAAGATAAACTTGTTGAAAGCCGGTGTGTTCCCGGGATGTAATAAAGTTTTCCACTTCTGCTTATCCTTACCAACTGATTGCCCTTTGTTGAAAGCCGACATTCAACGCTTGATAGACAATAAAGAGATTCTATTTGAATGTACTCCTATTTCACCTATTTCTGTTGAAGACGTTTCAATCATTACCATATCCGCCAATTCTTCCAGGGTTTCCAAAAAAACCGTTAGAATTACACTGGTTCCAAAATCAACTCCTCTTATAATCACCATGCCTGGGTCAGTCCCATATGAATCAGACAAGGATGTACCGTGGAATTACGGTGGGGACATCTATTACCATGGCATCAAACAAGATGGGTTGGCCACCGAGGAAATAAACTCCGAAGAAGAAGACTCCGACATTAGCAATATTGTCGGAACCAGTAAGATTACCCGAAGCGGTAGAATCTTATCTCCAGAGATTTCCCCTCCAAAGGCAGTTTTTGGACCTGTGGCTGTTCCAAAGGTTACCTCCGTACCAATAATCATATCTGCAAGTGCTCCTAATGACAAAGACGACACAATCCTTGCTTTCGTCCCCACT
The DNA here is from genome assembly GCA_948472305.1 of Vicia faba. NCBI lineage: Eukaryota > Viridiplantae > Streptophyta > Magnoliopsida > Fabales > Fabaceae > Vicia > Vicia faba. The sequence goes on along the minus strand of OX451740.1, from coordinate 1,065,658,811 downwards.
AACACTTCTACTTCTGAAACCCAAGGGAAAAATATTCAAGAAGAGCTTGTCCGGATGAAGGCTCAACCACTGACTATTCTCGAAGCTTCTAAAAAGGAAATGGAGGAGATCTTGAGAATAATAAAGAAGAGTGACTACGACGTAGTCGAACAGTTGGGGCAGACTCCCTCCAAGATCTCCATGCTGGCATTGTTACTGTGCTCCGAGGCACATGCGAAAGCCCTGGTGAAGTTTCTGAAGACAACCCATGTACCTCAAGAGACGTCTGCTGACCAATTTCAAGATTGTGTGGCCAGTTTGACAGCAGATAACGGCCTAGGCTTCTCGGATGCAGATCTAACACCAAGGGGAAGAAAGGACAACGAGGCATTGCATGTCTCTGGAATGTAGAGGAACAACTATGGCCCATGTCTTGGTAGACACTGGCTCATATTTGAATTTTTTACCGAAGAAAGCTCTCGACAGACTAGATTGCGAAGGACTGACGCTGAAACCCAGTAACATAGTCGTAAGAGCATTTGATGGCTCAAAGAGGATGGTCCACGGGGAAGTGGACATCCCCATAAATGTTTGGACTCAAACTTTCAACTCGACCTTCTATGTGATGGACATTCGTCCCTCTTATTCCTGCCTGCTGGGATGGCCGTGGATCCATAATATCGGTGCTGTCACCTCTACACTACACCAGATGCTGAAATATCCGGTCCATGGAAAGATTATCAGTGTCCGCAGAGAGGAAGAGTATATGATTAGTCACCTCAATTCCTTCAGGTATGTGGAATTGGATGGCGAGTTCATTGAAACTCCTTTTCAACATTTCGAAGAAGTTCCCCAAGAGGTAGCAGTAACCAAAATTGTGTCCCAGATTCCCGAGATTACAAAAACTCCACTTCGGATGTCATCTCTGAAGGACGCCAAAGTTGTAATTGAGAAAGGGGGATGCACCATCTGGGGGCAACTTCCAGACATCCCGTATAAATCTGACAGGTTTGGTTTAGGGTTCACTTCAAATGCTCAAAAAGTTGTGCGCCGCGCCCGTGCTAGAGAGCCACCTTTGAAGATTAGCAACTGGGAGGTCAATGCAGTAGAAGATGGTGAAGAGGAGTGCAACTTGGAGGATTGGATATTTCCTACTATCAACAGAGGACTTCGCAATTGGGAAGCCAGAGACTTTGTTCTGATAACTTTCGTCCCCAAGTACCCATCCACTCTGGATCCCATGGGTAACGATACTGCTATGGCCTTTCATGACTCTGAGGATCTAATCTACCAAGCCAAAGACGAAGGTGAGGAAGATTGTGAAGTACCAGGGGAACTTGCCAGACTACTACAAGAGGAAAGAACCATTCAGCCTCATGAGGAACCGGTGGATACAATCAACTTAGGTACCGAAGAGAATAGAAAAGAGGTCAAAGTAGGTACCAATCTAGAGGCCAGCGTCAAGGAGCGCCTGATTCAGCTGCTACATGATTATGTTGAGATCTTTGCCTGGTCATATGAAGACATGTCGGGACTAGATACAGACATCATGGTACATCGCCTGCCAACAAGAGAAGACGTTCCACCAGTGAAACAAAAAGCCCGCTTTTGTACCCAAAAATTTTCCCTCTCACTTTATCAAGATTTCACTCACAAGACTCTTTGAACTCAAGACCAAGTTAGGGTTTTGCTCTGCTCAAGAGATCTCCTTGCATTGTTGACCTAAATTAGGGTTTGAGTTTGCACAGGGATTTTTGGACTTTCAATACTCAAATTGACTTTCATACTTCATGTTGGACTTATAAGATTGCCCATACCAAGTTTCAAGCTTTGAATCAAATTTTTGCCCAGTCAATGGTACAGTTGACCTATAAATCAGTTGCATTGGGGAAAAAGTCAACTGTGACCAATTTACAGTCAAACCTCATAAATTTTGATCCATATCAACATTATAAGATCATATGAATCATTTGATCAAGTTTGGACCACAACTCCTCAAGAAATTTGATCAAATCATCAAAAGGGCAAAATGCTCATTTTTAGGGTTTTGACTGCAGAAGGGCAATTTCTGACTTTTGACCTAGCCAATGGATAATTGGGTTCAAGCATGGATACAAGGACTCAATGGCATCATCTTGACCTATTCACAAGGTTCAAAAGATCTCAATTGCTTTGGATTGACAGATGAATTTTTCAGTCAACTGATCAAAATTTGAATGTACACTGAAAAGTCAAACTTTGAATTTTGGGTCAAAATCAAGTGCCAAGGGTCATTTTTCATCAAGATGTGTAAAAACATGAAACTTGTTCATCAAGAAACCTAATTTTGCAAATTAGGGTATAAGATTGAAAAATTTCATAACTTAGAATTTTTCTAAGTTATGAAATTTTCTTAATTTTTCCCAACTTTGCCCAACATTTTCACCATGATGCAATTGGATTCAAACAAAACTTCAAACATGAAAGTTGTAGTCCTCCACAAAGTCTACAACTTTTATTCACAAAGTTTGCCCAAAATAAGCTTGTATCTCAAGTTATGAATTTTGGAACAAGGGTCCATGAAACTTTTAACTTAGTGAAATTTTGCCCTAGTTTAGGCAGAATTTTGACCTATCTTCTTGGCAATTTTTCACCTAGTTCCACTTGGAATCTAAAAATTCATTTCAAATATGGATTGTATATAATGTTGCAAGATTTCCAAAATGTCCAAGAACTCTCCAAAATCATTTGTGGTTAGGGAGAATCGAAAGCTTGAAGTTGGCAAAAACTCACTTTTGATCCATGGCATGTTCATATTGATACAAGTTGCAAACTCTAATCAGCCTTGTTTGTACTTGATTAAAGGTCCTAAAAACCTTCCATACTCAATAATTAAATTCAAATCCATTGTTCTAAGGCTTTTTTTTGGTCATTAGAAGATTATACAATAGATTAATCCTTAAATGGTAAAAGGTAACATTGCCATTTTTGTCCAAATCTTGCTTTATGTCAAATAGAATCCTTGAGCCTTAAACAGGATCTTATGCAGAAAATCAAATCCACAAACTTGGGGCAAAGCTTACACAATGTATGAAGGGTTTGAGCTAGCCTGTACAGGCCTTCTATAGCACAAAATCACCTTCCATTGGCAAAACAGGACAGCTTCTGCATCTTGAGTTCTATCTCATAAGTTGCTCGTGCGTTTTGCCTCAAACTTGTTCAAACACCTTCCATATAACCTATCCAAGTTATCCCAACCATTAAACACTGACTGTAACTCCATTTACAAGGTTTGCCATTTTTGATTTCAGCTTGTGCAGGTTGAGTTCTACAGGCTTGTTCAAGCACATTCAAGGCAAGCTAGGCATTGGGGAAGGTCAGAGGAAGTTCCATAAAGCTCCCAAACATCTCAAGCCTCACTGAAAAGCTCCACATTGCCATACACGAAGTCAACTCAAACAGGTTTTTGTCAACTTCCTATCTCTCTATTTAGGAATAATTAGGCTTAAGTTTGTGAATAAAAAATGTAGTATTCATAGCCATGAAGCTGTACATATGCTCAGTTTTCATTTTAGTTAAGCATGCCAAGAGAATTTGATCCATGAACTTCCTGAAAAAATTAGGTTAGGATTTAGGGCCAGAGAAATTCTCTCTAGTCTTTGAGATTTAGAATGAGTTCTTTACATGGCTGGATTCGTCTTGAAAAATGCTACAACTTTGATGTTTTGAGTTTTTGCATTAGAGCACGTATGCAGGATCTGGAGATTTGTACAGGGCGCGTTTTTTGTTTTTTTGACAAAGGTTGAAGATGAAGTCCAAGTGGGCTGGGCTTGGTTTCTGACTCTCTTTCTGCACCCCCCTCATTATTGATTGCACCCCCTGGCCCATTTCTTCCTATTTTTATATTTTTGTGTTTATTTTTAATTTCTGATTTTATTTTATTATTCTCCAAACATAAAAAACACCAAAAATATTTTTATAAATTTTCACATTTATTTTGAATTTTATTTTTATTTTTACTACCATAAAAATAATTTAATTAGTATATATTTTTATTTAATGAAAACTTGAAAATAATATATAATAATATTATACCCTTTTTATTCTTTATTTATTTATACTCCAATAATATTTTTCTAAATATATTTTATTTTTGTATATACATTATTTTATTTTATTGTACATAAAAAAGATATAATATATATTTACTTTCTTAAAAGAAAATTAGGGTTTTTGCCCTTAAAAAAATAATCTTTTTATTTCTTTTTACAATTAAATATTTTTACATACATAAAAATAAACAAAACATTTTTTGCATATTCATAATATTTTGCATATTTGTTTAATTTATTCATTTAAATACTTGTCCATTTATTTATTTGTACCATTTATTCAATTTGGATGTAATAGTAATATTAGGGTTTTAATTTCTTGCAAATATCCCCTATTCAAAAAATTGTATCCCCCTTCCCATATCAAATGTTGTAATAGTATAGATTTATTTTACGCATTTATGCTTTCAATTATGCCATGATTAGAGATTAGGGTTTGTATGCAAAAAATCCAAAATCAAACAAATAGCTTGACTAATACAAAGACAAAAATGCATGAAAATTATAACACAATGCACACTTGCACCCCTAGGGTTTCATCCACTTGTTGCCTTTAAAAAAGGGCCATGTTATGCATGTTGAGTATTTTGGCAAAACAAAAACAAAACAAAAGATCATAGTCCCTCGATGACGCTATCTTGGTTGCCTATACAAAATGATCTAGTCCCTTGAAATTTTTTCTAAAAGGTACTTAACACAATTGCTATCATGGTCTATACGATGACTCACGTCTGTCCCGTTTAACATCCAAATACAAGGTTGTTTACCAAATTCAATGGTAAAATAACACTGTCAAAAAGGGTTAAAAACGTATAGGAAAGATCTTTGAGTAAAATAGGGTAGACAACTCTTAGTTACTTGATCAAAACTTGCAAAACATCCTTGCTATCTTCAAACACACCTCACAACACAATTTCAAAACATTTCCCAAAACAAACTTTCAAACATTGAAATATCTTTTCAAAAGACAAACACCTTTGTATATATTCAAACAAGAATCATTACAAAGGTTGCCACAACGATGGCCTCTTTTCAAAACATTTTCAAAACCACATACACAAAGCACCATTTCAAACAATTGAAAAGCAAAAGCAAGTGATCTAAACATGTAACTAAGAGCCCATGGATAACCATGGATGAAAAGGGTGCTTGCACCTTCCCTTTTCATAATCTACTCCCCGAACCCAAGAAAACATCTCAAAGGTCTTTCCTGTGCTTTTTGACCTTTCCTTTGGAAAAAATAAAAAGTCGGTGGCGACTCTTGCTAAACCAAAACATTTGTGAATAAATGCAAAACCTCAAGTCAGTTCTCCCACTGTATCACAGAACTGGCGACTCTGCTGGGGAATATTTGAAAAGTGGAGTAACCTTAGGGTTTAGATCACCTTTACATGGTTATCTTGTTTGCTGTGATTGCTTTACATTTGGTTCTATTGTTTGGGCTTGAAATCCTCTACCCGGATTTGGGAAACATTCATAGGTAAATAGCAATACGTTGTGGAAACTGTGCGGGGTATACCGACATGGTTGAAGCAGAAGCTATATTAGTGCGACATATTTGTGGGTACCGGTAGCCTTTGAGTCAATCAAAGAGAATACGGGGCCGCTGAGTGATGTCATGAAGCACTAATGAACTCTTAGAACCTTTACTTGACCATCTTGGCCTTTTTAGGGGTAGTGAGATGACCGGCTTTGGTGCAGTCCGAAGTTGGTAGATACTCGATACTACACTCATTGAGGGTTGTTTTCTTGGAATATTTCGGTCGCCAGTAAAGTGGCTAAACTGAAACGATGAACACAGAAAGTAATCCAGTGATATTGAGCTCCTTAGAACCCGGTTACTATTTCTAGGACAGGTTGAGCCAACTAACTTCAAGAGGGTACTTACCTATGAACTCCATGCAAGCCTAAACCTAAGGACTTGTCCGCTTTGTGTGAATATGAATGTCTGTATATACACTTGCTTACTTTTGCATACTTGTACATAACATCATAACATCATAACATCATACCATAGCATTTTCAATAACCATTTCAAGGGTCTCGAGGGTCTTTGATGCAGGGTCACGTTGAACCAGACGTCTACCAAAGGGCAAGAGGATTCATTTTCCTCTAAACAAATGCCGTTAAAGATCAAGTACAACAACTTGAGTCAAGGGCTATGACCCACTTGACATGGTGAGCTTGATTCTCGTGGAAAGACATCCACCAATACAAAGTTCTCCAATCAAAGATGTTGATCGAAGTTCAACCTCTAACATTTTCTTGTGTTTACCCTGCGAGATCCTTGAAAACATGCATACACATATCATGCATCGTATCATGACAGGTTTCCCCTTTACAAGTCTCCTTACCTTCCTACTGTTTATTTCAGTAGAGATGGCTCTATAGAAGACTGTCAAAGATATCCAGGCTCAAAACACTCAACTTCAAGAAATGTTCTTGAACCTATCCAAGGGGCAGGAAGAAGTGAAAGCTCTCCTCACAAGGAGCATGGTCCTAGGGAATCCAGGAGGCATCAGGAATGATCAGTTGGAAGGGCTACAGATTAAGTTGGCAACAATGAAAATCCAAATGATGGGACAATTGGTGGGCCAGATGGCTCTCATTCAAAACCTGGCTCAAGGACAAGAGGAGCTAAAGGTCCTCATCAACAAACTGCATCAATACGGATGTAACCAAGTGGGGCAAACAACAAGGGTTGAGGATCAAGTCATCATTCAACCTCCTTTGAGACAAGAAGTAAAGGGAAAGTCTCCCCAGTTTGCTTCAGGGTCACAAGCCCAACAACAACCTCACCAGCATCAACAGGGTAATCGGCGTAAGCAAAATACATCTGGAAGACGCTTCACTGAGATTAACATGCCATTATCACAAGTACTGCAACGTCTGTTGGAGGTCAAGCTTACTGTATTAAGGGATCCTCTTTAGAATCTCAATACCTCTACTCCTAGCTTTCATCCCAATGCATTATATGCATACCACTCCAATAGTCCTGGGCATGATACAAATGACTGTTGGGCTTTGAAAAACAAGACTCAAGACTTGATTGACAGAGGAGTGCTAGAATTTACACAGGATGGCCAAATGAAAATCTTCCGCTGAGGGTTCTCCACCTGAAATGACAAGTTCGAACTAAGAGGCTTTTGTTTCATTTGAATTTTCAAGTTGTAATTTCTTTGGTTATTCAAATAATTATATGTTAATGTCAAACTTTGTTTCATTAATGCATTGAATATGTTTGTCTTGAATTCATCCATTCGTTTTCACTATACTTGAACTATGCTTTCTACTTTCTCTATGACATTTAACTCTTGCAAAAAGTTACAAGCCTTTAGAGGGAGGATGACGAAAACAATTCCATAATATCATACAGTATGCTTTTGGACAGACCTTGCTGACGATGTACAGGCGTTTCTTTCAAATCCTAAACACTGGAGTTATAAGGAAGATAATCCCTAGTCAACCCCTTCGAGCCAAAGAAGTAGAAGTTTTCTGTTTTAACACAAATTGAAACCTTTAATCGAACCTGGGGCAGGGTAGTCTCTCAGTTGGTTCAAATGTGCGTTTAGCCGCAAACTCTCATTTCGTAATACAACGAATGACATCAAAAACATTCCTTTGGAATCAAAAGATGGTGATGGTTACCTATCACATAGACAATCATTATCTCTAAAAAAAGCCCATTGAGTCAAAACCTACAAAGGAGACTCGCGAAAGCTGGGGCATCCCGCTGGCTGTGATCTCGAAAACAGGAACAGTCAGGCAAAAATTAGGGATAACAAAAAAAAAGAGGTCACTACAAATCCTCAACAACATGAAAAACGTTGCAAAAATGACTGCCTTCCAACAAATTCAACTTGTGTGAACCATCACCAAAACGTCGTTCCAGACTAATTTGGAGTTCAAACGCACAATTAACTGAGTTTAGGATGGAAGAACATCACGAAGAGCGGGTGGGTACAAATATACTTTGAGCCTTTATCCTTTGTTTCTTAAAACCGTGAACCAAGCCACGTTACAACCCTTCAAAAATCCTAATTGAAGCATGGGTTAGTTCGAAAGCATACTGTTACAAAAGGTATCCTGACTCCTGTAAGGCTTTGCTCTAAATCTTGTGTTGAATTTGTCTTATAAAAGTTTTCTACTAAAAAACGCATTTTTCAAAATTTCAAGACAAGCATGAACTTTGCACTATTTGAATATCGTTGTTTGCATATGGCTATTTGTTTGACAGCGAAGAAGTTTACACAGTGAATGTTCCGATGAACAAAAGCTCTCTCAGTGAACAAAATCACTTCAAGAGGGATGGCACTTCCTTTGCAAAAAATATCCTATCAAAAGGGGACTTGGCATGGCATTGTCCAGTTAACCTGGGGCAGTCCAGTCAAGATTTCAAGAAATCTCTTAAAGTCCAGTTAACCTGGGGCAGTCCAGTCAAGATTTCAAGAAATCTCTTAAAGTCCAGTTAACCTGGGGCAGTCCAGTCAAGATTTCAAGAAATCTCTCAATTGCAGAGTAGCCTGGGGCAAGTCTCCATATCCATCACCTAGGGAATTAAACGTCAATCTCATCAAAGGGTTACGTACGGTCCAAATTTCCTGGCAGTGCCACAAACATTTGATACTAAGGGCAATGACGAATCTCTCCAAAAACCTTCTAAAAAGAAATTCAAGAATCCTCGAGAAGTTCATCACCTCTTTAGCAGACCAGCGGTCATGGATTTATTTTCCCTAACACTTGTCAAGGATTTATTCTCCAAAACAAAATTACATTTCAACAACATTCATAACATATGCAGATTGATCGACGGGTAAAGGTTATCATCACCTTTTGGAGTAGTAATCGTCCAAGATTCCTTCATCACCTTTTGGAGTAGCAGTCGTCAAAGATTCCTTCATCACCTTTTGGAGTTGCAGTTGTCAAAGATTCCTTCATCATCCGGTTGAGTCAAAGTTAATCCAAGACCTTCTCTGGTTCAGTCAGATCAACATTAAGATCTCCCTGATTCTTATTCCAGTGGAAGATATTCTGGGTTTTGTTGTTTCAGATAAATCTCTCAACGATTTATTCTGATTCACTTCAAGATTTTTCACTATCAGAGACGAAGAATCCAACTCTTTTCTCCATCACCAGTTCGGGATTTATTTTCCCCAGCGAGAGGTTGTCTTGAAAAACATTACACATTCGTGCGTCAGGACATCATACAATGCAATCTCATTTATTTTGAGAACGTCATTGTTTGATATATGTCATGCCACTAACCCTTACCTTTCAGGAAAGATGCAATCAATTTCTCACCAAAATTCGTATTGTGAAGCCTGGATGTTGACCAGATAACGATACAAGACTGTGAAACCTGGACGTTGACCAGATAACAGTAAGGTATACTGTGAAACTTGGATGTTGACCAAATAGCAGTTTACTCAGCCAATTACTTTGAAGCCTGGATTCAACCGGATATTAGTAGACCCCAAAATCAAAAGGGAAACCCGGATGTTGACCGGATAACCATTTGATTTCCTTCTGAAGACTGGACGTTGACCAGCTAGGAAGTAAGGTATTGTGAAACCTGGATGTTGACGAGATAGCAATACAACACTGTGAAACCTGTACGTTGACCAGATAACAGTTAACCGTTAACAGAATGAAGATTCTCATCCTTAAAACCTCAGAAGATTAACATACAACCCCAAACTCCTAATCTCCGCAGCGCTATAGCTTCTCCCCACAGAGGTTGTCAAAAATATTGAATCTCCAACAGCGGTCATGGATTTATTTTCCCCAGCAGTAGCCCAATATCTTATCATCTCCGGCTATCCAGGATTTGTTTTCCTCAGCAAGATAGCTAATCAGCTTACATGCGCATACATTACATTCATAGATCATGAGCATTGACAAAACACATATATTACATCATACATTTCATGCAACATAACTTTGTGTTTCAGCTAACATTCTACCCTTTTCAGAATGAAATTGATAGTTGCCTAAGACAGATATTCAAAGCTCAGAAAACGGCTTAGAGATGCTCCAGATATGGATGCTCTCTTGTTTGCTTATCCTAATCAAGGGGCAGATTCTTGTTCCATTTGTGAATCCTGGATTCGACCAGATAAAACCTTGATTATACTGAAGCCCGGAGATCGACCGAAAAATAATTGAATCCCCTGCAAATTCTTCTGAAGACTGGACGTTGACCAGATAAGAAAGAAAAGTATTGTGAAGCCTGAACATTCACCAGATAGAAATACAACACTGTGAAACCTGAATGTTGACCAGATAACAGTAATGTATACTGTGAAACTTGGACGTTGACCAAATAGCAGTTTACTCGGCCAATTACTTTGAAGCCCGAATTCAACTGGATATTAGTAGGCCCCAGAATCAAAAGGGAAACCCGAATGTTGACCGGATAACTGTTTGAGATTTTTTTTGAAGACTGGACGTTGACCAGATAGGAAGAAAAGTATTGCGAAGCCTGGACGTTGACCAGATAGCAATACAACACTGTGAAACCTGGATGTTGACCAGATAACAGTAAGGTATACTGTGAAACTTGGACGTCGACCAAATAACAGTTTACTCGGCCAATTACTTTGAAGCCCGGATTCAACCGGATATTAGTAGGCCCCAGAATCAAAATGGAAACCCGGTTGTTGACCGGATAACCATTTAATATTCTTCTGAAGACTGGACGTTGACCATATAGGAAGTAAAATATTATGAAGCCTGGACGTTGACTAGATAGCAATGCAAGACTGTCAAGACTGGATGTTGACCAGATAGCAGTTCACTATCACCTCTTCAACCAAGATATGACTCCCCAGTAGAATAACAGATGACTGAAGTTCTATTTCTACCACAATAGAGACCAGCATTCCCCGGTGTAGTCCTCCTCAACAACAGGTGTACGGGCTCTCGCAAAGGAATCTCTTAGGCGATCAATTTTCTTGGACGGCATCTTTAAGCCCATCTCCGACAAGATTTTGTCACACCTCCAAATGGCATCTTTAAGCCCATTCCCTCAACTATACTCTGATGAGTGCAAATTTACGGGCACTCTAGTGTCCAATCCTCTTTTACCTTCGAGTCACGAAAGGCCAAACTCGCCAATCTAACTCTTCAGGCTCAAGAAGATTGAACAGGGGCAACTGTTGTACCCAAAAATTTTCCCTCTCACTTTATCAAGATTTCACTCACAAGACTCTTTGAATTCAAGACCAAGTTAGGGTTTTGCTCTGCTCAAGAGATCTCCTTGCACTGTTAACCTAAATTAGGGTTTGAGTTTGCACAGGGATTTTTGGACTTTCAATACTCAAGGTGACTTTCATACTTCATGTTGGACTTATAAGATTGCCCATACCAAGTTTCAAGCTTTGAATCAAATTTTTGCCCAGTCAATTGGACAGTTGACCTAGAAATCAGTTCTATTGAGGGAAAAGTAACCTGTGGCCAATTTACAGTCAAACCTCATAAATTTTGATCCATATCAACATTATAAGCTCATATGAATCATTTGATCAAGTTTGGACCACAACTCCTCAAGAAATTTGATCAGATCATCAAAAGGGCAAAATGGTCATTTTTAGGGTTTTGACTGCAGAAGGGCAATTTATGACTTTTGAACTGGCCAATGGAAAATTGGGTTCAAGCGTGGATACAAGGACTCAATGGAATCATCTTGACCTATTCACAAGGTTCAAAATATCCCAATTGCATTGGATTGACAGATGAATTTTTCAGTCAACTGATCAAAATTTGATTGTACATTGAAAAGTCAAACTTTAACTTTTTGGTCAAAATCAAGTGCCAAGAGTCATTTTTCATCAAGATGTGTCAAAACATGAAACTTTTTCATCAAGAAACCTAATTTTGCAAATTAGGGTTTAAGATTGAAAAATTTCATAACTTAGAATTTTTCTAAGTTATGAAATTTTCTTAATTTTCCCCAACTTTGCCCAACATTTTCACCATGATTCAATTGGATTCAAACAAAACTTCCAACATAAAAGTTGTAGTCCTTCACAAATTATACAACTTTGATTCACAAAGTTTTCCAAAAAGAAGCTTGGATTTCAAGTTATGATTTTTGGAACAAGGGTCCATGAAACTTTTAACTTAGTGAAATTTTGCCCTAGTTTAAGCAGGATTTTGACCTATCTTCTTGGCAATTTTTCACCTAGTTACACTTGGAATCTAAAAATTCATTTCAAATATGGATTGTAGAGCATGTTGCAAGATTTCCAAAATGTCCAAGAACTCTCCAAAATCATCAGTGGTTAGGGAGAATCGAAAGCTTGAAGTTGGAAAAAACTCACTTTTGATCCATGGCATGTTCATATTGATACAAGTTGCAAACTCTAATCAGCCTTGTTTGTACTTGATTACATGTCCTAAAACCCTTCCATACTCAATAATTAAATGCAAATCCATTGGTCTAAGGATTTGTTTTGGTCATTATAAGATTATACAATAGATTAATCCTTAAATGGTAAAAGGTAACATTGCCATTTTTGTCCAAATCTTGCTTTATGTCAAATAGAATCATTGAGCCTTGAACATGATTTTATGCAGCAAATCAAATCCACAAACTTGGGGCAAAGCTTACACAATTTATGAAGGGTTAGAGCTAGCCTGTACAGGCCTGCTCTTTGTCACTTCTCATTTTGCTTCATAACCAAGAAACTTGTCAAACACAACAACTGGCACATCAGAGAAAACCAACTTGGGAAACATTTGAGACAAGTTTCACACATCCCTTTGAACCAGAAACACGAGCCTTTGCACCCTCAAACCTTCCATAGCACAAAATCACCTTCCATTGGCAAAACAGGGCATCTTCTGCATCTTGAGTTCTATCTCATAAGTTGCTCGTGCGTTTTGCCTCAAACTTGTTCAAACACCTTCCATATAACCTATCCAAGCTATCCCAACCTTTAAACACTGGTTGTAACTCCATTTACAAGGTTTTCCATTTTTTATTTCCGCTTGTGCAGGTTGAGTTCTACAGGCTTGTTCAAGCACATTCAAGGCAAGCTAGGCATTAGGGAAGGTCAGAGGAAGTTCCAGCAAGCTCCCAAACATCTCAGGCCTCACTGAAAAGCTCCACATTGCCATACACGAAGTCAACTGAAACAGGTTTTTGTCAACTTCCTATCTCTCTATTTAGGAATAATTAGGCTTAGGTTTGTGAATAAAAAATGTAGTATTCATAGCCATGAAGCTGTACATATGCTCAGTTTTCATTTTAGTTAAACATGCTAAGATAATTTGATCCATGAACTTCCTGAAAAACTTAGGTTAGGATTTAGGGCCAAAGAAATTCTCTCTGGTCTTTGAGACTTAGAATGAGTTCTTTACATGGTTGGATTCGTCTTGAAAAATGCTACAACTTTGATGTTTTGAGTTTTTGCATTAGAGCACGTATGCAGGATCTGGAGATTTGTACAGGGCACATGTTTTGTTTTTTTATAAAGGTTGAAGATGAAGTCCAAGTGGGTACGAACCCGCGCTCAAAGTCTTATGATGCCTTATCCTTATAACCTCCCAATGATCATTGAGCCTGTTAAGGAGGGAGAAGTTCCATACACTATCCTACATCCTAACATGTTCACATCTCTTGAAGACCTACAAAGGGATTGGATACAGCTCAAAAGGGAGCGTGATACTTTCGAAGCCCAATTCTACGCGAGCGAGAAGAAGGTTTCGGAACTCACCAGGCTACTTCGTGAAGAGAAGACTCTAAATGCCTACATTGCACCAAAAAGAATGCGCACCACCTTTTTACCTTAGAGAGTGTATTATTTTGTACTCAAACTCTATCTTATTAATATAACGTGTGTTTCTTTTTGTCTAAAACGAACTTGAATCTTTGAAATCCTTGAAAACATTGCATACGCACATATCATTCATCATAACATAAACATGTCTTTTGCAACAAATTCCCTCATCTCTCTGCTGTTTATTTCAGTAAGATGGATCTCGAATAGACAGTCAAATATCTTCAAGCTCAAAACACGCAATTTCAATAGTTACTCACAACCTTGGCCAAAGGACAAGAGGAATTGAAGACTTTGTTGGCCAAAGAGAAGAAGAAGAAAGAGAAGAAACCAACTGGTGTTGTAATTATGGGGAGAAGGTTTCAAGGACAGACTAGAAGAACCTTGGATTTCGCAACAACATCTGATGAGAGAGAAGGTAAAGGAAATGAAACAGAGGTTCTGTCAGAATCTGAAGAGGAGGAAGAAAATGAAGACTACTCCGAAGAACAATATCTTCCAGCTGATGATAAGTACAGACATCTTGAAGAGCGTCTGAGTGCTTTGGAAATACAGAGGGTACCAGGTCTAGACTTTGAAGAATTGGGTCTAGTGTCGGGAATTGTGATCCCACCGAAGTTCAAAGTGCCGTTATTTGCAAAATCTGATAGGATGTCATGTCCTAAGATGCACCTCCGATCATATGTAAGAAAGATCCAACCACACTCCGCTGATAAAGACTTATGGGTGCACTTTTTCCAGGATTGTCTATCTGGAACACAACTCAATTAGTTTTATCAACTGGAAAGGGCCGACGTCCACAACTGGGAAGATCTTGCCGCGACTTTCTATAAGCAATACCAGTAAAATGCAGATTTGGCACCTACCCGTACTCAACTTCAGAGTATGGCTATGGTTTCCAATGAGGGTTTCAAAGATTAGGCGCAAAAGTGGAGAGACCTAGCTGGGAGAGTCCAACTCCCTCTGTCTGAAAGGGAATTGGTGGACATGTTCTTAGGCACTTTATCAGGCCCTTTCTTCAACCATTTAATTGGAAGCTCATCTGCAGGATTCACTGAGTTAATACTAACCGGAGAGAGGGTGGAAGCTGGCATAAAAAGTGGAAAGATTCAGAAGGATTCATCTGCCTCTACAACTGAGAGAAAACCTTTCACTGGGAAGAAGGAAGTATCTGTTGTCTACCCACCAAGGAACCAAGGGAGAACTAAACACGTCCAATGGTAGGGGCTGTCATGATCTCTAAGTCTGAACTGGCCCAACAAAGGATTAATCCAACGAGAACAAAAAGATCGGTAAGACAGTTTACTCGGATAAACATGACTCTGTCTCAAATCTTGGCACAGTTATTGAAGAGCAACCTGGTAACTCTGAAGGAAGCTCTGAAGAATCCCAACACGACATCCCCTCATTATCAACCCAATGCCCGTTGCGCATATCACTCCGAAAGTCCTGGGCACGATACCAACAACTGTTGGGCCCTGAAAAACAAAATACAATATCTCATTGAAGCAAAGGAAATCGAGTTTGATGCGCCCGAGAAGCCAAATGTTATCTCTGCTCCCATGCCCAGACACGGTCACAACGCCAATGCTATTGAAGAAGACTTGTTTGTTACCACAATTGATGAACTCGTGACTCCACTCCCAATCATTAAGATAAACTTGTTGAAAGCTGGTGTGTTCCCGGGATGTAATAAAGTTTGCCACCTCTGCTTATCCTCACCAACTGATTGCCCTTTGTTGAAATTTGGCATTCAACGCTTGATAGACAATAAAGACATTGAGTTTGAATGTACTCCTGTTTCACCTGTTTCTATTGAAGACGTTTCAATCATTACCATATCCGCCAATTCTTCCAAGGTTTCCAAAAAAACCGTTAGAATTAAACTGGTACCAAAAGCAACTCCTCTTATAATCACCATGCCTGGGTCGGTCCCATATGAATCAGACAAGGTTGTACCGTGGAATTACGGTGGGGACATCTATTACCATGGCATCAAACAAGATGGGCTGGCCACCGAGGAAATAAACTCCAAAGAAGAAGACTCTGACATTAGCAATATTGTCGGAACCAGTAAGATTACCCGAAGCGGTAGAATCTTCTCTCCAGAGATTTCCCCTCTAAAGGCAGTTTTTGGACCCGTGGCTGTTCCAAAGGTTACCTCCGTACCAATAATCATATCTGCAAGTGCTCCTAATGACAAAGACGACACAATCCCTGCTTTCGTCCCCACTAACACTTCTACTTCTGAAACCCAAGGGAAAAATATTCAAGAAGAGCCTGTTCGGACGAAGGCTCAACCACTGACTATTCCCGAAGCTTCTAAAAAGGAAATGGAGGAGATCTTGAGAATAATAAAGAAGAGTGACTACGACATAGTCAAACAGTTGGGGCAGACTCCCTCCAAGATCTCCATGCTGGCATTTTTACTGTGCTCCAAGGCACATGCGAAAGCCCTGGTGAAGTTTCTGAAGACAACCCATGTACCTCAAGAGACGTCTGCTGACCAATTTCAAGATTGTATGGCCAGTTTGACAGCAGATAACAGCCTAGGCTTCTCAGATGCAGATCTAACACAAAGGGGAAGAAAGGACAACGAGGCATTGCATGTATATGTGGAATGTAGAGGAACAACTATGGCCCATGTCTTGGTAGACACTGGCTCATCTTTGAATGTTTTACCGAAGAAAGCTCTCGGCAGACTAGATTGCGAAGGACTGACGCTGAAACCCAGTAACATATTCGTAAGAGCATTTGATGGCTCAAAGAGGATGGTCCACGGGGAAGTGGACATCCCCATAAATGTTTGGACTCAAACTTTCAACTCGACCTTCTATGTGATGGACATTCGTCCCTCTTATTCCTGCCTGTTGGGACGGCCGTGGATCCATAATGCCGGTGTTGTCACCTCTACACTACACCAGATGCTGAAATATCTGATCCATGGAAAGATTATCACTGTCCGCAGAGAGGAAGAGTATATGATTAGTCACCTCAATTCCTTCAGTTATGTGGAATTGGATGGAGAGTTCATTGAAACTCCTTTTCAACATTTCGAAGAAGTTCCCCAAGAGGTAGTAGTAACCAAAACTGTGTCCTAGATTCCCGAGATTACAAAAACTCCACTTCGGATGTCATCTCTGAAGGACGCCAAAGTTGTAATTGAGCAAGGAGGATGCACCATCTGGGGGCAACTTCCAGACATCCCGTATAAATCTTACAGGTTTGGTTTAGGGTTCACTTCAAATGCTCAGAAAGTTGTGCGCCACGCCCGTGCTGGAGAGCCACCTTTGAAGATTAGCAACTGGGAGGTCAATGCAGTAGAAGACGGTGAAGAGGAGTGCAACTTGGAGGATTGGATCTTTCCTACTATCAACGAAGGACTTTGCAATTGGGAAGCCAGAGACTTTGTTCCAATAAATTTCGGCCCCCAGTACCCATCCTCTCTAGATCCCATGGGTAACGATACTGCTATGGCCTTTCATGACTCTGAGGATCTAATCTACCAAGCCGAAGACGAAGGTGAGGAAGATTGTGCAGTACCGGGGGAACTTGCCAGACTACTACAACAAGAGGAAAGAACTATTCAGCCTCATGAGGAACTGGTGGATACAATCAACTTAGGTACCGAAGAGAATAGAAAAGAGGTCAAAGTAGGTGCCAATCTAGAGGCCAGCGTCAAGGAGCGCCTGATTCAGCTGCTACATGATTATGTTGAGATCTTTGCCTGGTCATATGAAGACATGTAGGGACTAGATACAGACATCGTGGTACATCGCTTGCCAACAAGAGAAGACTTTCCACCGGTGAAACAAAAATCCTGCTGTTGTACCCCAAAATTTTCCCTCTCACTTTATCAAGATTTCACTCACAAGATTCTTTGAATTCAAGACCAAGTTAGGATTTTGCTCTGCTCAAGAGATCTCCTTGCACTGTTGACCTAAATTAGGGTTTGAGTTTGCACAGGGATTTTTGGAATTTCAATACTCAAAGTGACTTTCATACTTCATGTTGGACTTATAAGATTTCCCATACCAAGTTTCATGCTTTGAATCAAATTTTTGCCCAGTCAATTGGACAGTTGACCTAGAAATCAGTTGTATTGGGGAAAAAGTCAATTGTGGCCAATTTACAGTCAAACCTCATAAATTTTGATCCATATCAATATTATAAGCT
The DNA here is from genome assembly GCA_948472305.1 of Vicia faba. Taxonomy (NCBI): domain Eukaryota; kingdom Viridiplantae; phylum Streptophyta; class Magnoliopsida; order Fabales; family Fabaceae; genus Vicia; species Vicia faba. The sequence continues at coordinate 1,065,640,783 of OX451740.1, read as the reverse complement.
CATATGAATCATTTTATCATGTTTGGACCACAACTCCTCAAGAAATTTGATCAGATCATCAAAAGGGCAAAATGGTCATCTTTAGGGTTTTGACTGCAGAAGGGCAATTTCTGACTTTTGACCTAGCCAATGGAAAATTTGGTTCAAGCATGGATACAAGGACTCAATGGCATAATCTTGACCTATTCACAATGTTCAAAAGATCTCAATTGCATTGGATTGACAAATGAATTTTTCAGTCAACTGATCAAAATTTGACTGTACACTGAAAAGTCAAACTTTGAATTTTTGGTCAAAATCAAGTTCCAAGGGTCATTTTTCATCAAGATGTGTCAAAACATGAAACTTGTTCATCAATAAACCTAATTTTGCAAATTAGGGTTTAAGATTGAAAAATTTCATAACTTAGAATTTTTCTAAGTTATGAAATTTTCTTAATTTTTCCCAACTTTGCCCAACATTTTCACCATGATGAAATTGGATTCAAACAAAAATTACAACATTAAAGTTGTAGTCCTCCACAAAGTCTACAACTTTGATACACAAAGTTTTCCGAAAAGAAGCTTGTATCTCAAGTTATGATTTTTGGAACAAGGAATATCAAAATTCATTTTAAATATGGATTGTAGAGTATGTTGCAAGATTTCCAAAATGTCCAAGAACTCTCCAAAACCATCTGTGGTTAGGGAGAATCAAAAGCTTGAAGTTGGCAAAAACTCACTTTTGATCCATGGCATGTTCATATTGATACAAGTTGCAAACTCTAATCAGCCTTGTTTGTACTTGATTACAGGTCCTAAAACCCTTCCATACTCAATAATTAAATGCAAATCCATTGGTATAAGGCTTTGTTTTGGTCATTAGAAGATTATACAATAGATTAATCCTTAAATGGTAAAAGGTAACATTGCCATTTTTGTCCAAATCTTGCTTTATGTCAAATAGAATCCTTGAGCCTTGAACAGGATATTATGCAGCAAATCAAATCCACAAACATGGGGCCAAGCTTACATAATATATGAATGGTTAGAGCTAGCCCGTATAGGCCTGCTCTTTGTCACTTCTCATTTTGCTTCATAACCAAGAAACTTGTCAAACACAACAACTGGCACATCAGAGAAAACCAACTTGGGCAAACATTTGAGACAAGTTTCACACGTCCCTTTGAACCAGAAACACGAGCCTTTGAGCCCTCAAACCTTCCATAGCACAAAATCACCTTCCATTGGTAAAATAGGGCAGCTTCTGCATCTTGAGTTCTATCTCATAAGTTGCTCGTGCGTTTTGCCTCAAACTTGTTCAAACACCTTCCATATAATCTATCCAAGTTATTCCAACCATTAAACACTGACTGTAACTCCATTTACAAGGTTTGCCATTTTTGATTTCAGCTTGTGCAGGTTGAGTTCTACAGGCTTGTTCAAGCACATTCAAGGCAAGCTAGGCATTGGGGAAGGTCAGAGGAAGTTCCAGCAAGCTCCCAAACATCTCAGGCCTCACTGAAAAGCTCCACATTGCCATACACGAAGTCATCTGAAACAGGTTTTTGTCAACTTCCTATCTCTCTATTTAGGAATAATTAGGCTTAGGTTTGTGAATAATAAATGTAGTATTCATAGCCATGAAGTTGTACATATGCTCAGTTTTCATTTTAGTTAAGCATGCCAAGAGAATTTGATCCATGAACTTCCTGAAAAAATTAGGTTAGGATTTAGGGCCAGAGAAATTCTCTCTGGTCTTTGAGAGTTAGAATGAGTTCTTTTACATTGTTGGATTCGTCTTGAAAAATGCTACAACTTTGATGTTTTGAGTTTTTGCATTAGAGCACGTATGCAGGATCTGAAGATTTGTACAGGGCGCGTGTTTTGTTTTTTTGACAAAGGTTGAAGATGAAGTCTAAGTGGGGTGGGCTTGGTTTCTGACTCACTTTCAACACCCCCCTCATTACTGATTGCACCCCCTGGCCCATTTCTTCCTATTTTTATATTTTTGTGTTTATTTTTAATTTCTGATTTTATTTTATAATTCTCCAAACATAAAAAACACCAAAAATATTTTTATAAATTTTCACATTTATTTTGTATTTTATTTTTATTTTTTCTAACATAAAAATAATTTAATTAGTATATATTTTTATTTAATGAAAACTTGAAAATAATATATAATAATATTATACCCTTTTTATTCTTTATTTATTTATACTCCAATAATATTTTTCTAAATATATTTTAATTTTGTATATACATTATTTTATTTTATTGTACATAAAAAATATATTATATATTTACTTTCTTAAAAGAAAATTAGGGTTTTTGCCCTTAAAAAAAATAATCTTTTTATTTCTTTTTACATTAAATATTTTTACATACATAAAAATAAACAAAACATTTTTTGCATATTCATAATATTTTGCATATTTGTTTAATTTATTCATTTAAATACTTGTCCATTTATTTATTTGTACCATTTATTCAATTTGGATGTAATAGTAATATTAGGGTTTTAATTTCTTGCAAATATCCTCTATTCAAAAAATTGTATCCCCCTTCCCATATCAAATGTTGTAATAGTATAGATTTATTTTACGCATTTATGCTTTCAATTATGCCATGATTAGAGATTAGGGTTTGTATGCAAAAAATCCAAAATCAAACAAATAGCTTGACTAATACAAAGACAAAAATGCATGAAAATTATAACACAATGCACACTTGCACCCCTAGGGTTTCATCCACTTGTTGCCTTTAAAAAAGGGCCATGTTATGCATGTTGAGTATTTTGGCAAAACAAAAACAAAACAAAAGATCATAGTCCCTCGATGACGCTATCTTGGTTGCCTATACAAAATGATCTAGTCCCTTGAAATTTTTTCCAAAAGGTACTTAACACAATTGCTATCATGGTCTATACGATGACCCACGCCTGTTCCGTTTAACATCCAAATACAAGGTTGTTTACCAAATGCAATGGTAAAACAACACTGTCAAAAAGGGTTAAAAACGTATAGGAAAGATCTTTGAGTAAAATAGGGTAGACAACTCTTAGTTACTTGATCAAAACTTGCAAAACATCCTTGCTATTTTCAAACGCACCTCACAACACAATTTCAAAACATTTCCCAAAACAAACTTTCAAACATTGAAATATCTTTTCAAAAGACAAACACCTTTGTATATATTCAAACAAGAATCATTACAAAGGTTGCCACAACGATGGCCTCTTTTCAAAACATTTTCAAAACCACATACACAAAGCACCATTTCAAACAAGTAACTCAGAGCCCATGGATAACCATGGATGAAAAGGGTGCTTGCACCTTCCCTTTTCATAATCTACTCCCCAAACCCAAGAAAACATCTCAGAGGTCTTTTCTGTGCTTTTTGACCTTTCCTTTGGATAAAATAAAAAGTCGGTGGCGACTCTTGCTAAACCGAAACATTTGCGAATACAAACGCAAAACCTCAAGTCAGTTCTCCCACTGTATCACACCCGCCGCATGAGACCTGATATGTCAGAAAAGATCAAAGCGGAAGTCATGAAACAATTCAACGCTGGATTCTTGGTTGTCACTTCCTATCCCCAATGGGTTGCCAACATTGTTCCTGTGCCTAAAAATGACGGCACAGTATGAATGTGTGTGGACTATAGAGATTTGAATAGGGCCAACCCTAAAGATGATTTTCCACTTCCCCACATAGATATCTTGGTTGACAATACTGCCCAGCACAAGGTGTTTTCCTTTATGGACGGATTCTCAGGTTACAATCAAATCAGAATGGCACCTGAGGACATGGAGAAAACTACATTTGTCACACAGTTGGGGACGTTCTGCTACAAGATGATGCCATTCAGACTGAAGAATGCTGGGGCCACCTATCAGCGCACCATGGTAGCCTTGTTTCATGACATGATACACCATGAAATAGATGTCTACGTAGATGACATGATAGCCCAATCACAAACTGAAGAAGAACACCTTGATCACTTACAAAAGTTGTTTGAGAGATTGAAGGAGTATAAGTTGAGGTTGAATCCAAACAAATGCACATTTGGAGTACGGTCCAGTAAACTCTTAGGCTTTATTGTCAGTAACAAGGGTATCGAGGTTGATCCTACCAAGGTTAAAGCAATACAAGAAATGCCTGCTCCTCATACTGAGAAGGAAGTCAGAGGATTCTTGGGACGCCTGAACTACATTGCCAGATTCATTTCTCACCTAACAGCTACTTGTGATCCAATCTTCAAACTATTGAAGAAAAATCAGGTAGTCAGATGGAATGATGAATGCCAATTTTCTTTTGACAAGATCAAAGAGTATTTACAAGAGCCTCTCGTGTTGCTACCATCAGTCGAGGGAAGACCATTGATCATGTATCTGACTGTTTTAGAAAACTCAATGGTGTGTGTCTTGGGGCAGCATGACGAGTCTGGCCGAAAAGAGCATGCTATTTACTACCTGAGAAAAAAGTTTACCGACTGTGGAACCAGATATTCACTGCTCGAGAAAACTTGCTGCACTTTGGCGTGGGCTTATCGCCAGCTAAGACAGTATATGCTGACTCATACTACCTTGTTGATATCTAAGATGGATCCGATAAAATATATCTTCGACAAGCCTGCTCTGTCTGGGAGGATAGCTAGATGGAAGATGATCCTAACAGAATACGACATACAATATACTACCCAAAAAGCTATAAAGGGCAATGTATTGGCTGATCACCTTGCTCACCAGGCTGTAGAAGACTATCAGCCCATGAAGTTTGAGTTCCCGGATGAAGACATCATGACATTAGACAACTGTGAAGGAATCAGGCCATATGACAGACCTGAACAAGGATACCGATGGACCCTGTTCTTTGATGGAGCATCGAATGCACTTGGTAATGGTATCGGTGCCGTGCTCATATCTCCAAAAGGGTGTCATACTCCCTTCACGGCCAGACTTTGCTTCAACTGTACGAACAACATGGCGGAGTACGAAGCATGCATCTTCGGTCTTAGAGCTTCCATAGACTTGGGAATCAAATTCTTAGATGTATTTGGAGATTCAGCTTTGGTCATCAGTCAGATCAAAGGAGAGTGGGACACTAAGCACCCGAACCTTATCCCTTATAAAGAACATGTTTTGACATTGCTACCACATTTGGAGAAGATTACCTTCGAGCATTTCCCGCAAGAAGAAAATCAGCTAACGGACGCTCTAGCTACAATATCATCTATGTTTAAACTTAATTGGGACAACGAGGCTCCCCAGATCACCATCGAACGAATGGATGAATCAGCAAACTGTCACGAGATCAATACTGAAGAAGTAATGGACGAGCCTTGGTTTCATGAAGTCAAGAGGTATCTCGAGGACCAAGAATACCCAGAAGGAGCTTCAATCAATGATAAGAAGTTCTTAAGGAGATTCTCTGCTAAGTTCTTCTTGAGTAATGGCATCCTGTACAAGCGCAATCATGACTCCATTCTGCTTCGGTGTGTGGATAAGGTTGAAGCTGAAAAGGTTATGGATGAATTACATGAAGGTACTTTTGGAACCCACTCCAGTGGGCATACGATGGCAAAGAAAATCCTGCGGGCAGGCTATTATTGGTCTACCATGGAAGCAGATTGTTATCAACACTCTTAGACCTGCCATAAGTGCCAAGTTTATGCTGACAAAGTGCATGTACCTCCGGTTCCTCTGAATGTCTTAACGTCTCCTTGGCCCTTTTCTATGTGGGGAATTGATATGATTGGAGAGATCAAGCCGATAGCCTCCAATGGACACCGCTTCATCCTAGTGGCCATTGACTATTTTACAAAGTGGGTTGGAGCAGTTTCTTTCGCATCTGTTACTAAGAATGTTGTTGCCCGCTTCATCAAGTAAAACCTTATTTGTCAGTACGGCATCCCGGAAAGGATTACCACTGATAATGGTACAAATCTTAACAATACTATGATCACCGCCTTGTGCGAGCAATTCAGGATTCAGCATCACAATTCTTCTCCCTACCGGCCAAAGATGAATGGTGTTGTCGAAGCTGCGAATAAAAACATTAAAAAGATCATACAAAAGATGACAGTCACATACAAAGACTGGCATGAGATGTTACCATTCGCTCTCCACGGGTATCGTACCACGGCTCGCACATCAACCGGGGCAACACCTTATTCCTTGGTATATGGCATGGAAGCTGTTTTACCTATTGAGGTTCAGATCCCCTCTCTGAGAATTATGAAGGATGCAAGTTTGAATGAAGACGATTGGATCCAAACTCGACTTGATCAACTGAACTTGATTGATGAGAAGAGACTTATTGTCGTTTGCCATGGTCAAATGTATCAGAAGCGGATGATCAAGGCTTTCAAGAAGAAAGTCAGACGCCAAACATATCAAGTTGGGGATCTAGTGATCAAATGTATCATCTTGCCACAAAGTGATTCCAAGGGAAAATGGAATCCTACTTATAAAGGACCATTTGTAATCAAAAACATATTTTCCGGTGGGGCAATGATCTTAACCACCATGGACGGCGATGACCTGCCACACCCTGCGAACGCAGACATAGTCAAAAGATACTACGCATAAGAGACCCGCTAGGATGACATACCTAGGCAAAACAAGGGCATCCCGACGAACCAAAAGGGTTCGGGAAAAAATTAGGGATAAAAATAAAAAAATTTGCACACCCGACAAGTTGAAAACCCGAAAGGGAGACTTGGGAAAAAAGGGTTTCCCGATGGACTAAAAACCCGAAAGGGCGGTCCAGGAAAAAGTTAGGGAATAAAAGCGTATGACTATGTCCCGTCGGATCACTTACGGACAACCTTTAACTTCCACTGTCAAACTTGGAGTTTCTAATCAATCCAATTATCTTCGGACAAGGCAAATAGACAAGATACTCGGAGATGCGAAGGCTATAGCAGAATGTGAATCCCATGGGATTATTGCACACATGCATCTTTCTTTCTCTAAATTTTTCTTGTTTACGACGACATTATCTTACTAGGGTGTTTGTCTCCTTTGTACAAAATACTTACTCAAAGTCAATACAAAAACATTCCCTTGAAAGTGCAAAAAATTATTTGTCTTTACTCTTGTGTTTTGTTTGCACAAAAAACGTCCAATGATTCATTAATGAACATATGCATTTGAACATGATTACCGTTTACAAATAAACAAAATGAGGAAGAGACAATTACTTATAGGTCGAAAGGATAGGGAAATATCTTGAGGCCATCCCATAAACTTTCTCCCCACGGATTTTTCCATAATCCCCAGCGGAACAAAACTCCCAGCTACCCAGTGAGATGAAGCTTCTAGTTTACCAATCCCTGGTAAAAGTCGCCCAATTTCTCCAAATTCCCCAGCAGGTTGTTGAGAAGCCTGGAATCAGTCCAGATAACAGCTAACTTTTGATTCTCCCCAGCCAAGGATAACTCTCAGTAGAGTGGAAGACAACCGAAACTCCTGAACTTCTTCAAACAGAAACCAACTTTTCCCCACAGAGTTTTCAATACTCCCCAGCAGAACAAAAACTCCCAATGGTTAACCCCCAGTAGAATTCGTCAAGATTTTCAGGTTTCCCCAAGCGGATCTCACGAGAAATACATGGTATTTCCCTTACAACAAGAGTTTATTTCTCTCAACAGAAATTCATTAACACTTCGACTTCAAGACATGAAGGATTACATATCCTCAGCAACAGTCAGGGATTTGTTTTCCCCGAGCAGACAGCAGTGTAACAAATCAGCTCACATACGCATACATTGCATCCATATATCATAAACACTGATAAAGCAAATGCATTATATCATACATGTCATACAACATGATCTTGCATTTTGGCTAACCTTTTACCCTTTTCAGGATAAGATTAAAAGCTACCATTACCAATGTCCAAAGTTACCTGATACAGTTCAGATACGCTCCATACACGGAAGGCATTATGATACTCATTCAGATTTTACCTACCTGATACAGTTCAGATACGCTCCAGACACGGAAGCCATTCTGATACTCATTCAGATTTCACCTACCTGATACAGTTCAGATACACTCCAGACACGGAAGCCATTTTGATACTCATTCAGATTTTCAACCGCAGATACAGTTCAGATACGCTCCAGACACAGAAGCCATTCTGATACTCATTCAGATTCAACCTACCTGATACAACTCCGATACACTCCAGACATGGAATCCATTCTGATACTCATTCATATTCAATCCACCTGATACAACTCAGATACACTCCAGACACGAAAGCCATTCTAATACTCATTCAGATTTTCAACCTCAGATACAGTTCATATACGCTCCAGACACGGAAGCCATTCTGATACTCATTCAGATTTCACCCTCTTGATATAGTTCAGATACGCTCCAGACACAGAAGCCATTTTGATACTCATTCAGATTTCACCTACCTTGATACAGTTCAGATACGCTCCAAACACGGAAGCCATTCTGATACTCATTCAGATTTCACACTCTTGATACAGCTCAGATACACTCCAAACACGGAAGTTATTCTGATGTTCAAACATACAAATTACATCTCAACTAGCATTCTTGGATGGAATCTACAAGCCCATCTCCAACAAGATTCTATCACCTCCCCAAATGGCATCTTTAAGCCCATTCACTACACAATTAACCAACGCACCATCGAGTGCAAATTCCTGGACACTCTAGTATTCAATCATCTTCCACTCTCAAGCCATGAACGACAAACATGTCAATCTCTCTTTTCAAGTCTAAGAAGATTGAACAGGGGCAGCTGTTGTACCCAAAAATTTGCCCTCTCATTTTTATCACGAAATCACCCTGGATCCTCAGCTTTACTTCCAAGCTTTGAATTACAAATTTTTCATGAAGATCACTCCCAAGGGAAAATTAGTCATTAGCGCTGAAAAACCAAACTTCTAAGTACTTTAGTTTTTCTAAGTATTTAAGGGGAAAATGGAACTTCAGAGCTTCTGAACCAACCTCCAGGCAGGAGCAGTCAGAAGTTGCAAGCTTAGCTCAGCACAAAACTCAATCAGAAGTTGCAAGCTTAGCTCAGCACTTAACCTTCAGTTAGAATGTGGCTCTTCAGCAGCTACGCAAACTCAGTCAGAATGTGGCTCTTCAGCAGCTACGCAAGCTCAGTCAGAATCTACCAAGGTAAGAACAGAAGATTATAAAACATACTGGCTAACAGGAGGCCAAAATCAGAACTTGGGTGCATTGTTTTATGATGAAGCAGAACTGATGGCTCAGATTTAAGTAATGATGCAAAATCCCCCATTATAGGATTTCTGATTTTGACAAATCTCATCACCATTTAATGCTCATTAATGATCACAACCACTTTTGAGTATTCGTCTAAAGGGTCTCTCCACGTGTAGCATAGCAACACCTTTGTACATATTTAGGTATGGGTCTATGCGCCATTTTTCGCCTATGAGTGTCACTTTTCCTTAATCCTCGCTTACTGTTCCAGCCTAGGCTAAAAGTTGTCAATCATCACAACTTTTTATGAACTTTCTTCAAGAGTAAGTCAGCATCTATTGCATGGTATTGGCGCCACTTAACGTTTAAAAAACCCACAAAGCTTTGCCTATAAATAGAGCACCATTGTCCACTGAAAAAGCCCGGTCCAAGTCCAGAAAAATTGCTAGAAAAGAAACAGAATGTTTTAGGAAGAAAACACCTTGAAACTCTGCCAAAATTCCTAGTGTTTCAAGAACCTTAAACACAACTTTGAATCTCCTGCCTTCAAACTCCATTTGTTACCAAAGTATTTCTTAACCAAGAAACACCCATACGGTTTCTGACCCACACGTTGGAAACTGCCACAACTTCCGTATTCATAAACATATACCCTTCATCCATCCATTCAAAGAACCTGTTCAGAAAACCATCAAAGTTAAGGCTAACTCTAGTTCACAGAATTTCTTCCAACAGCAAGGTAAGCACCTGTTGACTCTCACCACACTGCTTAAGCATCATCAGATTTGCATGCTAAAAAAACACAATGTAGATATCATGCTTCTGATGTTGTACATGTTTTGAGATTTTTGTGCCTCTGCATGCTTAAGTAGAGAACGAATCAGTTCAAAACTGCCTTGAAGAAACTGAAACTCAGAGTTAGAATTAGCAAAGGCATACTTGCCTCTGATTTTTGGTTCTGATTCTCCTTATTTCTGAAGCGCCATGACACCTGCTGAAACTGTCTTAGGCATGTCTTCTGTTTTGAGGAGAAATAACCAAATTGTAGATGTTCTGACTAGCACAGAGGGAGACCAAGTTCTGACTTTGACGCCAGCACTTCTGAGGCCTGTTTTGTTATCAGTAATATCAGAACATCTGAAAATTACTGTGCTCCCAGCAGGGTCAGAACTTCTGAACCCATACATTTTCACTAACAGGTTTCTGTTTTGCAGCGCACCAGGGTCAGAACTTCTGACCTTTTCACTAACAGGTTTCTATTTTGCAGCGCACCAGGGTCAGAACTTCTGACCTATACATTTTCACTTACATGTTACCGTTCTGCAGCAGGCCAGGGTCAGAACTTCTGACTTCCTCTCAGCAACACGCTTACCCCTTCCTTCTTTCTTTCTTTCTTCCCCTTGTTATTTTCTTTATTTATCTCGCTGGTACTCCCCATTCATAAGTGTGTACCCCCACCCCCTAAATATTGTAATAGGGTAGGACTTTACATTTCCGTATTTTATTGCTTTCAAATGTAAATGCTAGTGACTAGGATATGTATGGCAAGATAAAATCAATGAAATTGAAAATCCTAATTCAAGATAAAATCATGCATGCAATCAAACACACTTGCACACAAACACCCTTATGGTTTCTCCACTTGGTTGCCTTATACAAAAATAGCCATGTTACGCATGCAAAGTATCTTGGTAAAACAAATAAAATCAAAAGATCATAGTCCCTCGATGACGCTATTCAAATTTTCCTTACAAAATGATCTTAGTCCCTCAAAATGCTAAGATACTTTGCAACATTGTTAATCATGGTTATAGGATGACCCGCGCCCGTCCCGTAAAACTCCAAAGATAGGGTTGCTTACCAAATCAATAGTAAGACAACAATGTCAAAGGAATAGAAAATACATAAGATAGACATTTGTGTAGGTAGATTGCTTCTAGTTACTTGCTCTATTTTCAAACAACATCCTTGTTATTTTCGAAAATACACACATTTTCCAAAACAACTTACAAACATTGAAAACATTTTCAAAAAGACAAACATCTTTGTATACATTCTTACGAACAAGAATCATTACAAAGATTGCCTAAACGAATTGCCTCTTTTACAAAATACTTTCAAAAAACCACACCAAGCACATTTTCAAACAAACAAAAGCAAGTTGATCTAGCAAGTAACTAAGAGCCCATGGAAAACCATGGATGAAAAGGGTGCTAATACCTTCCCTTTTCATAATCTACCCCCCGAACTCAAGAAAACATCTCAAAGGTCTTTCCTATGCTTTTTCACCTTTCCTTTTGGATAAAAGAAAAGTCGGTGGCGACTCTTGCTAAACCCCAACATTTGCGATAAAACACAAAAAACCCCAGGTCAGTTCTCCCACTGTATCACACAATGCAATAAAACATCATCAACTTAGTTAAATTATCTAGAAAAATACTAGTTTCAGATACCTAGGGGAGAATTTTGACAAAAACTATGTTATTCAGATTTATTGACTCTACAATAATGAAAACAACTTGAAATAATGTCCTCAATATAAAAAATTATTTCAAAATTAAATAGTCCGGACAAGATAGTTTTGAAGCTTTAAAAAAGCAGAGAACTTTTTTTACACCTTGTTTTCTATTTGCAGGCCTCTGGCGAAAAACCCAAAGTACCCATAGAATTCAGATGTGCATATTTGAACACACTGTATTTGTCCAGAAAATGTGTGTTTGCTTGTGCATATCCAAAGTCATTTTATTTTGTCAAGAGAAGGTAGCTATGCATGTGCATATCCGAATCTATCCCATAATCTAACACTTCGGATATGCACATCCAAAGTCATTTAATTGTTATCAGTAATGCGAACAGAACATAAAACTCATTTTTGTACAAACCCATAAACCTCATTTCTACTAAAAACCCTTAATTTATACTACTTAAACTTGGATAATATACTCATTTCTACTCATTCCAACTCATCTCCTAATTTCTACTCATTTCAAGTCATTCCAACTCATCTCCAAAGTTCCAAATTTGTGTAAGTTTTCTTCATTTCCATTTGATTCACTTTGCAATGCTATAATAGTTTATTAGGGTTAGTTAGAATCAATGACATTATGTAGGTTGATGCTAGATTAGTTAAATGTTGGTGTTTGGGTGAAAAAAAGGTTTTTGGATGATTTAGGGAAAGAAGAATAAGCTATCAGAAATGACTGTTCGCAGGTGATTTCGGATGTGCACATCTGAAACTCCCCCTTGACAAGTTTTGGGTGTGCACATGAGAATTCTTGCCTGAGTTAATTTTTTTAAAAAACCAACATATTAACAATTATCATTTTCAAGAAAATTAATGGCAACCAGGACCCGAACAATCGATTGAGACAAGGCAGGCTAAGCCAGACTTCCTCTGATCGGCGTGAGAGAGCTGAGTAACAGGTTAACAGGCCTCGAGGATGCGGTTGGGTACAGCGGGCTAGAGGTTCCACTTCTGCACCGAGGAGTCGTCTGTCTCAAGCGTACCTCTCATGCACATGTGCAGGTACCCGATGAGGAGGAGGTACCCGAGCAGATTGAGGTATCTGAGCAGGTTCAGGTACCCGAGCAAGCGAACCTCAAATATCCAGGAGGGCCTTTTGACACCTCCCTCTTGATCTACTATAATGATCATGCCGCTCGGCATGTTTGTGATGGAGAGGTATATTTTTGGTTTCACTTTTTTATTTTAAAGGTTTACTCACAAATACTATTTTAACGGTTATTAATTATTTTGTTACATGAACGATTTCCCATTAATTCTGTGAATCACTCGCGAAAAATCTTTGAATTATTTATAACTATGAAGGATTGGTTCCATGAGGAGCACTTGGTTGCAGCAACAGGGGCCGAGGATGAGGGTGACGAGGTTTTTGTTCAGTACCATCGAGATTTTGCTTTGCGATGTTACTTCATATTTTTGGTTGGCACGTCCCTCTTTGTGGATAAAAGTTCAACCTACACATATGTGACATACGTTCGGTATTTTATAGATTTAAGTACAATTCGTGAGTAGAATTCGCGGGGCATCATTTTGGTATACCTCTACCAGAAGCTGAATGAAGCTTCAAACTGGAGGATGATGTAACTCACTGGCTCTTGAACACTCCTCACAGTACCTTTCATTCCAACTATTACATATAATTTATTTTTTATAATTTGTACTTATATATTCTCTGATTTATGTTTCAGAGCTAGATAATCTCTCATTTCCACCGCATTCATGGTTTCGAGCGTGATTTGGCTTATACTGACGATATGCCGAGGGTTGCAAAGTATGTCCTCCACAAAGAGAATCATAAAGTTCCGCCTTACCGGGTGTATCTTGAGCGTACTAATCATGATGACATCAAATGGATGTCATTCGAGGATTATAGGAATATTGTATCATTCAACCCCATCTCATTATACTCCAGGTGGCTAGCATGTGAGTCGAATATTATGGTTTGGTATTTTCCCGAGTGGTGTATCCGGCAATTTGACTATGTGCAGAAGATACCGAGATCTCCATTTCAGGCTGCTCCCGACACCATTGTTCGTCGGGAACTCGATGGCATCTTCTAGGATTGGAAGAATCATTTGGTTTCACAGGAGTATCGGCTGATGTCAGCATCCCAGAGTTGGAATTGTATAGAGGGATACGTGACATGGTTCTTTAACGTGTCACACCCTATCATGACATCGGATGGTCCAGGACGTCCACCTAGGCCAGCTCATTAGGAGCTCTTGGAGAACCAGCAGGCCGGAGATGACCATGCCAATGATCTCTTGTCGATCTGTCAGCGAATACACCTCCTTGGGCAGGAGGCATTGGATTCCAGGATCATTGAGAGGGGAGATCCTGAGGTGGTTGCCATCGTCGGAAGGATGGTTACAGAGACATCTAGTGCAGTGTAATATAGGAGGCAGAGGAGGTCACAGGGGGTTAGGATTATGCATACGCAGTAGCAGTAGCCTATGTTATATTTTGTTTTTTTACTGATGTGATATCTTGATATTACGCACTTTCTGAACAACTTATGTACTATATTATGTTTTTCTATTTCTGAACATCTAATCTAATTGTTATGTCCGTATTGTTATGTTCGTTTCATTTTTCGTCCAAATTGTATCATTTTATGTTTTTCCGTTTGTCCGTTTATTAAGTAGAGGTAATGATGATGTTTTAAACAAAAATGACACAAACAAGTAATTTCGGATATACATATCTGAAACGTCTGTTGACATAATCGCAAGTGATTTCGGATATGTATATCTGAAACAACCTCTGAAATTTTAAATTCGACATTTAAATATTAAAACTTAAAAAAAAGTGTCTTCAAATGTGTATATGAGAAACATACTGAAAAATGCGTTTGAATATGCACGTACGAAAAATATTTTCAGATCTTCAAAAATGTAACTCAACAAAAATAAATTCTCAAAAAGCATATCAAATAATTACATTTTCCTTTTCTCTCTCAACCCTCTTAATTTCTTATAGGTGTGTAGATGTTGGTTTGATGAACATTTTATTTATGGTTCACCTTTAACATAGAAGATGAAGAAAATGCTATAGGAACCGAATTCGACTCGGAAATAAAAACCAAAATTACATCTTTTCAACTTATTTTAAAAGAAGTTAACGTAAAATTGTGTCAGCCTCCAATTACCATTTCTTGTATCTCCAACTTCAATATCAACATACTGTCTTCTATTACAACAACAGCACTCGTCCTACCCAGCCTTCTCTTTCAACACTTAAGCAATAATTAAACTTCAAAAATATACCACTACTCTATAATTCTATTAGAATTACTCATAATCTCATACTTGAAAAATACATCTGGTTTATAGCTCTACGTAAGGTATTGTAAATTATAAACTATACTTGGCTTACCTTGGCCCCGACAGTTCAAACTGATGATATTCATTTTTTCTTGAAGGCTTAATCAAAAGTGCCCAACAATACAATTTTGTCAACAGGAATATAATTAATTGTGTGGCTACACCAAATCTATAAGGTTCCTTTATTCCTAATATAGTATCAACAATCATAGGTTATAAAATCCTTCTCAATTAAGTCTCATTTCTTCATGCGAAGTGTTTTTGTTAAAATCTAACCCAACAGCATAATTAAAACTAATGATAACATTTATACATTCATACATATATCATACATATATCATACATAACTGAATTAAAATTAATAGTTTATTTGTACTCATTGATGTTTTGTTGGCATATTATCCTCTTTGCAGAGTTATGTTATCCTCTCTCCAATAGAGTGTCAATCTTAAGCAAAAAATATATATATCCTTTCAATTTCTCCATTGAGTTATCCCTCGTGGAAGAAATTTACTTTAGCCTTCATATCCAACTCATTATCTAGATGAACTTTGACCTCTATTTGAGTTTATACCTCATTGGATGGTCCCCGACAATAGTATTATTTTGATCCCTATAGGCTATGAGCCCTGGACTGAGAATGTGCATTTATTTTGCACGTGAAGACTTTATCCCTGCAGCAGGAATATGTTGGTATTTCCTCACGAAATCAAAATTTATTTCCCATCAGTGTTATCACAATCTTTTTCGTAACAACAAGTGGCAGTCTCTTTATTTGATCAACCTGTACTTCTCCAGTAAGTTTGTTATTACCAGAGAAGATGTTTTTACTCCAATGAATGGTAGTCTCTATGTTATGAAAGATAGTTTGTTGTTGAGATTTGTTGTACTTCGATGATAAAGACAGTTTGTTGAAAGATCCTTACAGTAATTATTACTCTTTTCAAGTGATATCTTGACCAAAGAAGAAACTCTTACTGTTCTCGGTGAAATTCAGAAGTTGGTAAAATTTGTTACCTTTTCCAGGCAGAATGTCTCGGTTAAAGAAGAAGTTGAGATCCGTTCTAGGTGGAAGGCCAAAATTTTAGGAAACTTGTTATTATTCTATGTTTTTTCTACTTTCATTCCTGAGTTGGTAGTTCATTGTTATTCGTTAGTCGGTATTTATCTCTTTCTCCTCATTGGACATTATCCCAATAAAGTTAAGTTGTTTTCAGTCATAAGTACTGATGTCAACCCTCTGTTCTCAGTCATAAGTACTGATGTCAACCCTTTGTTCCATGTCATAAGTACTGATGGCATCTCTTTCTTACCAGTCATATGTACGGATGCCAAACCTTTGTTCTCGGTCATAAATACTGATGTCAATCTCTTTGTTACCAGTCATGAGTACTGATGTCAAACCTTTGTTCCCAGTCATAAGCGCTGATGTCAACCAATTTTTCCCAGTCATAAGTACTGATGTCAAACCTTTGTTCCCAACCATAAGCGCTGATGTCAACCAATTGTTCTCAGTCATAAGCATTGATGTTAATCATTTGTTCCCATCCATAAACGTTGATGTCGATCATTTATTTCCAATCATAAGTATTAATGTCAATCATTCGCTTACTAGTCTCTGTATTGATGTTTACCGTCTTCTTTGAGTCGGTATTATCTTATTGTTTCTACTCGCATCCTTCAGGTTGGTAGTTTACGATCCCTTGTGAGTCGATTTTACTCTCTTTTTGCTATCTCCTCTTTGAGTGGGTAGTTCACAGTTATCTATTAATCTTTGTTACCCATTGTTTTTTCCTCATTTGTTAAGTTGATGATACTTTGTCTCCTCTTTGGGCTTTATCCCAGTAGAGTTGAGTCTTGTTTTCCCCAACGGAGTTGATTTTCCTCTAACGAAATTAAGTCTCTTTTCCCAATCGAGTCGACAACTCTTTTTAATGATTACCTCCTTGTTAGCTTGTTGCTTTCATTGTTAAGAATTTCTATCATGAAATCTTACTATGCATTTGGTTTCTTTAATCGTGATTTTGGTTTTGCCTATTTATAGTCATCCTCAGAGTCGTGTTGTTCCCTAGTGATTTATTTTCCCAGTCGAACTCTCTTTTTGGTATGTTGGATTTATTTTCTGCTTCCCAAGTTTTGTTCAATGTCACCTATGGAGTTAGTCCTTTGCATTCATAATCATAAGCATTGCATGACATCTTATGGCAAAAAAAAAGGGTTTGTTTTGTATTTAAATATATTTAATTGCGTCGAGAAGAAGATTTTAACCTTTATATCTCTAGATATAAGACACTTACGATCTCTCATTATCTCATATTATCAATACATCAAGATCACAAATTAGGGTTGGTTCTCCCTTCTACTTCATCATATCTTTAAGTTTGCTCTTGAGGGATCACCAAGCGCCTTGAATTGTGTATCTTGTACATGTGTTTTTTTATGTGGATTAATTTTTAACTAACATCAAAATATGCATATACGTTTCTTTGGATGTTCATATTATAGGTGATGACACAACTGCATCCATCTCACCATCTAACCTAGGGTTTTGAGGGATGGTCCTCAGTCAAATGGTTCATCAATGGATTGCAAAAGCTTAAGCTTCAAGGCTATTTCTATGATATCAAAGTTTTTTTTGGTTCAAAGAACACTCTCACCCTTATTTAGGTCATGTTTTCCTTAAGGTTGGTGGTGGTATTCATCAAGAAGAATCATAGGTTCATGTGTTTATTTCCATGCCTTCTTCAATAATTTTCATTGAGACTTAAACTCCATATTTGAGTGTTCTTCAAGACAACATCATTTCAAGGTCTAATGTGATCCATCGTGCTCTATTTTGCAAAGAAGTTTCAAAAGATTCAAGATTGATTCAACAACTTTGACCTAATTGAGCAAGTGCTTGATTCAGTGATCATAAGAGCATAACTCTATCAATTTTCAATATTTTTAGTTGGTTATTTTTTCTATGGATTCTTATCTTCATCTACAACAACTTCTCTTCACATGACAAGATCCAATTGTGCAAGGAAAATTATCAAAACTTGAAAGGGGTTCCAAGTCATTTTGACACTCTTTGAGCTAGGGTTTACTGACTTCCAAGGACCATACCTTGCTTATTTTTTGAGTTTTGATTGATTCCAAATCCGTGATTCTCTTTTAAGGGTCCTTAACAAATTATCTTCAAGGATCTAAGTCTAATTTTGAATGGAAGATCACTAAGGGTTGAAGAAGATTACAAGTCATTTGAAAAGGCTATCAAATTCTCTTGTGTGACTTCAAATGATCGTAACTTGGTCAATTTTTATCTCATTGAGCTCATTATTTCTATACAATAAACTTGAGGATGTCTACTACAACTTGGTTCCAATATGCAAAACTTGAAAATGTTTAGAAAGTCATTAAAGAATTGAAAAGATTATAAGTCTTTTGGGAATTTTGCCAAATTTGTTCATCATCTTCCAAAGACCATAACTCTTTCATTTTTTATTATTTTTGAATGATCTCAATTCCAATTTAAAGGGTCTACTTAATTTCATCTTCAAGGATCAAGATCAAATTTTGAGTGGAAGGGCATGTAACTTTGAAGAACATTATAAGTCATTTTGAGGCTCCATACTTATAATTTTTCTAAGTGTCAAATACCTGTGTGTTTTTCCTAATTTCAAACATGAATAACTCTTTGCTCAGATCACCAAATTCTACCTTTCTTGGCACATTGTAAATATTGTGATAAGATCTTTATAATGCAAAAGGAATGAGATCATAAAGCCTCTTGAGCTGCTTGGCCCATGGTTTAGAAGTGAGCACCATGAAAACTGATTTTGAGTTTTTGTTATAATTGAAACTCCCATTACAAGCCCTTTAAGCGTGTGTTTTTGTTTCTAATCATAATTAGCAAGTTTCTATAAGTTATTAGACATATAAAATGCACAATTAGAGTGAGTTTTGAGCATCTGCAAGTCACACATTTCACACATTACAGATTACCTTGGTTTGCACGATTTGAGCATCATTCCTCTCATTTCTCATCATCATTCACTTCCCTATAAATAGACGGTGCTATTCCATTCATTTCCCCAAGCTTGAACAACCAAAATCATCCTACCAAACTCTCTCCATAGCTCACATTTCTGAGTTTTCGATTTCTCATTTCCTTCACTTCCAGCTCTTATTTCTTGATTGATTCTTTATCATTGAACTTTGCTGAAGCTAACCGAAGAAGAACCAAGCTTTGAAGTGCTCTTAATCGTGCTAGCCAAGTTAAGTTTCATAGAAAAATTATCAGACTTTGTTCAGGTGTAATACACCAAATTTGTCCTACCCTTTCACTTTTATATGGCTTAATCATTTGGAACTTTTCTCATGTACATAACCCCTATTAGGTCAGCTAACATCTCATGCACCATTCATCAATAAATTTAGCATGGGATCAATGTTCGTGAACAGGATTAGGGTTTTATCAACTGACTGAGGTGTATATGTTCAATAAAGCTTGATTCTTCTGGTTATTTTTCAAGGCAGTGAAATTATGGAATTAGGGTTTTGTGTGCATGAATGTTGTGGATCTTTTCTACATCAAGCTATAAGGTCATCCTCCATCAAGAATTCATCAAGCACGAGTGCATTAGGGTGTCACATCTTCTATGTGTGAATTTGTAATATCTATCGACTGAGGTTCATTTAGCTTCATATTACATTTCTTTCTATACTTCAAGGAACCCTCAAGGCATTGTTGTTATCCATAAAGTCAAGATATTGTGTGGATTGGATTGCAAAATGCAAGCCATGGTACGGAAGATGAAGTTGTGAGTTCATTGAGTTTAAAATGTCATCATTCTTTCAAACACTTGTTGCTTTAATTACAAGTTAACTAGGATTTCAAGAGAAATGAGATGCCAATTTGGATTCATTGAAACTTCTAATTGTGCTCAAGATTAATATTGGTTCAAGATCTTAATTTCATGACTTGTCAATGGTTGATTCAAGGTAAGATTGGGAGATTCATGTAGTTCAAGTTTCCATCTTCAAGTTCACTTAATTCATCTCCCATTATTCAAATCTAGGCATGAAATATAAATGGATTTGGATTCAATTCTTTGTGAGATGTCAAATTGGATTCAAGTTTTGAAGCGAGGCGTCCCATGATAAAGTTCAACGTCAATTTGGGAAAGTTAACTTTTGGCCAAAGTTCCATTTAAATTTATGGTTGTTTCATTCAAGTTACAAGCATAATGGAGGGAAAGTAATTCAAATTTTAAATCAAAGTCTCCATTATAAAAAACCATTTCAAAGCATGGTTGCTCATTCAAGTTCAGATCATAAAGCTAAATTTCAAATAAATACAGCATCTAAGCTCCACCCAATTACATTCACAATTACACAAAATTTTCGGTTCTAAGCCTAATCTTAAAACCTATTCTACTCCGTGACAAATTTCAAGCTTCACAAACTTCAAGCTCCATTTGCATTCTTTGAGCAGCTCAATCAGAACATTGTGCAATCTTCATTAAGCTTCAAGATTTAAGAATATTCATGCCACAGTCATTTTGCATTGAGCCTACCAACATCTTTGCGCCAAATTTGCGGCTGACATAAGCCAATTCTCGAAACCATCCTACATTGGTTCAAAGAAAAAATCAGATAAACAAAGACATAGTCCAGACCAGAGAATATTATGATTCTAATACTCAAAGTTATAAGTGAAACATTTATAGACCAAGCATCAGAATAGATCGCAGTTGCCCTGCTACAACCTTCCAGACCTGCTGCAATATTGTGATACCTATACTATATCCAAATAAAACCAGTTAAGACAACTCAGCATAACAAAAATACTAACAGGATCTCTGGTGTACGGTGGGAGAACTGACTTGAGGTTTTGCATTTGTGTTCGCAAATGTTTCGGTTTAGCAAGAGTCGCCATCGACTTTTTATTTTATCCAAAGGAAAGGTCAAAAAGCACAGGAAAGACCTTTGAGATGTTTTCTTGGGTTCGGGGGGTAGATTATGAAAAGGGAAGGTGCTAGCACCCTTTTCATCCATGGTTTTCCATGGGCTCTTAGATACTTATTTAGATCACTTGCTTTTGCTTTTCAATTGTTTGAAATGGTGCTTTGTGTGTAGTTTTGAAAATATTTTGAAAAGAGGCCTTTGTCTAGGCAACCTTTGTAATTATTCTTGTTTGAATGTTTTACAAAGGTGTTTGTCTTTTGAAAAATGTTTCAATGTTTGAAAATTTATTTTGGGAAATGTTTTTAAATTGTGTGTTTTGAAAATAGATAGGATGTTTTTTTTTTTTGCAAATGGTCAAGTAACTAGGAGTTGTCTACCCTACTCAAAGATCTTTCCTACACATTTTTAACCATTTTACATTGTTGTTTTACCATTGTACTTGGTAAACAACCTTGTATTTGGATGTTAAACGGGATAGGAGCGGGTCATCGTATGACCATGATAACAATATTGCCAAGTATCTTAGTAAGTTTTTGAGGGACTAGATCATTTTTGTATAGGCAACCAAGATAGCGTCATCGAGGGACTATGATCTTTTGTTTTGTTTTGCCAAGACACCTAGCATGCATACCATGGCCATTTTTAAGGAAACAAGTGGATGAAACCCTATGGGTGCTTGTGTGCATTGTGTTATTATTTTCATGCATTTTTATCTTGTATTAGTCAAGCTAATTGTTTGATTTTGGATTTTTTGCATACAAACCCTAATCTTTCTATCATGGCATATTTGAAAGCTATAAAGTGCGTAAAAATAAATCTACGACTATTACAACATTGATATGGGGAAGGGGATACAAGTTTGAATAGGGGGATATTTGCAAGAAATTAAAACCTTAAGTCAACTATTACAACCAAATTGAACTCATTGTACAAATTGACAAATATTTAAATATGCAATTAAACATAAATATGAAAAAAGGTTTTTTGTATTATTTTTATGTATGTAAAAATAAATTATTTAATGTATCAAAAATGAGAAAATAAAAGATTATTTTTGGAAAGGGTAAAAAACCCTAATTTTTGGTTTAAGAAAATATATGCATTATAATTATTTATTTATGTACAAGAAAATAAAATAAAATATATACAAAAATGTTTAAAAATGAAATATGTGAGAAAATATTATTTAAGTATATAAATAATAAAAATAAAAATATACAATATTTTTGTATTATTTATGAATTTATTTTGAGAAAATAAAAGTATATTATTATAGTAATTATTTCTATGTCCAAAAAATAATAAAAATAATAAAATAAAATGTGAAAATTTAAGAAAAGGTTTTTTAGTGATTTTTTATATTTAGAAAAAATAATAAAAATCAGAAATGAAAAAGAAATAGAAAAATATACAAAATAATCAAAAAGGGCCAAGGGGGTGTAAACAGCAAGCTAAGGGGTGCAAATAGCCAACCAAGTCAGGCCCAGCCCAAGGTTCCTCTTCATCCCTGACCTTGTGACAAACAAACGCGCGCATATGGTTTAAAATGGTAACTCCTGCATTTGTGCTTAAAAACAAAAACTTGCAACATGAAAGTTATAGAGCATGATCATACGATTCTAAACATAAAAAAAACTTAATCTAACTCTCAAATACCAGAGAGAATTTCTCTGGCCCTGATTTCTAACCTAGTTTTTTCAGAAAGTTCATCATTCAAATTCTCCCAGCTCAGTTAACTTAAATGAATTCTATGCATATGTACAACTCAAGGGCAATGAGGACTACATTTTTTATTCACAAACCTAAGCCTAATGATTCCTAAATAGAGAGATAGAAGTTTGAACTTTACCTGTTTCAGTCAAGCTCGAGTATGGCAATATAGAGGTTGTGAGTGAGGCCTGAGATACTTGTGAGCTTGCTTGAAGTTCCTTTGAGCTTTCTCAATGCTTAGCTAGCTTTGAACTTGCTTGAATCTCTCTATAGAACTCAACCTGCAAACTCAGAATTCAAAAATGGTGAAGTGTGTGTAAATGGAGTTACAGTGACTTGAGAATGATTGGGATAACTTAGGTGAGTTGTATGGAGTGTGTTGGAACTGGTTGCAAGCAAAATGCACGAGTGGATTGTGATTTGGAAATCAAAATGCAGAACCTGCCCTGTTTTGACAAGAACTTGTGTTTTGGTGTTTTGGAAGGTTTGAGGACTTGCTAGCTCGTGTTTCTAGCTTAGTGTGATATGTAAAACATGTTTGAAATCTTTACAAACTTTGGTTTTATCAGATTGCAAAGTTGTGGTGATTTTGCAAGTTGACTTGCTTTTGAAGAAAAGGTGATTTTGACAATGCTATGGCCTGTACAAGCTAGCTCCAAGCATGCTGATAGTTGGTGTACTTTTTCCTAAGTTTGTGGAGTTGGTTTTCTGCAAAGGATTGGGTTCACAGCTCAAGAGAAACAAAATTGCATAAAGCAACCTTTATCAAAATGGCTTTGTTATCTTTTTGCCAAAAATGGATTAATTCAATGTGTAATCTTCTAGAGCTCGGAACAAAGACTTAATCCATTGTGTTTGCATTAAATTTTTGAGTGTGGAAGGTTTTAAGGACCTGTAAACAAGTACAAACATGTTTGGGCAGAATTTGCAACTTGTAGCAACATGAAAAATGCCATGGACAAAAGTGAGAAATGGCCATTTTCAATCCTTCGATTCTCCCCAACCACAAATGATTTTGGAGAGTTATTGGACATTTTGGAAAGCTTGTAACATGCTATAAAATCCATATTTGAAATGAATTTTGAGATTCCAATTGGAGCTATGTGAAAATTATTCATGAAGATAGGTCAAAATCCTGCCTAAACTAGGGCAAAATTTCACTAAGTTAAAAGTTTCATGGACCCTTGTTCCAAATATCATAACTTGAAATAAAAGCATCTTTTGGGAAAACTTTGTGAATAAAAGTTTTAGATTTTTTTGAGGACTACAACTTTCATGTTAGAAGTTTTGTTAGAATCCAAATGAATCATGGTGAAAAAGTTGGGAAAAAATAAGAAATTTTCATAACAAGTTATGAAAATTTTACATTTTAAACCCTAATTTTCAAAATTAGGTTTCTTGGTGGACAAGTTTCATGTTTTGACACATATTGATGAAAAATGACCCTTGGCACTTGATTTTGACCAAAAAGTCAAAGTTTGACTTTTCAGTGTACAGTTGATTTTTGATCAGTTAACTGGAAAATTCATCTGTCAATCCAATGCTTTTGAGATCTTTTGAACCTTGTGATTAGGTCAAGATGATGCCATTGAGTCCTTGAATCCATGCTTGAACCCAATTTGCCATTGGCTAGGTGAAAAATCAGAAATTGCTCTTATACAGTCAAAACCCTAAAAATGACCATTTTGCCCTTTTGATGATCTGATCAAATTTCTTGAGGAGTTGTGGTCCA
Organism: Vicia faba; assembly: GCA_948472305.1. NCBI lineage: Eukaryota > Viridiplantae > Streptophyta > Magnoliopsida > Fabales > Fabaceae > Vicia > Vicia faba. Next base: position 1,065,616,340 of record OX451740.1, on the reverse strand, counting down.
AACTTGATCAAATGGTTCATATGAGTCTATAATGTTTATGTGGATACAAAATTATGAGGTTTGACTGTAAATTGGACACAATTGACTTTTTCCTCAATACAGCTGATTTCTAGGTCAACTGTCCAATTGACTGGTCAAAAATTTGATTCAAAGCTTGAAACTTGGTATGAGCAATCTTATAAGTCCAACATGAAGTATGAAAGTCACATTGAGCATTGGAAGTCCAAAAATCCTTGAGCAATCTCAAACCCTAATTTCAGGTCAACAATGCAAGGAGATGTCTTGAGCGGAGCAAAACCCTAGCTTGGTCTTGAGTTCAAAGAGTCTTGTGAGGGGAAATCTTGATAAAATGAGAGGGAAAATTTTGGGGTACAACAGCTTCCCCTGTTCAATCTTCTTGAACCTGAAGAGTTAGATTGACGAGTTTGCCTTTCGTGACTCGAAGGTAAAAGAGGATTGGACACTAGAGTGCCCGTAAATTTGCACTCGCCAAAGTATAGTTGAGGGAATGGGCTTAAAAGATGCCATTTGGAAGTGTGAATCTTTCTAGAGATGGGCTTAAAGATTCCATCCAAGAATTTTTGTTGAAAATTAGGAGAATGAGCGCCAGAATGGTATCCGTGTCTGGAGCATCTTTGAGCTGGGGATCTGAATAAGCAATAGAATAGCATTCGTGTTTGGAGCGTCTCTGAGCTATTTTATGAACTTTGAATCTGAATAAGCAATAGAATTGAATCCGTGTCTGGAGCATCCCTAAGCTGTTTTCTGAATTCTATATTTGAATAAGCAATAGAAAATCATCTGTGTCTGGAGCGTCTCTAAGCTGTTTTCTGAATTCTATATTTGAATAAGCAATAGAAAAGCATCCGTGTCTGGAGCGTCTCTAAGTTGTTTTATGAATTCTATATTTGAATAAGCAATAGAAAAGCATCCGTGTCTGGAGCGTCTCTAAGCTGTTTTCTGAATTCTATATTTGAATAAGCAATAGAAAAGCATCCGTGTCTAGAGCGTCTCTAAGCTGTTTTCTGAACTTTGAATCTGAATAAGCAATAGAATTGCATCCGTGTCTGGAGCGTCTCTAAGCTGTTTTCATGATTGTATATTGGTAGCCTGTTAATCTTATCCTGAAAAGGGTAAAATGTTAGCTGAAACACAAAGTTATGTTGCATGAAATGTATGATGCAACATATGTGTTTTAACAATGTTTATGATATATGAATGTAATGTATGTGCATGTAAGCTGATTAGCTGTCTTGCTGAGGAAAATAAACCCTTGATGGCTGGGGATAATAAAATCCTTGACTGCTGTTGGGGAAAATAAATCCTTGACCGTTGTTGGAGATTCAAAATCTTTCATTGCTGAAGATAAGAAATCCTTGCTGACTGCTTGGGGATAGAGAATCCTTGGCAACTTGCGGGGATTATCAAAGAACTTTGACAACCTTTGTGGAGATGTGAGAGTCCTTCACGACTTTCCTGGGGATTACACGATGAGAATCCTTACTCGGCTGGGGAATAAGGAAAACTCTGCCGATCTCTACCGGGGACCAAACAAAGGAAAACCTTGATCTGCTGGAGAAAAAGGAAGGCTCTGATGGCTTCTGCGGGGGACTGAGAATGAGAATCTTCATTTTGCTAGGGGAATTTGAATCCTTGGCGACTTCATGTTGGGGAGTCAATAATGAGAATCTTCGATCTGCAGGGGAATAAAGATTCTTCCGTCGGGGACCTAGATGGTATACTGCAGGGGATTTCTCTTGGAATAGCCTAAAGATGTTTTCCTATACTTTTAACCTATCAGTAATTACTCTCTCCCATTTCGTTTATTTGTAAACAGGTGATTATATTCAAATACATATGCTCATTTAATAAATCATTGGACGTTTTCAAATAAAACACACGTGTAAAAGGAAAAGACAAATAGTTTTTTGCACTTTGAAGTATCTTTGTATTAACTTTGTGTAAGTATTTTGTACAAAGGAGACAGACATCCTAGTAGGAGAATGTTGTCATAAAATTGAGAAAATTTTATACAAAGAAAGATGGCTATGTGTAATAATTCCATGGGGTTCCCATTCTGCTATAGCCTTCGTAACTCTGAATATCTTGTCCATTCATTGTTTCGTCCGAAGATGATTGAGTTGATCAGAAGCCAGGAGCTTGTATATGAAGAGATTGTCCTTAAAGTGATCCGACGAGACATAGTCATACGCTTTAATTCCCTAACTTTTTCCTGGACCGCGCTTTCGGGTTTTCGATCCACTGGGAAACCCTTTTTTGTCCTAGTCGCCCTTTCGGGTTTTCAACTTGCCGGGTGCACAATTTTTTTTTGTTTATCCCTAACTTTTGCGTGAACCGCCCTTTCGGGTTTTCGATTCACCGGGATGCCCATTTTCGCCCAAGTCGCCCTTTCAGGTTTTCAACTTGCCGAGTCATTTATGCATAGTATCTTTTGACTATGTCTTCGTTCGCAGGGTGCAGCAGGTCATTGCCGTCCATGGTGGTCAGGATCATTACCCCACCAGAAAAGATGTTTTTGATCACAAATTGTCCTTCGTAGGTAGGAGTCCATTTGCCCTTGGGATCACTTTGCGGCAAGATGATCCACTTGATTAAAAGATCTCTGACTTGATATACCTGGAGCCTGAATTTATTGTTGAATTCCTTAATCATCAGTTTTTGATACGTCTGACCATGGCAAACAGAAGTAAGTCTCTTTTCGTCAATCAAGTTAAGTTGATCAAGCTGAGTCTGAATCCAATCGTCTTCACTCAAACCAGCATCCTTCATGATTCTCAAGGAGGGAATCTGAACCTCGATAGGCAAAACAGCTTCCATGCCGTATACCAAAGAATAAGGTGTTGCCCCAGTTGATGTTCGTGCCGTGGTACGGTACCCGTGGAGAGAAAACGGTAACATCTCATGCCAGTCCTTGTAGGTGACTGTCATCTTTTGTATGATCTTCTTGATATTTTTGCTCGCAGCTTCGACAACACCGTTCATCTTCGGTCGATAGGAAGATGAATTGTGATGTTGAATCTGGAACTGTTTGCACAAGGCGGTGATCATAGTGTTGTTAAGGTTTGTACCGTTGTCCGTGACGATCCTGTCGGGGATACCATACCGGCAAATGAGGTTCTTCTTGATGAAGTGGGCAACCATATTCTTTGTAACGGAAGCGAAGGAAGCTGCTTCGACCCACTTGGTAAAGTAATCAATGGCCACCAGAATGAAACAGTGTCCATTGGATGTTGTAGGCTTGATCTCTCCAATCATGTCGATTCCCCACATTGCGAATGGCCAAGGAGCTGTTAGGACATTGAGAGGAACTGGAGGAATATGTACCTTATCCGCATAGATTTGACATTTGTGACAAGTACGGGAATGTTGATGACAGTCAGCTTCCATGGTAGACCAGTAATAGCCTGCCTGTAGAATCTTCTTAGCCATCGTATGCCTGCTCGAGTGGGTGGCGAAGGTACCATTATGAAGTTCAGCCATGATTTGCTCAACTTCAACTTTGTCCACACAATGGAGCAGAATGCAATCATGATTACGCTTTTATAGTGTTGTACCCCAAAATTTTCCCTCCCATATTCTTCAAAGTTTTGACAAGCATCATCTCAATTTGCTCAAGTCTACTCAAGGGTTGCATAGTTCAAACACCCTCCTAAGCCAGTCAAATTAGGGTTTTGGTTCTTGCAAGGAAGTTGAGGTTTTCAAGGGCTCAATCAAGTCCCACATGCCTATAAACATTGTCAAGCATCTACATGCCAAGTTTCAAGGCTCACAAGGTCAAGTTGCACAGTCAAAAGCCCTAGTTGCTCCACAATCAACTGTAGGGGTAAAATGGTCATTTGGCAGTCAAAAGTCAAAAAATTTGGTCAACATCTTATTTTGAGGCCACAATAATCATTTGATCAAGTCTTGATCATGATTCCACAAGAATGGCTCAAAAATCATCAAGATGCAAAAGTTTCCATTTTGGGACAGCTGAAAAGTCAACTGTAACTTGACCAAGGCATAACTTTTTCATGGTTCATCAGAAAAATCCCATTCAATGCTCATTTGAAGGGGATGACATTTCCTACAACTCATCTTCACATTCCAAGTCCAATAAATGCTCCCACAAAAAGTTATCAATTTCAACATTATAGGTCATTTTCAAAAGTCAACAAAAAGGAACTTTAAGTCAAAGACCATAACTTGAGATTAGTAAATTCAAATGACATGGGACCAAAGGCATTGGTTAGAGGATTTCAAGACCTTTCCAAAATGTCCAAGAACATGTTCATATGATCAAAATCGAGCAAGATATGCATTGGAGAAGTTGGGAAATTTTCATGAAATGGCAAAAGTCAACTATCCTTGAAACTTCAATTTTTGACAAAAAGGCCCACTTTTTTCCAATTGATTCAGCCTTGTCATGCCACCCACATGTCCCATGATCAATTTCAATATTAGACATTAATTTTTCTATTTTCATTTAATTTTATTTGATTTAATTCATTTTAAATCCATAAAATTCAAATAAAATCAAAAAAATTAATTAAATAACATCTTTTGATTTGAATGACTTTTATGTGTCATGAACAACCTACCAATTTCGTGCTAGGGCCATTTTTAGCATAAAAATTCAAAATTTGAACAAACTTGGAATGATCTTTAATGGTGGTTATGAAGAATCCAAAAACTTAATTGCAAGGGGTCATTGGCTCATAATGTGACTTATTCTCATTCATACATACATATGCAAGTGTGACAAGCCTCATTCACGACCTAAGCACCCCTAAAATGGCCATAACCAAATTAAAAAATCCAAGCAAAAAGCCAAAACTGTTTTTGATATTGCAGGCCAATTCGAAGCCTTAGAGCAATTCAAACACATTGCTGGAAGCTTCAGGGTTGATTTGGAATCAAAACAACGTGCTAACACTCAAAGAATCACCATTCACGGACCTTCGGTTTGTTATTTTTTTCAGAATCATAGCTCTACCTTTATGCATCATTAACATGATTTTTTGGTTGTATTGTGTTGCTTGAATCTGCAGGGAACTTTTGGCATAAGTTAATTGCTTTGAAACGGCCTAAATCATGAATCACCTTGTTCAAATTCTAGGGTTCATAAACCTTTGAATTGGGGGTTTACACATCCAGCAAAATTGGGACCTTTTATGCATATGGTTGTGATCCTTGCAACCAGACGAACACAAATCAATCATCGCGCCCAATTTATATTACGTACAATTCCATTCGCTATTTTTGACGTTTGCAGGTTGTGGGGGTTTAAAACCCCCGCAATTTGATTTTATTTTACAGGAAAACGCAAAGAAGATGATTGCGTGTTGATACATGGTTGGCTCATTCAAATGAAACGCGCGTGTTTTTTTTAATTTCCAGAATAATGGTTGTTTTCATATTTTAATTTCTTTGATTGTTACATTAACAAAGCTTGCAAGATGGCGTAGTGGAAAGTGACGTGGTTGGTAACCATTGGGACCTGGGTTCGGTTCCCAGGTCCCCCAAACATTATTTCTATTTTTTCTTAACATGGTTCTGTACAGGCTATCCCAAGTGTCCCACCATACACCTCATCCTGATGCACGCCATGTGTCCGCAAACGTTGATCAAATGGCCAAAAGATGCTGGACACCACGTTCTCAGTCAACCGTGCCATGGAGAATCTCACAAAGTCAAACAAGGCTTGATCTTAATGGGCCTGGAAACTGCTTCAACACCTCCAGAATCTGGCTTTCACCTCCTTAGTTTAACATTTCTTTTCTTATTTTCTTTCTTTTTATTTTCTTTAATAACTATTATTATTATTATTTAATTCACAGATAATTATTTTTTCATAAACAAAAAAAAATCAAAAACTAATATTTTTATTATTCTTATTTATTAATTTCACTACTAATTATTTTTGTAAATAAATTCTAACAAATTAATTAGTTAATTAGGTTTAATTTTAATTTTATTTTTTATAATAAACAAAATCAACTTAGAACTTAGGTTTTCTCTAACTTTTGACTTCTAATTTCTTTTATTTTATTTCATAAAAAACATAAAAATACAAAAAAAACATTTTTTTTTTCTTTTAATAAATTAATTAATTAGTTATTAGTTCTAACTTTATTTAATTGCAAAAAAAGGACAAAATTCAATTCTTTCTCAAAAAAAGGGTCAACACCCTAAAGACGTCCCGATTCAAATCTTTCGCGCGTATTTTTTTTTTAATTCATTATTATGTAACTGCTCCTGGAAATGTAATAGTTAATTAGGACCTCCTTTATTGCTTTATTTTCTCGCAGTTTATTTCTTCCAAACGGGTTTTTGTTTTTTGGCGATGTATAGACCCGCGCCTTGTAATAGTTAGATTTACCTTTCCGCAATTTATTTTCCGCACTCCTAACTGTTAAAAAATGCATGAAAGAATGTATGAAAAATAAAACCAATCCATAGCTCACAAATAACATGTACAAGACAAACATTAACATGAAACAACACACATGCACATGCCACAACTAGGGTACGCCTCACTGGTTGCCTCGAACGTGGTCATCAAGTATAGGGTGTCTTAGAGGTCGCCCTCCTGTCTAAGATCCAGTTGCCTCGAAACGGTTGCCTCGGATACAAAGGATCTAGGACATTAGGGTTACTTCTAAGATGTCCTACCATTGCTTCGGTGACCACATTGTCCCTATAATCGAATTGACCCGAACACCTCCAACGACGGTGCTACCTACCTCTCAATGGTGGGATAGCACTATCTAAAGGACTCTTACACATCCTAATTCCTTAGAGTAGGTAGATTCTCCTGGGTACTTGCTCTTTTCAAAACAAACAAAAACTACTTTTCGCACCTACACTTTCAAAAGGTTTTCAAACAAATTTTTCATACACTCTTGAGGACCGATACAAGAGTTACTTAGAAATTTTTCAAACGAAACTTTTTCAAAACCCACACACATTTGAAAAGCAAACAAATTTTGAAAACATAAGAGCAAGTACCTAAGAGCCCGTGGATAACTACGGATAGAAAGAGTGCTAACACCTTCCTTTTCTATAATCTACCTCCCGAACCGAGAAACATTCTCAAAGAAGGAATTTTGCTGTGCTTTTGTCCTTTCCATATTGGAGAACATAAAAGACGGTGGCAACTCTTGCTTACCACGAAATTTCGCGAACCAGCTTAAAAAACAGTCAGTTCTATTTCCACCAATCACAGAACTGGCGACTCTGCTGGGGAATGTTGGAGTGAGGTGCACCTTAGGATTAGATCATACTTATGTTTTCAATTGTTTTGCTTTGATTGCTTTATATTTTTGGGCTTTGCATCGGAGTTTCATAGATCCTAACCCGGATCTGGGGATACCCTTTTAGGTAGCATAAGCTGTGAGGGACCTGTCCGGCATAGACCGACACGGGTGAAGTAGTGGCTACATTGGTGTGGCACCTTGGTCTGTACCGATATCCCTTGTGTTGCAACGAGGAGAATATGGGTCTTCTGAGGAGTCATTAAGCACCAATCGACCTTAGAACCCTAATGTCACCCAACTTGGCCATAGAACTGTAGCAGTATGCTACACCCATTGAGGCTAAACTCTCGCGATGGTTCTGGCTGCAAGAAAAGATTGCGACGCTGGAGTTATGACCGATTGAGGGTAGTAAGTGATATTGGGATCCTCTAGAACCCGGTTACTTTTGATAGGACAGGTCTTAACCAACGAAACTAAAAGAGGGTAGTACCTGAACTTCATGCTGGCCTAAAATCTAAGGGCTCTTTGTGTGACTTGTGTGCCTTCAAACTTGACTACTTGCATGCTTGTTATCTGACACACGAGTTCCTTGCAGGTTTTGTTTACAGTCCTTAATTGGGACTCATTACAGGGCCTACTTACATCACTCAATGCATAGCATAACATCATACCATTGCATTCATCTTGCATAAAAACTAATCCATTTCAAGGATCTCAAGGGCTTGTGATGCAGGTAATGATGAATCAAAGTGTCTAGCAAAGGGCAGAGGGGATTTATTTTCCTCTAGCCGAGGTTGTCAGGGGCTATGACCCACTCGATATGGTGAGCCTTGACTCTTGAATAAGGACTCTCAGCAACATGAAGTTCCTTCAATCAAGCTACCCAAATTCAAATTCTAACAAGTTTCTCTGTTTACCCTGCGAGATCCTTGAAAACATCGCATGCATACATACATATCATTGCATTACAGGTACTCTTTTCCACAGGTTGCTTAATCTTCTTCGCTGTTTATTTCAGCCATCATCATGAATCCTGAATCATCCAATGAACAAGCTATCAAGGCCCTCCAGGCCCAGAACGCCCAGTTCCAGGAGCTGGTCATGAGCTTAGCCCAAGGACAACAGGAATTGAAGACTTTGCTTTTAAAGAAGAAGAAGAGGACTGTTTTGTTCAACCCTAGACGCAGATCTGGGAATACACTACAGAATGAAGCTGAGCGGACTACTCCATCTGTTGGGGAAGGCAGTCACCAAGAGGGAAGGGTTCCTAGTCCCGTAGTCTCTGACACCGAGACAGATTTCAATGATGAATAGTACCCTCTTGCTGAGGACAGGTACAAACAGCTGGAGGACCGGTTAAATGCTATGGAAATTCAACGTGTGCCTGGGTTGGACTTTGGGGACCTAGGTTTATCTTCTGGGGTGGTGATCCATCACAATTTCAAGGCACCTGCCTTTGTAAAGTACGACGGGGCTTCCTGTCCTAAGTTGCACATCCGTTCATACGCAAGGAAGATCCAACCCTACACGGCAGACAAGAATCTATGGATCCATTTTTTCCAGGAAAGTCTTTCAGGGACTCAGCTCGAATGGTTCTATCAGCTGAATGGAACCAGTATTCGTAACTGGGAGGACTTGGCAACTGCTTTTTATAAGCAGTATCAGTATAATGCCGACCTCGCTCCTACGCGTACCCAACTCCAGGGTATGTCACTGGGGACGGGTGAAGGTTTTAAGGAGTACGCGCAAAAGTGGAGAGACCTGGCTGGCAGGGTGCAGCCACCGTTGACTGACCGTGAACTCGTCGACATGTTCTTGGTGACCCTGTCTGGTCCTTTCTCCAACCATCTGATTGGGAATTCTTCTACTGGGTTCACAGATCTGATCTTAACTGGTGAGAGGATAGAAGCTGGTATCAAGTCCGGGAAGATACAAAAGGGTGACTCCTCGAACGCTAAGAAGAAACCATTCAAGAAAGAGTCCAATGCTGCATACAGTCAGAAGGATCGTCGTGACTAACACGTAGGGGCAGTCATGACTCAGGTTCTGCGTCACGCCGACAACCGCCAAAGGGAAATCAGCGAAGGCCAGACGAGCCTAAAAGACAATTCACCAACATCAACATGCCATTGTCACAAGCATTGCAGCACATGTTGAAAATGAATCTGATTGCGGTGATCAACCCTCCTACAAATCCCAAGACCTCTTCTCCAAACTACAACACAGATGCGAGATGTGCTTATCATTTTGGAAGCCCGGGGCACGATACTGAGGATTGTTGGGCGCTGAAATACAAGATTCAGAACATGATTGACGCCAAGGAGATCGAATTCGAGCCTGCTGAGACTCCCGATGTGATCACTGCTCCCTTGCCAAAACATGGCTAGGATTGAGAGACTCTTGTTCATTTAAATTCTGATATTGTATTTTTCTATGCTTATTCAAACAATTATCATGTCAAACTCTATTATTTCATTAATGCATTACACGTGTCTTGTTTTGAAGTAATTGTGTTCACTATATTCAAAATTGCTTTTATTTTTCTTGATGTTCAACTCGCGATTGTAAATTCTAAGCCTCTTGAGGGAGGATGACGAAAACGATACCATAATCTACAGTATGCTTTTGAACAGACCCCGCTGATGAGGTACATGCATTGTTTCAATTCCTAAACACTGGAGTTATAAGGATGATAATCCCTCGTCAACCCCTTTGAGCCAAAGAAGTAGGAGTTTTCTTTTCGAAAATTAAAACCCTTAATCATAACCTGGGGCAGGGTAGTTCTCTCAGCTGATCCAAGTGCACAACGAATGGCACCAAAGGAATCCTTACAAAACAAAAGACAGTGATGGCTCCGAATAATCATAAAGACAGGCAGTCATTATCTCCCAAAAATAAAAGCCCATTAAGTCAAAATCTATGAAGGAGACTTACAAAACTGGGGCATCCCACTGACTGTGATCATGAAAGAAATAGTTCAGGCAAAAAACAGGGATAACGAAATCAAAAAAGAAAGAGGTCCTACAAACCCTCAACCAAAAAAGGAATGACTGCCTATTCCAAATAAATTGTCAACATCCGAACCATCACCGGTATATCAGGACGAAGACTCAAACAAGGTCTAACGCACGATCAGCTGAGTTTAGGTTTGAAGAACATCACGAAGAACGGGTGGGTAAAAATAAAATTTGAGCCTTTATCCTTTGTTTCTTAAACCGTGAACCAGGCCACGCTACAACCCTTAAAAAGTCCTAGCTGAAGCATGGGTTTAGTTCGAAAGCATACTGTTACCAAAGGTATCCTGACTCCTTAAGGCTTGCGGTAAAATAACGAGTTGACATCACAGTTCAAAAAAAAATTCACTTGTTTTTATGAAAAAAATTGCATTTTCAAAAAAGACATAAGCTTTGCATTTTCAAAATAACATTGTTTGCAGATGATTATTTGTTTGAACAGCAGAGAACTTTGCACGACGAGCATCTAGTGAACAAAAGCCTTCTCAACAAAAGGTCACCTCAAATGGAAAAGCACTTCCAATCAAGGGGCACGGCATGATCGTGGTCTATCACCTGGGGCAGTCCAGTCAAGATTCAAGGAATCTCTCAAGATGTCAAGTAGCCAGGGGCAAATCTCCGCCTAGTCACTTGGGGCATTAGACGTGAATTCCAGCAACGCATCTTGCATGATCAAACGAAGATCTTCTGGTAGTATGGCGACACAACACTATTGACAGCGACAACTCCTTACATCCTGAGAGCACAGACATAGTCGGAAAAACACTACGCATAAGCAAAGACCCGCTAGGTTGACACACCTAGGCAAAAATAAGGGCTTCCCGGTGAACCAAAAGGGTTCGGGCAAAAATAAGGGATGAAATGAAAAAATCTGTACACCTGGCAAGTCGAAAACCTGAAAAGGCGACTTGGGAAAAAATGTGTATCCCGGTGGATTGAAAACCCGAAAGGGCAGTCCAGGAAAAAGTTAGGGATCAAAAGTGTACGACTAGGTTCCGTCATCTCGTCACTTGCCTACCAGAAGAAGATTTGTCAACCGACAGTCATCAAGCGCCTCCACAGGTATCTTCTCCCACGGAAACAGGGGCAATATGAGTTGTCTAAGCGATCTAGTTGCTCTGTCCACCAAGGTACTAAGGTAGGTTCAACTGAAGAACGTGACCAAGATACCTTCACTCCCCGCAGAGTAAGATAAGATTCAACAATACTCTCCCCCGAGCAGATTTAGTCTCCCGTCAGCCCTAACAAGGTACAGTATCTCCAGCAAGTCAACAACGCTCTCCCCAAGCAGAGTTAGTCTATTGTCAGCCTTAAGGAAGTTGGGTATCCCCAGAAAATCTCAATATTCTCCAGCAGTATGCAGATGTTCCTAAGCAAGCATCCCGGCCGTCTTAATATAAGATTATTCCCCAGCGGAATACCAGACACCCCAGTGGAGCCATTCCCCCAGTATAGTCCAAAAGTTCCCCAGGAGAGTCGAATCAATCTCCCTAGTAGATTCTGGAAGCTTATCCCCAGTAGATTCTGGAAGCTTATCCCCTGCAGAGCACGAACGCATCTCCCCGGCTTTATTCAAAGGATATTTTCCACCAGAGCTTATAACTGGGTTATCCTCAGCTATTTACCACGGAAAGATCGTCCTCGGCGAAGTTCTTCCTACCCCCAGCAGACATCATCAAATCTCTCAATAGAGCTTATCAACGGAATCCCCAGCGGAGTTATCATCAAAACCTCGGCAAAGTATCTCTTCCCACAGAGTAATCCCCCGCAGAGTAATCTCCTCAACAAGTTTAGTCCCCAACGGAGTCATCTTCTCCTACCGGTTTATTCTTACAACCATCATCCCCAGCGGAAACAAAGAACTCTACTCTTCAACATCAGCCCATGATTCAAAAAACTCCTGGCATTCGTCAAGGATTTATTTTCCCAGACGAGAATACATTCATAAGCATCACATCTTCATACATTATAGCATGCATACGCATCATACAACACAAATCTCATTTATTTTTGAGAACATCTTAATATCATGCAGTTCATGCATCATGACACTGCATATAACTAACGTTTTGCCTTTTCAGGAAAAGGTCAATCCGAAGATGATTACCATCTACATTTACAGTTCCAGATCAACACCGGTAACAAGCTAAGAAAATTCTGTGAATGACTGATCATGGGTTAATACCTGAAACCAGACAGGACAATTATCTACTTGATCATCCTCAGGCAACCCTACACCGGTTCCTTTTCTTTCATCCAGAAGTCTTACACGGACTTATCTCAAGATGACCTTACCCCGGTCCATCAAGAAGTTTCACACGAACTTACCCTGCAGTAACCTTACCCCGGTTCCTCCAGAAGTCTTACACGGACTTATCTCAAGATGACCTCACCCTGGTCCATCAAGAAGTTTCACACGAACTTACCCTGCAGTAACCTTACCCCGGTTCCTCCAGAAGTCTTACACGGGCTTATCTCAAGATGACCTTACCCCGGTTCATCAAGAAGTTTTACACGAACTTACCCTGCAATAACCCTACACCGGTTCCTCCAAAAGTCTTACACGGACTTATCTCAAGATGACCTTACCCCGGTTCATCAAGAAGTTTTACACGAACTTACCCTGCAGTAACCCTACACCGGTTCCTCCAAAAGGCTTACACGGACTTATCTCAAGATGACCTTACCCCGGTCCATCAAGAAGTTTCACACGAACTTACCCTGCAGTAACCTTACCCCGGTTCCTCCAAAAGTCTTACATGGACTTATCTCAAGATGACCTTACCCCGGTCCATCAAGAAGTTTCACACGAACTTACCCTGCAGTAACCTTACCCCGGTTCCTCCAGAAGTCTTACACGGACTTATCTCAAGATGACCTTACCCCGGTTCCTCCATAAGTCTTACACGGACTTATCTCAAGATGAACTTACCCCGGTTCATCAAGAAGTTTCACACGAACTTACCCTGCAGTAACCTTACACCGGTTCCTCCAGAAGTCTTACACGGACTTATCCCAAGGTAACCCTACACCAGTTCCTCCCAAAGTCTTACACGGATTTATCCCAAGGTAACCTTACCCCGGTTCCTCAAGAAGTTTTACATGGATTTGTCATTAAGAAATCCTACACAGGTTCTCTCTTTCCAAAGATGCAGTTTTACACGGACTCGTCATCAGAAACCCTACCCAGGTTTTACTTCTTCCAGGATGCAGTTTCACACGGGCTCATCATCAAAGTAACCCCGCACAGGTTCCCTTCTCAAATTCCAGACGTAGTTTTACACAGACTCGTCATCAGTAAACCCTACACAGGTTTCCTTCTCTGCTCTAGATGCGGTTTTACACGGACTCGTCATCAAAGAAACCCTACAAAGGTTCTCTCCTTCCAAAGATGCAGTTTTACACGGACTCGTCATCAGTAAACCCTACACAGGATTCCTTCTCAGCTCCAGATGCAGTTTCACACAGACTCGTCATCAGTCAACCCTACACAGGTGTCCTTCTTTCCAAGATGCAGTTTTACACGAGCTCATCATCAGGCAACCCTACACAGGTTCCCTCTTTCAACTTACAAAAATTATAATTCAACAGACAACCTCCAGATGGAATCTATAAGTCCATCCACCTACCAACAGTCTCCAAGTGGCATCTATAAGCCCATTCCCGACAAGGTTATGTCACATCTCCAGATGGCATCTATAAGCCCATCCACCTACCAACAGTCTCCAGATGGCATCTATAAGCCCATCCTCCTATCCACCATCTCTCCAAATGGCATCTGTAAGCCCATTCCCTACATCACATTGCTGATATTCTACTATGTGAGTCTAAATTTCTGGGCACTATAGTGTTCAATCATCTTCCACCTTTGGATCACGAAAGGCACGCTAGCCAATCTACATCCTCAGGTCTAAGAAGATTGAACAGGGGCAACTGTTGTACCCCAAAATTTGCCCTCCCATATTCTTCAAAGTTTTGACAAGCATCATCTCAATTTGCTCAAGTCTACTCAAGGGTTGCATAGTTCAAACACCCTCCTAAGCCAGTCAAATTAGGGTTTTGGTTCTTGCAAGGAAGTTGAGGTTTTCAAGGGCTCAATCAAGTCCCACATGCCTATAAACATTGTCAAGCATCTACATGCCAAGTTTCAAGGCTCACAAGGTCAAGTTGCACAGTCAAAAGCCCTAGTTGCTCCACAATCAACTGTAGGGGTAAAATGGTCATTTGGCAGTCAAAAGTCAAATATTTTGGTCAACATATTATTTTGAGGCCACAATCATCATTTGATCAAGTCTTGATCATGATTCCACAAGAATGGCTCAAAAATCATCAAGATGCAAAAGTTTCCATTTTGGGACAACTGAAAAGTCAACTGTAACTTGACCAAGGATAACTTTTTCATGGTTCATCATAAAAATCCCATCCAATGCTCATTTTGAAGAGGATGACATTTCCTACAACTCATCTTCATATTCCAAGTCCAAGAAATGCTCCCACAAAGAGTTATCAATTTCAACATTATAGGTCATTTTCAAAAGTCAACAAAAAAGCACTTTAAGTCAAAGACCATAACTTGAGATTAGTAAATTAAAATGGCATGGGACCAAAGGCATTGGTTAGAGGACTTCAAGACCTTTCCAAAATGTCCAAGAACATGTTCATATGATCAAAATCGAGCAAGATATGCATTGGAGAAGTTGGGAAATTTTCATGAAATGGCAAAAGTCAACTATCCTTGAAACTTCAATTTTTGACAAAAAGGCCCACTTTTTTCCACTTGATTCAGCCTTGTCATGCCACCCACGTGTCCCATGATCAATTTCAAGATTAAACATGAAATTCTGGCTGCAGATACTTAATGTCACGTTCAATGTTATGACACCGTATCTAACTTTCTATAAGACAGTAAATACAAAAACAGTAAAGAACACAGTCAATTGTTTACCCAGTTCAGTGTGCAACAACACCTACTCTAGGGGCTACCAAGCCAGGGAGGAAATCCACTATAAGATATATTAATTCAGGAATAAACCAACCAGTTTATCTCCTTCACTTAAGACCTACCCAATGCAACTTCAATCTAAGTACAACATAAACCTGAGTTCCTACTCACTCCCCCTCAATCACAGCAGTGATACTTAAAACAATTGACTAATGATTTAATGAAGACACTCTTCAAAACATACACTTGATTATGCTTCACAGCTTTTTAATCAAGCAACACAAACACTCTTGCTTCACAGCTTTGAGTGATACATAAACCTAACTTGACTTTGCTTCAAAGCTTTAGTCAAGAGACACAAAACACTCTTGCTTCAAAGCTTTGATTGATACAAAACCCTTACAATTAAAACCTATTCCAAGTCACTTATCACAATGATACTTGCTTGGATTACAATAGTTAAAGCTATACAGCTTCTAAATGATCTTCTGTCAAAAGGGATAAATTCCAAACAGCAGCCCTGTTGAATATATAACAGTTGCTTCTTCAGTTAGGGTTTCCACAAAAGCTAGGGTTAATTCCGTTTTGACCTTAAGACTTGGTCACAGGACTTTATCAACCAGGTTAGGGTTGAGCTAGGTTAACCCCAAGACCACGAGAGATTCTGTTCATAAAAGACTGAGTCATTTTCCTGAAAAAACTCAGAATTAACCAAACTGCATAACTGTTAGTTCAGAACAGGATGTCTTAACATTTGTTATGACATCTGAATTCCTGTTTACTGATTTTGGTAAATGTGATCATTTTGCAAAATGCTCAGATACACACTCATAAACATCAGCACCTGTATGACAATATTTTTCTGCAAAGGTACCTAATAAATCAGTACCTAATAAACTAGAATGTTATGACATCAGTCATGACATTCACACACCTGGTTTTACCAAAAATGCATGCCAATAACTAAACAACTACAAACTCCCCCTTTGGCAGATTTTTGGCTAAAGCCCCTAAGCAATCAGAGATAGATAGCAGCAGAATAAATATGACTGCAGAAAAATAGAGTCTAATAATGTCTACCAAAATATATCTCCCCCTCTTTAGCCACAAATGGGCCAAAGATACATGTTCTTAAATGTTTATACAGTCATCTAGAATAAAAACAACAACTAAAATCTGAACACACTTCCAAACTCCACCAGGAACCAGCATCAACTCCACCAACCTTTAAGCACTGTCCCCTTCAGAGGAGCTAGTTTCTTCAGTATTGAGTTGATCTTCAGCAGCACCCTCTTCCCTTATGTTTCCTTCAGCTTCCTCCTTTTCTAACCTGGCAATTAGGATTTCTAGGGTCTTTTTCCTAGTCTCCAGCTCTTTGCAGGTCTCTTTCAATACAGCTATAACATCAGATGTTTTGGACTGAGTCTTTACAGATGATGTCTCAGCTGATGTTATGACAATATCAGGAGCATGAGATCCCTGAAACAACTTGTAGTGTAACCCAAGAGCAGGAGCTCTTTTGCAAGCAGTATCTCTTGTCACCAGGATATCAGGGTACTGTGCAAGGATAATTCCACACAGGAGGGAGGGAAAGGCAATAGGGCCTTTGACAACAAAGCTACCAGCATGTTTTAGAGTTTGTTCAAAAATATACCTGCCATAGTCAAATTCAGTCTTGGTTCCCACAGCATAAATAAATCTCCCCAATCCTGTGGAGATAGTAGATTTATGGTTTGTAGGGACCCAGTTGGCTGCACCAATCTTGTGCAGGATGGCAAATTTCATGCTTAGTTTGCTGGCATTCAGCTTGCCTTTCAAGGTCCAGCACTTGACTTGTCTTGCTGTGATGGTTTGACAAACTTCATTGTTAGTGACTTCCAGTTCAGGGCAATCCTCATTTGATCTTCCAAGAAATTTGTTAATTTCTGATGGAGAGAAATTAACCCTTCTTCCTCTAACATAAACACATTCAAAGTCAGCTGACCTTCCATCAGCACATTCATCAGACAAGTTCACTATAAATTCCTTGACCAGATTTTCATAGCACTTGGTAAATTTTACCAGTCTTCATCAGTCCAACAGCTTTGATCAGGTCCATGATTTCCTTGCAATCCATGGCATCATTGTTTAGTTCTCTTTCTAAAGCTATTCTCTTCAAACAAACATACTTCCATCTGTTGGCATTGTCAGGATGGTGAAAAGAGATGTTGTCTATTGGGACTTCAGGAACTCTAGCAATTTTGCTGGAAGGGAGTTTCCTTCTGATAGAAATTTCTTCAGCCTCAATTTCAAATTCTGATTCCTCATCAGAATCAGAAGACTCGGGTTCTTTTCTCTTCTTTGTAATTGGTTGTCTACCAGTATGCACTTGGGCTTTCACCTTCCCTTTGGACTGACCAGTTTTCACAGATTCTACCCCGGTCTTGCCTTCAGCCTTGGATTTCTTATCAGCAGGTTTCTCTTTGGTCATACATTTTGCAGCATTCTGATTACCCTTTCTTTTCATCATTCTCCTAGCTATGCTAGGGTTTACATTGGCAATTAGATCATTATCTGAGTATTCCTCATCCACATCAATGACAGGTGGATCAACAGTCTTCTCTGAAGGGTTCTGAATGTTGTCATTTGGTGTCACAACATTCTCAGAGACATCTACATTTGCTTCAACATTTGGGCTTGCTGATTCTTGATTTAATGGGACAGAAATCCCCGGTACAGAGTGGTTTTCGCTTAGTATTCTTGTAACAAGCCTAAAAATTGCTTGATGTACTTGAGATGATCCTTCCCTATTTGGTACAGAGGAAGAAGGATGAGAAGGATTACCAGAAGCAGTAGCTTGAGCTCTTCCTGCATGCCTAGTTCTCAGCTTTTTGACTTTGGAGGGGTCAGTTGCCATTTCTCTGAGAGGAGTGATCTCCAGGACTTCAGAATCTATGCATGTGGTGATTGCTCGAGAATCTTGGTCAGATGATGAAGATGAAGTGGTCGCCTTGGTTGAAGATGATGTTTGAGACATTTTGATTGACTTAGAGCACCAGTAGCAATTTGAGAGAAAACTTTGATTGAAAGAAAGGAATAGGTTGTAAAGTCGAGAGAGGTAGGAGGCAAGTGAGAGTCTATTCAACTTCTTAATAATTTTGAAAGAACTAGAAAAACATATGATTAACCCACTAAAAATAGACTTAACAAAAATAGCTCCTTCAACCCTTGCTTTAAGAAAAATTAATTGCTATAATTTCTCATGATGGCAAATACCCATCTTGCCCCTAAAGTTTTCAAGTTGATTTCCATCAAGAGCCTTGGTAAAAAAATCAGCCAGCTGTAGCTTAATGACACCATGTTCCAGTTTAATTGTCTTCTTCTCTACAAGGTCAATGTGCTTGGTCCTGCTATGCTGAATAGGGTTCTTGGAAATATTGATTGTATTCAGATTGTCACAATACAATGTCACAACATCTTGTGAGACATTATACTCAGTGAGCATCTGTTTTGTCCAGATGATTTGAGAACAACTACTACCAGCTGCAACTATTTTAGCACAGAGTTGAAACGACAATCTTTTGACATGAATCATAGCTCTGGCAGATTCCTGTATGATCCTATTTTTCCTTCTGTCAACTCCATTTTGATGAGGAGTTATAGGAGAAGAGACTTCATGACTCATTCCTTCTGAGAAACAGAATTTATTAAACTTGTTGTTTCCAAATTCCTTGTCATGATCACTTCTGATTCTGACAATACATCCTTCTTTTTGAGTTTTCTTGCACTGTTCTCTAAAAACTTCAAGGTTATTCACCACATCATAGACATATCTCTTTTTACCAAGCCTTTCAATTTGATGTTCACCACAAACCCTCCTTTTATCAATTTGCAGTCTTGGAATCCTTCTGACTGCTTCCATAGAGATAGTTCTTTTCATTCTTCTTAGATGAAGATGGCCAAGTTTATGGTGCCACAGTTTCATCTCTTTTTCTTCTTTGGTAATAGAACACATAGTGGAGTTATTAGTGTTCTCAGGCTGCCACAAGTAACAGTTATCTTTAGATCTGATTCCTTTCATTACAACTTCTAGTTTTTCATTAATTACTAGACATTCAGATTTTGAGAAGTTGACCTTGAATCCTAGATCACACAATTGACTGATACTAATGAGATTAGCACTCAGGCCTTTTACCAATAGTACTTCATTCAGGTTTGGAACTTCAGGGCAGTCCAAATTACCAACTCCTTTGATTTCACCTTTAGCACCATCTCCAAATGTCACATAACTAGTGGTGTGAGGTTGAACATGATTGAGAATGTTCTTTATTCCAGTCATGTGCTTAGAGCACCCACTGTCAAAGTACCAGCCTTCCTTTTCAGAGACTCTCAGGGAAGTGTGGGCTATCAGGGCAGTAGCCTTTTTCTTCCATTGAGGAGTATGTGGTACCCTTTTTGACTTAGGTTTAACACCTGAGTTTTGATTAGGGTATCCATGCAATTTGAAGTAGAAAGGCTTTATGTGGCCATACCTCCCACAATGATGACATCTCCATCTTTGGTACCTTTTCTTCATATGTCTCTGTTCCTGATGTTGAGAGTTGTGTTGAGACATCTGATTTGACAATTTTTTATTATACGTGATCTTCTTGTCTGCACCTGATCTCTTTGCTGCCACAAATCCTAGACCAGACTTGTTTCCCATAGTTTGTCCAACCTGAAGGATTTCTTCCAATTTGTCTGTTCCATTTGTCAGCATCTTGACAGATTTGGTCATCTGGTTTAGTTTTGAGTTCAGCATTTGAACTTCCCTTTCTAGATGACTTATAGTTTCAAGGTCTGCCCTTTTTTCAGCCTCCAGCTTTATGATGAGTTTTGATTATTTCTCATTTTGCACACAGACTTCAGTACTTCTGATACACAATTTCTTGTAAGTATCAGCCAGCTCTTCAAATGTTACTTCCTCATCACTAGTGTCACTTTCAGAGGTACAAACACCAGTTAGTGCAGTAACTAGTTTGGCAGATTCTTCTTCAGAATTACTTTCTGAATCATAGTCAGACCAGGTAACAGTCATTCCTTTCTTTTGTTTCTTAAGAAAGGTAGGACATTCAGCTCGAATATGCCCATATCCTTCACAACCATGGCTTTGAATTCCTCTCCCTTGATTTCCCTTCTCTTCTGACCTTGGTCTTCTGCTGGAACTGTCAATGTCAGAGGGGATGTTATGAACATTTGACCTTGACTTTGGATCTATTTTTTTGATAAGTTTGTTGAATTGTCTTCCAAGCATGGCTATAGCTTCTAAAATATTTTCTTCTTCATCCTCCTTGTTTTCAACATCAGTGTTGGATACAAGTGCTATGCTCTTGTTCTTCTTGTCACCATTTTCAGTGATCCCCATCTCAAAAGTTTGAAGAGACCCAATAAGTTCATCCACTTTCAACTTGCTGATGTCCTGGGCTTCCTCTATGGCAGTTACCTTCATTGCAAATCTTTTAGGCAAGGATCTGAGAATCTTTCTCACCAATTTTTCTTCTGACATCTTTTCTCCCAATGCTCCTGAGGTGTTGGCAATCTCCAAGATGTTCATGTGAAACTCATGAATGGTTTCATCTTCCATCATTTTTAGATTCTCAAACTTGGTAGTCAACATCTGAAGCCTTGACATTTTTACTTTGGAAGTGCCCTCATGGGTAGTTTTGAGAGTGTCCCAAACTTCCTTGGCCAGTTCATATTGATGTACTAGTCTGAATATGTTTCTATCAATTCCATTGAACAAGGCATTTAAAGCTTTGGAATTACCCAGGGCTAACTCATCTTCTTCTTTACTCCAATCTTCCTCAGGCTTCAGACTGATTGTCCCATCTTTCTCAGTTATGGTGGGATGGTTCCATCCTTTGTCAGCAGCTCTCCAGGCCTTTTTGTCCAGTGATTTTAAGAAGGCAATCATACGAGGTTTCCAGTAGTCATAATTTGTTCCATCCAGAATGGGTGGTCTATTTCCAAAAACTCCTTCTTTGTCCATAGTGCCAGAAAGTGATATCCCTAGATCTCACCCAGTAATACAGGCAGGGTGCCTGCTCTGATGCCAATTGAAATTCTGGCTGCAGATACTCAATGTCACGTTCAATGTTATGACACCGTATCTGACTTTCTATAAGACAGTAAATACAAAAACAGTAAAGAACACAGTCAATTGTTTACCCAGTTCAGTGTGCAACAACACCTACTCTGGGGGCTACCAAGCCAGGGAGGAAATCCACTATAAGAGATATTAATTCAGGAATAAACCAACCAGTTTATCTCCTTCACTTAAGACCTACCCAATGCAACTTCAATATAAGTACAACTTAAACCTGAGTTCCTACTCACTCCCCCTCAATCACAGCAGTGATACTTAAAACAATTGACTAATGATTTAATGAAGACACTCTTCAAAACATACACTTGATTATGCTTCACAGCTTTTTAATCAAGCAACAAAAACACTCTTGCTTCACAGCTTTGAGTGATACATAAACCTAACTTGACTTTGCTTCAAAGCTTTAGTCAAGAGACACAAAATACTCTTGCTTCAAAGCTTTGAGTGATACAAAACCCTTACAATTAAAACCTATTCCAAGTCACTTATCACAATGATACTTGCTTGGATTACAATAGTTAAATCTATACAGCTTCTAAATGATCTTCTGTCAAAAGGGATAAATTCCAAACAGCAGCCCTGTTGAATATATAGAAGCTGCTTCTTCAGTTAGGGTTTCCACAAAAAGCTAGGGTTAATTCCGTTTTGACCTTAAGACTTGGTCACAGGACTTTATCAACCAGGTTAGGGTTGAGCTAGGTTAACCCCAAGACCACGAGAGATTCTGTTCTGGAAAGACTGAGTCATTTTCCTGAAAAAACTCAGAATTAACCAAACTGCATAATTGTTAGTTCAGAACAGGATGTCTTAACATTTGTTATGACATCTAAATTCCTGTTTACTGATTTTGGTAAATGTGATCATTTTGTAAAATGCTCAGATACACACTCATAAACAGCAGCACCTGTATGACAATATTTTTCTGCAAAGGTACCTAATAAATCAGTACCTAATAAACTAGAATGTTATGACATCAGTCATGACATTCCCACACCTGGTTTTACCAAAAATGCATGCCAATAACTAAACAACTACAAAACATTAATTTTTCTATTTTTATTTAATTTTATTTGATTTAATTCATTTTAAATCCATAAAATTCAAATAAAATCAAAAAAATTAATTAAATAACATATTTTGATTTGAATGACTTTTATGTGTCATGAACAACCTACCAATTTCGTGGTAGGGCCATTTTTAGCATAAAAATTCAAAATTTGAACAAACTTGGAATGATCTTTAATGGTGGTTATGAAGAATCCAAAAACTTAATTGCAAGGGATCATTGGCTCATAATGTGACTTATTCTCATTCATACATACATATGCAAGTGTGACAAGCCTCATTCACGACCTAAGCACCCCTAAAATGGCCATAACCAAATTCAAAAATCCAAGCAAAAAGCCAAAACTGTTTTTGATATTGCAGGCCAATTCGAAGCCTTAGAGCAATTCAAACACATTGCTGGAAGCTTCAGGGTTGATTTGGAATCAAAACAACGTTCTAACACTCAAAGAATCACCATTCACGGACCTTCGGTTTGTTATTTTTTTTCCAGAATCATAGCTCTACCTTTATGCATCATTAACATGATTTTTTGGTTGTATTGTGTTGCTTGAATCTGCAGGGAACTTTTGGCATAAGTTAATTGCTTTGAAACGGCCTAAATCATGAATCACCATGTTCAAATTCTAGGGTTCATAAACCTTTGAATTGGGGGTTTACACATCCAGCAAAATTAGGACCTTTTATGCATATGGTTGTGATCCTTGCAACCAAACGAACACAAATCAATCATCGCGCCCAATTTATATTACGTACAATTCTATTCTCTATTTTTGACGTTTGCAGGTTGTGGGGGTTTAAAACCCCCGCTATTTGATTTTATTTTACAGGAAAACGCGAAGAAGATGATTGCGTGTTGATACATGGTTGGCTCATTCAAATGAAACGCGAGTGTTTTTTTTTAATTTCCAGAATAATGGTTGTTTTCATATTTTAATTTCTTTGATTGTTACATTAACAAAGCTTGCAAGATGGCGTAGTGGAAAGTGACGTGGTTGGTAACCATTGGGACCTGGGTTCGATTCCCAGGTCCCCCAAACATTATTTCTATTTTTTCTTAACATGGTTCTGTACAGGCTATCCCAAGTGTCCCACCATACACCTCATCCTGATGCACGCCATGTGTCCTCAAACGCTGATCTAATGGCCAAAAGATGTTGGACACCACGCTCTTAGTCAACCGTGCCATGGAGAATCTCACAAAGTCAAACAGGGCTTGATCTTAATGGGCCTGGAAACTGCTTCAACACCTCCAGAATCTGGCTTTCACCTCCTTAGTTTAGCATTTCTTTTCTTATTTTCTTTCTTTTTATTTTCTTTAATAACTATTATTATTATTATTTAATTCACAGATAATTATTTTTCATAAACAAAAAAAAATCAAAAACTAATATTTTTATTATTCTTATTTATTAATTTCACTACTAACTATTTTTGTAAATAAATTCTAACAAATTAATTAGTTAATTAGGTTTAATTTTAATTTTCTTTTTTATAATAAACAAAATCAACTTAGAACTTAGGTTTTCTCTAACTTTTGACTTCTAATTTCTTTTATTTTATTTCATAAAAAACATAAAAATACAAAAAAAAACATTTTTTTTCTTTTAATAAATTAATTAATTAGTTATTAGTTCTAACTTTATTTAATTGCAAAAAAAGGACAAAATTCAATTCTTTCTCAAAAAAAGGGTCAACACCCTAAAGACGTCCCGATTCAAATCTTTCGCGCGTATTTTTTTTTAATTCATTATTATGTAACTGCTCCTGGAAATGTAATAGTTAATTAGGACCTCCTTTATTGCTTTATTTTCTCGCAGTTTATTTCTTCCAAACGGGTTTTTGTTTTTTGGCGATGTATAGACCCGCGCCTTGTAATAGTTAGATTTACCTTTCCGCAATTTATTTTCCGCACTCCTAACTGTTAAAAAATGCATGAAAGAATGTATGAAAAATAAAACCAATCCGTAGCTCACAAATAACATGTACAAGACAAACATTAACATGAAACAACACACATGCACATGCCACTCCTAGGGTACGCCTCACTGGTTGCCTCGAACGTGGTCATCAAGTATAGGGTGTCTTAGAGGTCTCCCTCCTGTCTAAGATCCAGTTGCCTCGAAACGGTTGCCTCGGATACAAAGGATCTAGGACATTAGGGTTACTTCTAAGATGTCCTACCATTGCTTCGGTGACCACACTCTCCCTATAATCGAATTGACCCGAACACCTCCAATGACGGTGCTACCTACCTCTCAATGGTAGGATAGCACTATCTAAAGGACTCTTACACAGCCTAATTCCTTAGAGTAGGTAGATTCTCCTGGGTACTTGCTCTTTTCAAAACAAACAAAAACAACTTTTCGGACCTACACTTTCAAAAGGTTTTCAAACAAATTTTTCATACACTCTTGAGTACCGATACAAGAGTTACTTAGAAATTTTTCAAACGAAACTTTTTCAAAACCCACACACATTTGAAAAGCAAACAAATTTTGAAAACATAAGAGCAAGTACCTAAGAGCCCGTGGATAACCACGGATAGAAAGGGTGCTAACACCTTCCCTTTCTATAATCTACCTCCCGAACCGAGAAACATTCTCAAAGAAGGAATTTTGTTGTGCTTTTGTCCTTTCCATATTGGAGAACATAAAAGACGGTGGCGACTCTTGCTTACCGCGATATTTCGCGAACCAGCTTAAAAAACAGTCAGTTCTATTTCCACCGATCACATATAGGATACCATTGCTCAGGGAGAACTTGGCAGAGAATCTCCTTAAGAACTTTTTGTCGTTGACCGATGCTTCTTCGGGGTACTCTTGCGCTTCGAGATACCTTTTGACTTTGTGAAACCAAGGTCGGTTCACTACTTCTTCGGTATTAATCTCGTGACAATGTGCAGGTTCATCCATTCGCTCGATGGTGATTTGGGGAGCCTCATTATCCCAGTTAAGTTTAAACATGGATGACATTGTAGATAGAGCATCCGCTAGCTGATTCTCTTCTCGCGGGAAGTGCTCGAAGTGAGGTAGCAATGTCAGGACATGTTCTTTGTAAGGGATGAGACTGGCATGTTTAGTGTCCCACTCTCCTTTGATCTGACTTATGACCAAAGATGAGTCTCCAAACACAACCAAAGATTTGATTCCCATGTCAATTGCAGCTTTGAGACCGAAGATACAAGCTTCATACTCGGCCATGTTGTTGGTGCAGTTGAAGCAGAGTCTAGCTGTGAAAGGTGTATGACAACCTTGTGGAGAGATGAGTACAACATCGATATCGTTGCCAAGTGCATTGGAGGCACCATCAAAGTACAGAGTCCATCAGGATCCTTGTTCAGGTCCGTCATACGGTCCGTTATCTTCAATGTTATCCAATGTCATAATGTCTTCATCGGGGAAGTCGAACTACATGGATTGGTAATCTTCGGCAGCTTGATGATCTAGATGGTCAGCTAGTACATTCCCCTTTATAGCTTTTGGGGTCGTGTATTAGATATCATATTCAGTGAGGATCATTTTCCATCTAGATATTCTTCCAGATAAAGCAGGCTTCTCAAAGATGTACTTGATCGGATCCATCTTAGATATCAGTAAAGTGGTATGAGTCAACATAAACTGCCTTAGTCGGCGAGCAGCCCATACCAAAGCGCAACAATTTTTCTCGAGTAGTGAGTATCAGGTCTCACAGTCGGTAAAATTTTTGCTAAGGTAATAAATGGCATGCTCTTTTCGGCCAGACTCGTCATGTTGGCCCAATACGCACCCCATTGAATTATCAAAAACAGTCAGATACATTATTAGCGGTCTTCCTTCGACGGGAGGCATCAAGATAAGAGGTTCTAGCAAATACTCCTTGATTTTATCAAAAGAAACTTGATAGTCATTGTTCCATTTAACCACCTGATCTTTCTTCAACAGCTTGAAGATTGGCTCACAGGTAGATGTAAGGTGAGAAATGAATCTTGCAATGTAGTTTAGGCGTCCCAAGAAACCTCTGACCTCCTTCTCATTGCGAGGGGCAGGCATTTTTTGTATAGCTTTTGAAGTGGTGAAAAACATAAGAAGGGGGGGTTGAATTGTAAAACTGAAATCTAAAGCAATTGACAAGATATTTTTATCCTGGTTCGTTTGATCTCAAACTACTCCAGTCCACCCGTCAAGGTGATTTCGCCTCTCTCCAACGAGGTCTTAATCCACTATATTCAACTGAATATTACAGACTGCTTTAACAACTGCTAAAGCCTTCTTGATTCAAACCACGACCCGGTTTGTCAAGGTAACACTTTCTTACAAAGAGATAAAACTATGTGTGTGGATGTTTTCTACAAAACTGTATCACAACTGTGATGTATACACAAAATGAAGCTTAGAAACTAGATTGCTAAACAGTAATGAAATATCAGAGTGTATGGTTTAGCAAAACTGGTAGAACGAAGATTATGGTTCAGCTTTTGTGCGTGTAGAGATTTGGAGAGCATTAACCATTTCAATCTTCAAAGCCTTGTTTATATAGCATTGAGATGATGAACGTTGGATGCAATATTCTTGATTCAATGCTAATAACAAACTTTCCTTATTGAGCAGATCTTGTCTGGAATGAAGCCGTTGGAATTAATTTGCTTTCAATGCACAGTACCGTTGCATACTTAATGTAAGTTCTGGCTTGGCTCATTCTGATTCTGCTTCGCTGCTGATGAACTATTGTGTTTCTGTATCAGAGTATTAAGCGCAGTCTTGTTCATCAGGCTTCAGCATGTACGTGAGTTGATCATCTGATTTTGACGTTCTGATGTAGCAACTTCTGATGCTGGTGTCTGAAATCAAGTTCTGATGCTGAATAGATGTGATCTTGCTTATTTCAATCAGCGTATCTGCAAGTCAGAACATAATAATTTTAGGCAGCAGATAGTTCATTCATGACACTTATAAATACTATATCTTTTCACTTTGTTATCATCAAAACTTAAATATAGGGTAGTAGATTCAAACATTGTTCTAACAATCTCCCCCTTTTTGATGATGACAAAAACTAGATATTTTAAATAAAAATAACGTGAAAAGGTATCTGGAATATGTATCAGAATAAGAAGTAAAAGAATAAGGAGTAAGGAAATACTCCCCCTGAGTTTATTACTTCCCTTTGATTATACGCGTTCTTCAGAATCAGATCTTTTTGCCTTTCTTTGAACATCAGAGTATCAGAGTCTTTGACTTATCAGAAGCTTTATGTCAGAGCAGAGCTTCAGAGCTTTTCTTGTCAGAGCTTTGCTTTGGATCAGAACTTCATATTGATCAGAGCAACTTCATATTGATCAGAGCTTCTAGTCTTCAGAGTGTCCAGGAGCTTCCTTGTGCCTGTAGACTTTAAACACAACAGAAAAAACATTTCAAGTAATAGAGTTAGAATGTTTGAGAATTTCTGTCTAGTTAGCCCGTTATTGATTTAAATATCATTCTTGTTCTCCCCCTTTTTGTCAGCAATCAAAAAGTGTTGGTGATGTGCTAAAACAATTAAGATCAGAAAAAAACTAATCATATTAAGATAGTTCAGAGTCAAAACGAGAAAATATTACAAAACATAATCAAACAGTACATCAGAAAATCAGGGAAAACATAAAAAAGGTCATGTATGAAAAAGATTAAGGTTGAGGAGGCAAGCGTGTGAACAGGCTCTCCAGCATGGCTTGAATCTTTTCAGAAGTCTCATTCTGCTTATGCACCATGCTGACAACAGTGTCAATCTTGCTGTCCTGCACATCCATTCTCTCTTTCATCTTCTGATCGTTTTCATCCATCCGCTGCTGCAGACGCATGTCATTCAGCCTTAGTTCTTCCAGAGTCTGCCTGTCCAAGGCAGCTTGAGAAGCATCAGAAGGAGGAGGCTTCTCAGAACTTTCTGCAACATCTTTTGCTTGACTTTCAGCCTGAATGGTCTTGTCTTCTTCTGATG
This sequence comes from Vicia faba, assembly GCA_948472305.1. Classification (NCBI taxonomy): domain Eukaryota; kingdom Viridiplantae; phylum Streptophyta; class Magnoliopsida; order Fabales; family Fabaceae; genus Vicia; species Vicia faba. The sequence continues at coordinate 1,065,587,981 of OX451740.1, read as the reverse complement.
GTTGCACCTTTGCAGCTTGCTGTTTCTCAGACCAGGGTTCACTGTCCAGAGGGAGCACGTCCTCTTTCAGAAGCATACTTCCAACTTCATTCAGAAGCTTGCTGAAATTTTGTTGTGCCTGCTCATAGTTGATATCCTGCAACTTGAGGGCTTCAGCACGTACCCAAAATCTGAACTGTGACCAGAGCTGATCAGAAGCAGCTGGGTCAATCATCCCAGGACAGACTTGCTTCAAAGAAGCAGTCCATTGCAGCACACCTGTTTCAAAATTCAAAATACCAGAGCCAACATCTGGTTGCTTTGGTTTTGGGATGGCAATTTTGTGTTTTAGATCAGCAAGACGGTCAAGACTGGTTAAGTCAATGAAAGTCCTGCTGGGGTTTTCAGAGGTTTTCTGAGAGGCTGTTTGTTTTGGAGAAGGGGTATCAGAGTCAGATATTTCGATTGGAGTGGGTGGTGTTTTGGGAGTTTTTGGTGGTGTCGATTCTGATGAGGATGGTAACTGGGGCATGACAACAGTGGTTCCACATGGCAACTGAATTGCCAGCGGTGATGGTTGAGGTGAGTGAGGGTCAGATTGATGAGGGGAAGGAGTTTCAGAGTGGTGAAACTCTGTTTGTGGTGAAGGGGGATTTATTTCTGGTTGGGGAGAGGGAGGTGGAATCTCTGATTGCTCAGGGATCAGAGGTTCTTCTGAGAGTGGTTGTTGTTGTGGTTCTGGTTCTGGTTATTGTTGTTGTTCTGGTTGTGGAGGAGGAACATTTTGTGGTTCAGAGTGTGGTTGAGCAGAGGCATGTTGACGCTCAATATCAGACAGCACTTGGTCAAGTGCTGTTGTTGTTGAAATTGTTGGTTGTTTGGGGTGTTTGGTTCTAGGTCTTCTGAGTTTTAATGCCTCAGAAGGGTCTTCTTCTTGTATGGTTTCATCAATGGTAGGGATGGGAATTGATATTCTATGAGAGGTTTGAGGAGGGATAGATGTTGGAATAGTAAAAGAATTTGAAATAGGGGCAGCAGATGAAATACCTCTTTTCTTTGGAGTCTGCTGAGATGATCCTTCTGATGGCGCTTTCCTCTTCTTTGTCTTCTTCAGAGTCACTTCTGGTTGGGGTTGACGCAGATCTCTGATATTCAGCTTTGGATCTGTATCATCTGCCTTGTACGCATCTGGGTACCTGAGAAACATCTCTGGTTTGGATTCCATTTCAGAAAATAACGGAAAATCACTCAGAGGCACTCTTCTGCTGGAGATATCAGCAGTGGAAGTAGCTCTGGGTTCCTTCTGAATGTTCTCTATCAGCTTCATCTTTTTCAGGTTCTTTGCATTCAGAGGTTTCCCAATTGTTGGTTCAATAGTACTTAGTTCCTGAGCTTCTATCAGATGCTCAATCAGCCTATTCTCTGTCAGAATATCTGATATCAACCTTCCAAAAGGTATCCAGTCCCTCTTGGTTCTTTCTTCTTCCCTTGTTTCTTTCACACTGGTTTTGAGATGGTTGAACAGGAAGTGAGCCAGATTGATCTTTATCTTCTGATCAATAAAGTAGATCAGAAACTGCTGATCCACATTTATATAATCAGGAGAACTTGTTGGTTTCCTGTGGTTGAAGCACCCCAGAACAATCTTAGCCCATACTCTGCAATGATCCTTCAGATCTTTAATCTTGCTGTTGGGCATCCCAAGAGTGAAAATCCTGTTAGCTACCACACCTGTATCAGCACATCTTTCAGCCATGTCCACACAACGGACGCCACCACCACTTTGACCGATTAGCCTTGCAATGAGATCTTCAGAAATCACAATCTTCTTCCCCATAACAGAGGAGATGACTAGATGTTTTGAAACCTTGGCGTGAATCCAAAATTCCTTGACCAGCGCTGGGAATGTTGGTCCAACCAACCTATCGAAATACCTTTCCCACTTTTGAGCCCTAACTTCTTCAGTTAGGTCAAAACCATTCTCCTTCAAGCTTTCAAAATCAATGATTAACTCAGAGAGCACTTCAAGGTTCTTCACCGGAGTGAGGAGAGTTCTGAGTGGTACTTGATATTGCTCAGAAGTTGCTTTCTTCTGATTACCTGCAGAAACGCTACTGGAGGTGGCCATGTTCACACTAAAAGGGTTTTGAGAACGAACTGAGGAAAAAGGTTTGCAAGAGATGAACTCAGAAATATGCAGAAAATGCTTGAGTGATAGTGAGAAAGCGTAAAGAATAAGAATGAGAGATTAATGTGCTTAAATAGAGTTTTTCAAAACTATTTTGAAAAGATAAACGTTTTTAAGAGAGAGAAAAATCATGATTGCCATTTAAAAGCATGATTACTTTTCATTAAATGCTTGCTGATTTTGGGGGATTTGAGAAAGATACTTAAAAACGGTTACCAGACATGTGTCTCAATGCACCCAATCAGCGCTTTGCCTTCTCAGAAGCGTGCACGCGTTCTGCTTCAGAGATATGCTGATGATTGGATGACACTTGTTTGATGTAGTGATCAACATGTCTTTTTTTGAGCTTAGACTCTCAGATCTTTAGACTTGCATCTGATACAATCTGCATGTTCTATCTTTCTGAAAGGAGATTGATCAGAAGTTCACAGTAAAAATAATTACATTCTGAAGGTAAATATATGGAATTAAAACATTTTCACTCTGGGCACACTTTCATGCTGAGATGTTTCAGAATGAAATTAAACCTATCTTCTGAAAGGGGTTTAGTAAAGATATCAGCCCATTGATGGTCTGTATCTATAAATTTTAAGTTCAAAATACCTTTCTGAATATAGTCCCTGATGAAGTGATGTTTTATTTCTATATGCTTAGCTCTAGAATGTAAAATGGGATTCTTACTTAAGCAAATAGCAGAAGTATTATCACAAAGTATAGGAATGTTACTCTCAAAAATCTGGAAGTCTTCAAGCTGACTTTTCATCCAGAGCATTTGTGTGCTACATCCTGCTGCTGCTATGTACTCAGCTTCTGCTGTTGACAGAGCAATTGTTGATTGCCTTTTGCTGGACCAAGAGATCAGATTTTCTCCCAGAAACTGGCAGCTTCCAGAAGTACTTTTACGTTCCACTCTGTCTCCAGCAAAATCAGCATCACAGTAGCCTACTAAGCTGTAATCACTAGATTTTCTATAAAACAAACCCAGATTAGTAGTACCTTTCAGATACTTGAAAATTCGCTTAACAGCTGTTAAGTGAGATTCTCTAGGATCTGATTGGAATCTAGCACAGATACAAACACTGAATAGTATGTCAGGTCTTGAAGCAGTCAGATAGAGGAGAGAACCAATCATACCTCTGTAGACTTTCTGTTCTACATTTTTGCTTACCTCTTCTCTTTCCAGAATGCACGTGGGATGCATTGGAATCTTTGATGGCTTACATTCTGACAGGTCAAATTTCTTCAGAAGATCTCTGATGTATTTGCTCTGATGAATGTAAGTTCCTTCTGGAGTTTGATTGATCTGAATTCCCAGAAAGAATTTCAGTTCCCCCATGAGGCTCATCTCAAATTCTGCCTGCATACACTTAGCAAATTTTCTTCCAAGAGAAGGATTAGTAGAACCAAAAATGATATCATCAACATAGATTTGACAGACTAAGATGTCACTCTTAACTGTTTTACAGAATAGAGTAGTGTCCACTTTCCCTCTGGTGAATTCATTTTCAAGCAGAAAGTTACTTAGCCTTTCATACCAAGCTCTGGGAGCTTGTTTCAGACCATACAGTGACTTCTTTAGTTTGAAAACATGTTCTGGATGTTTTGTATTTTCAAAACCTGGGGGTTGGTGAATATAAACTTCTTCTTCTATATAACCATTTAAGAATGCACTTTTGACATCCATCTGATACAGAGTGATGCCTCTATTAACAGCAAATGAAATTAAAAGTCTGATAGATTCTAACCTGGCGACTGGGGCAAAGGTTTCTGTATAGTCTATCCCCTCTTGCTGACTATTACCTTGTGCAACCAGTCGTGCCTTGTTTCTGATGTCTTCACCTTGTTCATTTAGCTTGTTTCTGAACACCCATCTTGTTCCAATGACGTTGAATCCTTTTGGTCTGGGAACGAGATCCCATACGTCGTTTCTGGTGAATTGATTCAGCTCTTCTTGCATTGCCAGAATCCAGTCATTATCCAGAAGTGCTTCATCAATAGAAGACGGTTCAATCAGAGACACAAGTCCCATAAGTGTTTCTTCAGAGTTTCTGAAGCTTGCTTTTGTTCTGATTGGATCTTCCTTTCTTCCTAGGATAGTCTCTTCTGGGTGATCCAAGCTGCTTCTGGGTAATCTCTTCTGAGGTTGATCAGCAGCTGTTGTAGGATTTCTAGCAGTGCTCCTTTCAGACGTTGAAGGAATGTCTGTGTTGAGAGCTTCTGATGACTTGTCTTCAGAACCTGCAAATTCAATTTCTATACCTGCAAAAATTTCATTCTGCTTTGACTTTTCAGAGTCAAGCTTATCATCAAAACGAACACTGATTGATTCTTCCACAATCTGTGTTTCTGTATTGTATACTCTGTACCCTCTTGAGCGTTCAGAGTATCCTAACATAATACACTTCTGTGCCTTAGAGTCAAACTTGTTCAAATAATTCTTTGTATTTAATATAAAGCAAGTACATCCAAATGGATGAAAATATGAAATGTTGGGCTTTCTGTTCTTCCACAATTCATATGGAGTCTTTTCCAGAATAAGTCTTATTGAGATTCTATTCTGAATGTAGCACGCTGTGTTTATTGCCTCTGCCCAGAAGGTCTTAGCAACGTTTGTCTCATTGATCATGGTTCTGGCCATTTCTTGCAATGTTCTGTTCTTTCGTTCTACAACTCCATTTTGTTGGGGAGTTCTAGGACAAGAGAAATCATGCAGAATGCCTCTGTCATTAAAGAATGACTCAAAATCTTTATTTTCAAATTCTCCACCATGATCACTTCTGACTTTAACGATTCTAAGATCTTTTTCATTCTGAACTTGGTTACAGAAGGTAACAAACACGGAGTGTGACTCGTCCTTGTGTCTTAAGAACTTTACCCATGTCCATCTGCTATAGTCATCTACGATTACTAACCCATACTTCTTACCACTGACTGAAGCAGTTTTAACTGGTCCAAATAAGTCAATGTGCAGAAGTTCTAATGGCTTAGAGGTAGAAACAACATTTTTGGATTTAAAGGAAGGTTTTGCAAATTTGCCTTTCTGACATGCTTCACACAGAGCATCTGAATTGAACTTCAAATTAGGAAGTCCTCTGACCAGATTGAGTTTGTTAATCTGAGATATTCTTCTCATACTAACATGCCCCAATCTTCTGTGTCAGATCCACTGCTCGTTGTTAACAGACAGAAGACATTTTACATTCTGACTCTTTAGTTCAGAAAGTTTGATTTTGTAAATGTTGTTTTTCCTCTTACCATTAAACAGGATAGTCCCATCTTTCTGACTAACAGCTTTACATGATTTTTGATTAAAGATTATATCATAACCGTTATCACTTAATTGACTTATGGATAACAGATTATGTATCAATCCATCTACTAGCAGAACATTATTAATAGAGGGAAGATTTCCATTACCTACAGTTCCAGAGCCAATTATCTTTCCCCTCTGATTGCCTCCAAAGCCAACGTGGCCTCCAGGCTTAAGTTCCAGGCTTTGGAACATATGCCTTCTTCCCGTCATGTGTCGTGAGCAGCCAGAGTCCAGGTACCATGACTGGTGTTTCTGACTTGCTGCTAAAGATATCTGCAACATGTATTATTTTGTCCTTAGGTACCCAGATTTTCTTGGGTCCTGATTTGTTAGTTTTACCAAAACTCTGGTTGAATTTTGGTTTCACAAAGTGCTTACTGCTAGTATATTTGATATCATGTGTGTGACCATACACAAAGTGTGAATTTAGAGGAGTGTGTTTAATGGTTAAGTCCATGACATTCTTTGGTGTAGGAACCTTACCTTGGTATCCTATTCCTTTCCTGCCGTTTCTGCTAACTCCATAGATCATTGAAGCCATTCTGCTTCTATCTATGCTTTTAGCTAGGAACTTCTGGAAACTGTGATCATACTCCTTGATGATCTCATCAGCGTTGCTGGGAGTTTCAGAAATTGGTTCCTTCTGAGAGTTTTGTAAAGTGTTTTCTAATTTTGAAATCTTATTTCTCAGCTCAGAATTTTCCAATTTGAGACTCTCAGACTTATTAGAGTCAGATTCAAGATTCCTTTTCAGGTCTCTGAATTTAGCTCTAATTTGCTGATAACGTTCCAGAATCTCATTAAGGCTTTCAGCAAGTTCAGCCTTTGTAAAGTTAACAGCGAAGTTAGGAAATACCTCTTCTGTGTCTGATTCTGAGTCTGATTCAGAAGCTTCACTATCTTCTGAAATGTTTGCCATGAGAGCTATGTTTGCCCTTTCATCATCTGATTCTGAGTCAGCTTCGGACGAGTCAGAGTCATCCCATGTGGCCATGAGACTTTTCTTCTTCTCTCTTCCAAACTTCTTTTTGGGCTTTTCCCTCTGGAGCTTTGGGCAGTCACTTTTGTAGTGTCCTTGCTCATTGCACTCGTAGCAGATGATGTCTTTGGTGTTTGGCTTCTTGCTACGGGAGGAGCCTTCAGATCTTCTGTATCCAGAGGAAGAATCTGTCCTTCTGTATCTGGAAGAAGACTCGTTCTGATCAGATCTTCTGGGATTCCTGAACTTCCTTTGTCTTTGCTTCCACAGTTGATTTACTCTTCTGGAGAGAAGGGAAAGTTCGTCTTCTTCTGATGAGGATCCATCAGATGTTTCTTCAACTGCCTGCAAAACTTTAGACTCAAATTTTCTGTTAGATTTTAATGCTAAAGGCTTACCTTGCTTCTGAGGCTCATCAACTTCTAGCTCTATCTCATGACTTCTGAGGGAGCTGATAAGTTCCTCCAGAGTGATTTTGTTGAGATCTTTAGCTAGCTTCAGAGCAGTAACCATAGGCCTCCACTGCTTGGGTAAACTTCTGACGATTTTCTTGACATGGTCAGCAGTAGAGTATCCTTTGTCCAGAACTTTGAGACCAGCTACCAGAATCTGGAATCTAGAGAACATAGTTTCAATGGATTCAGATTCTTCCATTTTGAACGCCTCATACTTCTGAATGAGCGCCAGAGCTTTTGTTTCTTTGACCTGAACGTTGCCCTCATGCGTCATTCTGAGAGAATCAAAGATATTTTTTGCTGTGTCTCTGTTGGAGATCTTTTCATACTCAGTATAGGAGATGGCACTGAGGAGGATGGTTCTGGCCTTGTGGTGATTCTTGAAGTCACGCTTTTGTTGATCAGACATTGATTTTCTATCAATCTTCTGACCACTTGCATTCACAGGGTGCGTGTATCCATCTGTCACCATATCCCACAGATCAGCATCATGTGCTAGAAAGAAGCTTTCAATTCTGTCTTTCCAGTAATCAAAGTTTTCTCCATCAAAGACTGGAGGTTTGCCACTGAATCTGTCTCTGTCCTCATTGTTGTCATTGCTGATGTGAGAATTGTTTCCTGCCATTGTGTTTTTCTGACGCTGGATCTTGTACTGACACGGTTAAGTGTTTTAGCTCAGAACCAGGCGCTCTGATGCCAATTGAAGTGGTGAAAAACACAAGAAGGGGGGGTTGAATTGTAAAACTGAAATCTAAAGCAATTGACAAGATATTTTTATCCTGGTTCGTTTGATCTCAAACTACTCCAGTCCACCCGTCAAGGTGATTTCGCCTCTCTCCAACGAGGTCTTAATCCACTATATTCAACTGAATATTACAGACTGCTTTAACAACTGCTAAAGCCTTCTTGATTCAAACCACAACCCGGTTTGTCAAGGTAACACTTTCTTACAAAGAGATAAAACTATGTGTATGGATGTTTTCTACAAAACTGTATCACAACTGTGATGTATACACAAAATGAAGCTTAGAAACTAGATTGCTAAACAGTAATGAAATATCAGAGTGTATGGTTTAGTAAAACTGGTAGAACGAAGATTATGGTTCAGCTTTTGTGCGTGTAGAGATTTGGAGAGCATTAACCATTTCAATCTTCAAAGCCTTGTTTATATAGCATTGAGATGATGAACGTTGGATGCAATATTCTTGATTCAATGCTAATAACAAACTTTCCTTATTGAGCAGATCTTGTCTGGAATGAAGCCGTTGGAATTAATTTGCTTTCAATGCACAGTACCGTTGCTTACTTAATGTAAGTTCTGGCTTGGCTCATTCTGATTCTGCTTCGCTGCTGATGAACTATTGTGTTTCTGTATCAGAGTATTAAGCGCAGTCTTGTTCATCAGGCTTCAGCATGTACGTGAGTTGATCATCTGATTTTGACGTTCTGATGTAGCAACTTCTGATGCTGGTGTCTGAAATCAAGTTCTGATGCTGAATAGATGTGATCTTGCTTATTTCAATCAGCGTATCTGCAAGTCAGAACATAATAATTTTAGGCAGCAGATAGTTCATTCATGACACTTATAAATACTATATCTTTTCACTTTGTTATCATCAAAACTTAAATATAGGGTAGTAGATTCAAACATTGTTCTAACAGCTTTGACTTTGGCAGGATCAACCTCGATGCCTTTGTTGCTGACGATGAAACCCAAGAGTTTACCGGACCTGACTCCAAAAGTACACTTGTTAGGGTTCAGTCTGAGCTTGTACTCCTTCAACCTGACAAACAACTTTTGCAAATGGTCGAGGTGTTCTTCTTTTGTCTGTGAACAGGCTATCATGTTGTCTACATAGACTTCAATCTCATGATGTATCATGTCATGAAACAAAGCTACCATGGTGCGCTGATAGGTTGCCCCGGCATTCTTCGGTCCGAATGGCATCACTTTATAGCAGAAGGTACCCCACTGTGTAACAAAAGTAGTTTTCTCCATGTCTTCAGGGGCCATTTTGATCTGGTTGTACCCTGAAAATCCATCCATGAAAGAAAATACCTTGTGCTGAGCTGTATTGTCAACCAAGATGTCAATGTGCGGTAGTGGAAAATCATCTTTAGGGCTAGCCCTGTTTAAGTCTCTGTAATCCACGCACATTCTGACTTTGCCGTCCTTCTTAGGCACAGGCACAATGTTAGCAACCCATTGTGGATAGGATGTAACAGCAAGAAACCCAGCATTGAACTGCTTCATCACTTCAGCTTTGATCTTTTCAGACATGTCGGGCCTCATCCAGCGAACTTTCTGTTTAATTGGTGGGCAGTCTTCTCTGGTAGGGAGACAGTGAACCACAATATCTGTATCGAGCCCCCGCATGTCTTCGTAAGACCAGGCGAAGATCTCAACATATTCATTCAACAGCTGAATTAAGCGCTCTTTGACACTTGGCTCTAGGTTGGCACCCACTCTGACTTCTTTTCCATCTTCATCAGAACCCAAGTTGATTGTCTATAACAGCTCTTCATGGGGCAGAATAGCCCTTTCTTCCTGTTGCAGAAGTCTAGCCAACTCTCCTGGCACTTCACAGTCTTCATCACCTTTGTATTCGACATGGTTGACCAGATCTTCAGAGTCACTGAAGGCCATAGCAGAATTGTTACCCATGGAATCCAGAATGGAAGGGTACCTGCATTTTGTGAGTGTGGGTGTGTGTAAGGGATAGCCACCTTTAAACAAATAAAATGTAAAAAGAAAGAAAATGAACACAAAAGTTTATATATGAAAACGTTCATGATTCATTAAAATGGCATATGAAGATGAAAAATCAAACCCTTACAAATGGACCTATGTACCTCGGGTAAGGCACAAGGCAAAAAGTGTACGAATTGTTTAAGAATTATTACAGACCAACAAAAATGTTTGAAAGATAAATTACTGATTTATGAAAGTAATGGGAACAAAGTCCTTTGCCTCCCAGTTGTTTAGTCCTCCTTCAACAGTCGGGAAAATCCAGTCTTCAAAGTTGTTATCATCTTCACCATCCTCCAAAGCATTGACTCCATGATGGGTGATCTTCAACGGCGTCCCTCCAGCCCGGGAGCGGTGTACAGCCTTTTGAGCAGAAGCAGTGAAACCCAAGCCAAGCCGAATTTATCTGTCTTGAAAGGAAAGTCTGGTAGCTGACCCCATACTGTGCTTCCTCCTTCTTCAATCATAGCCTTTGCATCTTTGAGGGATGACATCCTGGACACAGGTTTGGTAATGACGGGTACAGAAGTCATTGTCTTGGTTGATGCAACTTCAGGGGAAACCTCTTCAAAGTTCTGAAAGGGGGTTTCTATGAATTCTCCATCTAACTCCACATAGCGGAAATAATTAAGATGGCTTATCATATATTCCTCTTCGCCGTGAACTGTTATAATTTTCCCCTGGACTGGGTACTTGAGCATTTGGTGCACAGAAGAAGTAACGACTCCAACATTGTGGATCTAGGGTCTTCCCAACAAGAAAGAATAGGAGGGACGGATGTCCATCACATAAAATGTGGATTTGAAATTTTCCGTTCCCACTTTGATCGGGATGTCCACCTCCCCGTGGACCATCCTTTTAGAACCATCAAAGGCTCTGACAATGATATTGCTGGGATTCAGGGTCAAACCTTCACAGTCCAATATGTCCAATGCTTTCTTCGGCAAGACATTTAAAGACGACCTAGTATCAACCAGAACGTGAGCTAGAGTAGTCCCTCTGCATTCCACCGAGACATGCAGCGCGTCATTATACTTTCTCCCCTTAGATGTTAAATCGGCATCAGAGAAACCAAGACCATTGTCGGCTGTTAGGCTAGCTACACACTCCTGGAACTGGTCCGCGGAGGTTTCCTGAGGCACCTGGGCCATCTTCAAGAATCTGATCAAAACTTTGGCATGAGCTTCAGAACAGAGCAAAAGGGCCAGCATAGAGATTTTTGAGGGGTTTTGCCCCAGTTGTTCCACAACATCATAGTCGCTTTTCTTAATTATTTTTAAAATCTTCTCCATTTCTTTTTGAGTGGTCTCGGGGATGACCAAAGGCTGAGCCCTCGTCCTGACGGGCGTTTCTTGGATCCCCTTACCTTTATCAACAGCAACAACAGAGGGTACAACCACGGGAGTTACAACTTCTTCAATATCGGGAGTTCTCACAGATATGTTGACTAGCACAGTAGTAACCTTAGGAGCAATTGAGGGTCCGAAGATTGCCCTTGGAGGAGCAATCTCCGGAGAGAAAATTCTTCTATTGCGGGTGATTTTACTCGCTCCAGCAATATTTCCTATGTCAGAAGTATTTTCATCGGAACTTTCTTCAACTAATTCAATCTGCTTAATACCGTGGTAGAAGATCTCTCCCCCATAGTTCCACGGTATTGATTTGTTGAACTTGTATGGGATAGGCCCCGGCATAGTTATCTTCAGAGGTACAATATTCGGATCGGATGTAACCTTAACAGGTCTTTTAGAGACCTTGGAAAGATTGGCGGATATGGTAATTATAGCAACATCATTAACAGGAGTTGGAGTAACAGGAGTCTTTTCAAAAAGGATTTCTTTATTATCCATTAGGCTTTGGATGCCTAACTTCAACAACGGACATTCAGATGGTAAGGATGAAAAAAGATAGAAATTGTTTTCACATCCTGGGAAAATCCCAGCCTTTAACAAATTTAGCTTGATTATTGGTAACAGAGTCATCAAATCATCAACAGTAGTAACAAAATGATCTTCTTCAATGGCATGGGCATTGTGGCCATGCTTTTGCATTGGGGAAGAGATCACATTCGGCTTTTCAGGGGCGTCGAATTCCACTTCCTTAGCGTCTATTAAATCCTGAATCTTATTCCCGAGGGCCCAACAATTGTTGGTGCCGTGCCCCAGGCTGTCCGAATGATAAGCACACTTGGTGTTGGGATGGTAGTGTGGTGATGAAGTGTTAGGGTTTTTAGGGGCCTCCCTCAAACTGGCAAGGATTAACTTCAATAGATGGGGTAGAACCTGAGCAGGTGTCATGTTTATTCGGGTATATTGTCGTGCAGGCCTTTCCACCCTTTGCTGGTTGGTTCTGGGTTGATTGTTTCTAGGATTATCGGCTGCAGACTTCTGAATCATTACGGCCCCCACCGCTGGCCGACGCTCAACTCTTCCCTGTCCTCTTTGGGAGTAGATAGTTGAGACTTCTTTCTTTGTTGGAAAAGTCTTTTTGATGGCAGCGGAAGCAGATGTATCCTTTTTAATTTTACCGCTCTTGGTTCCAGCTTTAACTCTTTCACTAGTTAGAATTAACTCGGTGAACCCCGCAGACGAACTTCCTATCAGGTGATTAAAGAATGGACCTGACAGAGTCCCCAAAAACATATAAACAAGCTCTCTTTCAGATAATGGTGGCTGCACCCTTCCCGCCAAGTCTCTCCATTTCTGGGCATACTCCTTAAAGCCTTCATTAGAGACCATACCCATACTCTATAATTGAGTACGAGTAGGTGCTAAGTCTGTATTATATTGATATTGTCTGTAGAAGGCAGCAACCAAATCCTCCCAATTGTGCACATCAGACCTATCAAGCTGGTAGAACCAATCCAATTGCGTCCCCGACAAACTATCCTGAAAAAAGTGGACCAACAGGTCCTTGTCAGAAGAATGAGGTTGAATTTTTCTGACGTAAGACCGTAGGTGCATCTTTGGGCAAGATACCCCATCGTATTTAGCAAAAAGTGGTACTTTAAACTTGGGAGGAATGACAATTCCAAAAACCAACCCCAACTCTTCGAAATCCAACCCAGGCACCCTCTGTACCTCCATGGCTGCCAGACGTTCTTCCAGATTCTTGTACTTGTCATCTGCAGGAGGGTACTGTTGTTCTGAATAGTCTTCATCCTCCTCCTCTTCTTCTTCCTCAGACTCAGATGGCACTGCAGCTCCTTTCCCTTTTCCTACCCCTTCATCAGATGTTGAGGGGAAGTACAGGACCCTTCTAGTTTGACCTTCAAATCTTCTACCCAAAGTAGCCACACCAACTCTTTTCTTCTTCTTTTTCTCTTTTTCCTTCTCTAACAGAGCTTTAAGATCCTCCTGACCCTTTGCCAAGTTCTTGAGTAGTTGTTGGATCTGTGAATTCTACGCTTGCAAATCTTTGACCGTCTTCTCTATATCCATCTTGCTGAAATAAACAACAAAGAGATAAGGAAACCTGATGTGAAGACCTGTTTATGCATATGATGAATGAAATGTATTCATGTAATGCATTCAAGGATTCATAAATTCAAATTTGTTGTAAACAAAAAGAACACACGTCATACTAATAAGATAGAATTTAATATATAAATGCCCCATGGGCAAAATAATACAAAATTCTAAGGTAAAAAGACGTTGCACATCCTCTTTGGCGCAATGTAGGTGTTGAGAGTCTTCTCTTCATGGAGTTGACGAGTAAGTTCCAAAACCTTCTTCTCACTGGTGTAGAATTGGGCTTCAAAAGTGTTGCGTTCTTCCTTGAGCTGTATCCAACTCCTTTGTAAATCTTCCAATGATGTCGGCATGTCTGGATGCAGGAGGGTGTATGGAACCTCTCCTTCCATAACAGGCTCTTTGATCACAGGGAGAATATAGGTGTAAGGCATCATAAGACTCTAGGAGCGGGTTCGTACACACTTGAGGTAAGGCTCAAGGGGGATCGAATTCTTGTGTCCCAAGGTATTACTGTCCACCTTGTTGGGCATCCTCCAAGCTCGGATAAACCTTTGTCGGATTCCTTGAGCGTCGTTGTCGAAGTCAAAAACCAAGTCTGGAATCAGCATGTCATGTGGGCCATCCCTTCGGGCATAACCAAACTGTCTTAGAGCCAAGCACGGGTTGTAGGTGATGCCTCCCCTAATTCCAAGTAGTGGGACATTAGGGAATTCTCCATAATGATCAATGATGATGACATTTTCTCTGGACTGAGAACACCAATGAACATCTGAATGTGTAAGAGTCATCAATCATTGTGACCACCTCAAGCCTTGCTCATTCTTCAAGATTGATTGGGGAAGGTGAGAAATAAACCACCTTGCTAGAAGAGGAGTGCATCACATGAGAACACCTCTTTTCCTCATTGTTCGTGTGTGAAATGAGTGTAGGATGTCCCCAAGCAATGTAGGCACAGGATTCCGAGATATGAAAATCTTGACAGCATTCACATCTATAAGCTGATCAGGGTTTGGGAACAAGACCAACCCATAGATGAGGAGTGCTACAATCTCCTCAAAAGCTTGCAGATCTAGAGAATTCCAGCAGTCTTGTGCCTTCTCAAACAGGAACTTTGCCAAGAAACCCTTGACACCACTTCTAGTTTCCCAATGACTTATGATATCAGATGGTTGCAAGTGTAGGGCTTGAGCAACATCTTCAGGCTTTGGCTCTCTCTCTGTACCGTTGTAGGGTAGTTGATGGATAATAGGAATCTTCAGGAGTTGAGAAAATTCCTCCAAAGTAGGCACTAACTGGTAATTAGGAAATGTAAAGCAGTGGTGTAGGGGGTCAAAGAACTGGAAGAGAAATTTCACCATGTCTTCCTCTATGTTGGAGTTGACCAAGTTGAGAAGTCTTCCATGTCTTTCAGTGAAGGGAAAATACTCTGGAATCTTGGAAGAAAGCTCCTTGAGTTGAGGAGGAATTCTCACAAGGTTGACTTGGATTGTTTTCATGCGGAGTGATTCCATAACCTACAAAACAGGAACAAAGATGAAGATCCAAGATCCTTGAAATGGTTAGTGGATGCATATGATGCTTCATGATGTTCATGATGTTATGCACAAGTATATGTACAAGAAAATCACACAAGATCCTAGTTCTAGGCTTGTATGGGGTTTCATAGGTAAGTACCCTCTTGAAGTTAGTTAGCTCAACCTGTCCTATAAATAGTAACCGAGTTCTAAGGAGCTCAATATCACTGGATTATTTTCTGTGTTCATTGTTTCAGTTTAGCCACTTTACTGGCGACCCAAATATTCCGAGAAAACAACCCTAAATGAGTTTAGTATCGAGTATCTACCAACTTCGGACTGCACCAAAGCCGGTCATCTCACTACCCCTAATAATGCCAAGATGGTCAAGTAAAGTTTCTAAAAGTCCATTAGTGCTTCATGACATCACTCAGCGGCCCCGTATTCTCTTTGATTGACTCAAAGGATACCGGTACCCACAAATATGTCGCACTAATATAGCTATTGCTTCAACCATGTCGGTATACCCCGCATAGTTTCCACTATGTATTGCTATTTACCTATGAATGTTTCCCAAATTCGGGTAGAGGATTTCAAACCCAAACAATAGAACCAAATGTAAAGCAATCAAGGCAAACAAGATAAGCATGTAAAGGTGATCTAAACCCTAAGGTGACCCCACTTTTAGAATATCCCCAGCAGAGTCGCCAATTCTGGTGTACGGTGGGAGAACTGACTTGATGTTTTGCGTTTGTGTTCGCAAATGTTTCGGTTTAGCAAGAGTCGCCACCGACTTTTTATTTTATCCAAAGGAAAGGTCAAAAAGCACAAGAAAGACCTTTGAGATGTTTTCTTGGGTTCGGGGGGTAGATTATGAAAAGGGAAGGTGCTAGCACCCTTTTCATCCATGGTTTTCCATGGGATCTTAGTTACTTGTTTAGATCACTTGATTTTGCTTTTCAATTGTTTGAAATGGTGCTTTGTGTGTGGTTTTGAAAATATTTTGAAAAGAGGCCTTTGTCTAGGCAACCTTTGTAATAATTCTTGTTTGAATGTTTTACAAAGGTGTTTGTCTTTTGAAAAAAATTTTAATGTTTGAAAGTTTTTTTTGGGAAATGTTTTGAAATTGTGTATTTTGAAAATAGCAAGGATGTTTTTTTTTTTGCAAATGATCAAGTAACTAGGAGTTGTCTACCCTACTCAAAGATCTTTCCTACATATTTTTAACCCTTTTACATTGTTGTTTTACCATTTTACTTGGTAAACAACCTTGTATTTGGATGTTAAACGGGACAGAGGCGGGTCATCGTATGACCATGATAACAATATTGCCAAGTATCTTAGCAAGTTTTTGAGGGACTAGATCATTTTTGTATAGGCAACCAAGATAGCGTCATCGAGGGACTATGATCTTTTGTTTTGTTTTTGTTTTGCCAAGACACCTAGCATGCATACCATGGCCATTTTTAAGGCAACAAGTGGATGAAACCCTAGGGGTGCTTGTGTGCATTGTGTTATCATTTTCATGCATTTTTATCTTGTATTAGTCAAGCTAATTGTTTGATTTTGGATTTTTTGCATACAAACCCTAATCTTTCTATCATGGTATATTTGAAAGCTATAAAGTGCGTAAAAATAAATCTACGACTATTACAATATTGATATGGGGAAGGGGATACAAGTTTGAATAGGGGGATATTTGCAAGAAATTAAAACCCTAAGTCAACTATTACAACCAAATTGAACTCATTGTACAAATTAACAAATATTTAAATATGTAAAAAGGTTTTTTGTATTATTTTTATGTATGTAAAAATAAATTATTTAATGTGTCAAAAATGAGAAAATAAAAGATTATTTTTGGAAAGGGTAAAAAACCCTAATTTTTTGTTTAAGAAAATATATGCATTATAATTATTTATTTATGTACAAGAAAATAAAATAAAATATATACAAAAATGTTTAAAAATGAAATATGTGAGAAAATATTATTTAAGTATATGAATAATAAAAATAAAAATATACAATATTTTTGTATTATTTATGAATTTATTTTGAGAAAATAAAAGTATATTATTATAGTAATTATTTCTGTCCAAAAAATAATAAAAATAATAAAATAAAATGTGAAAATTTAAGAAAATGTTTTTTAGTGATTTTTTATATTTAGAAAAAATAATAAAAATCAGAAATGAAAAAGAAATAGAAAAATATACAAAATAATCAAAAAGGGCCAAGGGGGTGTAAACAGCAAGCTAAGGGGTGCAAATAGCCAACCAAGTCAGGCCCAGCCCAAGGTTCCTCTTCATCCCTGACCTTGTGACAAACAAACGCGCGCGTATGGTTCAAACTGGTAACTCCTGCATTTATGCTTAAAAACAAAAACTTGCAACATGAAAGTTATAGAGCATGATCATACAATTCTAAACATATAAAAAACTTAATCTAACTCTCAAAGACCAGAGAGAATTTCTCTGGACCTAATTTCTAACCTAGTTTTTTCAGAAATTTCATCATTCAAATTCTCCCAGCTCAGTTAACTTAAATGAATTCTATGCATATGTACAGCTCAAGGGCAATGAGGACTATATTTTTATTCACAAACCTAAGCCTAATGATTCCTAAATAGAGAGATAGAAGTTTGAACTTTACCTGTTTCAGTCAAGCTCGAGTATGGCAATATAGAGGTTGTGAGTGAGGCCTGAGATACTTGTGAGGTTGCTTGAAGTTCCTTTGAGCTTTCCCAATGCTTAGCTAGCTTTGAACATGCTTGAATCTCTCTATAGAACTCAACCTGCAAACTCAGAATTCAAAAATGGTGAAGTGTGTAAATGGAGTTACAGTGACTTGAGAATGATTGGGATAGCTTAAGTGAGTTGTATGGAGTGTGTTGGAACTGGTTGCAAGCAAAACGCACGAGTGGATTATGATTTAGAAATCAAAATGCAGAACCTGCCCTGTTTTGACAAGAACTTGTGTTTTGGTGTTTTGGAAGGTTTGAGGACTTGCTAGCTCGTGTTTCTAGCTTAGTTTGATATGTAAAACATGTTTGAAATGTTTACAAACTTTGGTTTTATCAGATTGCAAAGTTGTGGTGATTTTGCAAGTTGACTTGCTTTTGAAGAAAATCTGATTTTGACAATGCTATGGCCTGTACAAGCTAGATCCAAGCATGCTGATAGTTGGTGTACTTTTTCCTAAGTTTGTGGAGTTGGTTTTCTGCAAAGTATTGGGTTCACAACTCAAGAGAAACAAAATTGCATAAAGCAACCTTTATCAAAATGGCATTGTTATCTTTTTGCCAAAAATGGATTAATTCAATGTGTAATCTTCTAGAGCTCAGAAAAAAGACTTAATCCATTGTGTTTGCATTAAATTTTTGAGTGTGGAAGGGTTTAAGGATCTGTAAACAAGTACAAACATGTTTGGCCAGAATTTGCAACTTGTAGCAACATGAAAAATGCCATGGACAAAAGTGAGAAATGGCAATTTTCAATCCTTCGATTCTCCCTAACCACAAATGATTTTGGAGAGTTCTTGGACATTTTGGAATGCTTGTAACATTCTCTACAATCCATATTTGAAATGAATTTTGAGATTCCAATTGGAGCTATGTGAAAAATTGTCATGAAGATAGGTCAAAATTCTGCCTAAACTAGGGCAAAATTTCACTAAGTTAAAAGTTTCATGGAACCTTGTTCCAAAAATCATAACTTGAAATCCAAGCATCTTTTGGGAAAACTTTGTGAATAAAAGTTGTATATTTTGTGGAGTAATACAACTTTCATGTTGGAAGTTTTGTTTGAATCCAATTGCATCATGGTGAAAAAGTTGGGAAAAGATGGGAAAAAATAAGAAATTTTCATAACAAGTTATGAAAATTTTACATTTTAAACCCTAATTTTCAAAATTAGGTTTCTTGGTGGACAAGTTTCATGTTTTGACACATCTTGATGAAAAATGACCCTTGGCACTTGATTTTGACCAAAAAGTCAAAGTTTGACTTTTCAGTGTACAGTTTATTTTTGATCAGTTGACTGGAAAATTCATTTGTCAATCCAATGCTTTTGAGATCTTTTGAACCTTTTGATTAGGTCAAGATGATGCCATTGAGTCCTTGAATCCATGCTTGAACCAAATTTTCCATTGGCTAGGTGAAAAACCAGAAATTGCTCTTATACAGTCAAAACCCTAAAATTGACCATTTTGCCCTTTTGATGATCTGATCAAATTTCTTGAGGAGTTATGGTCAAAACTTGATAAAATGATTCATATGAGTCTATAATGTTGATGTGGATAAAAAATTATGAGGTTTGACTGTAAATTGGCCACAGTTGACTTTTTCCTCAATATAGCTGATTTCTAAGTCAAATGTCCAATTGACTGGTCAAAAGTTTGATTCAAAGCTTGAAACTTGGTATGAGCAATATTATAAGTCCAACATGAAGTATGAAAGTCACATTGAGCATTGGAAGTCCAAAAATCCTTGAGCAATCTCAAACCCTAATTTCAGGTCAACAGTGCAAGGAGATGTCTTGAGCAGAGCAAAACCCTAGCTTGGTCTTGAGTTCAAAGAGTCTTGTGAGGGGAAATCTTGATAAAATGAGAGGGCAAATTTTGGGGTACAACAGGATCCAAAACTAATTCTATAACCTTTCGACTACACCATTCAGTTTACAACATGATTTCTAACTTCCTCTAACGGTAACCAATTATCCAAAAAGCTTCATAACTATTTCTAAACCGAAATTAGAACAGAAAATATGAGATATTTTCTAACCATAAGCAAAACCTATAACCAATTTACCAACAGAAACCTACAACCAATTTCCCAACAGAAATTTCCAACTGCATCACAAGCTTCATAACTAGTTATACAGAAAAATTTCCTAACAGTTTCTAACAACCTATAACAGAAACTAACCTCTTTTTTAACTTTCCAAACTCCCCCCCTTCTAACTGTCTACAGCCTGTAAATATCTCCTAACCAAAATATAACTGCCAAAAAATAGAAATTAACAGAAAGAATTTCTCACCTGATTCAGATCATTCTTCGATCTCTTAGAAGAATCAGAGAAAAATCTCTAAAAACTCTCTCTATTTCCTTCATCATCTTTAATCAATTATCAAAAAAAAACTTTCATGATATTCTTCACGTTCTGTGATCTTGATATCTCTGCATAATCATCTTCAAACACGAACCTGCAACTTCAATCATCATTGCAATGCATCACATCCTTTTCACAAAGCAACAACAACTTCAATTATCATCATCTTCATCTCTTCTTTGCAAAAGAATTACAATATCTCAGAAAACCTTCGTGCTTCTCCTTTCAAAATATTGAACCACGACAATAATTCATCCTCGTTCATCATTACCTTCAATTAGAATGCAGAAGAAGAATAATCTGAAGAAGGATAAATAAGAGATTTAATCATATTACCTCACCTCTGGATTTCTGATTTTTTTCTTCTATCCTCCGTCATTGAAACGACACCAGACAATCTTCGATAGGTAACACTCACGTCCCCTCTATTTCTCATCTTTTGGCTTAAGCTTTTTGTGATACAGTGGGAGAACTGACTTGAGGTTTTGCGTTTGTATTTGTAAATGTTCGGTTTAGCAAGAGTCGCCACCGACTTTTTATTTTATCCTAAGGAAACGTCAAAAAGCACAGGAAAGACCTTTGAGATGTTTTCGTGGGTTCGGTGGGTAGATTATGAAAAGGGAAGGTGCTAGCACCCTTTTCATCCATGGTTATCCATGGGCTCTTAGTTACTTGTTTTAGATCACTTGCCTTGCTTTTCAATTGTTTGAAATGGTGCTTTGTGTGTGTGGTTTTGAAAATGTTTTGAAAAAGATGCCTTGTCTAGGAAACCTTTGTAATGATTCTTGTTCGAATATATACAAAGGTGTATGTCTTTTTGAAAAGATAATTCAATGTTTTGAAAGTTGTTTTGAAGTTGTGTTTGAGAAAATCTGGGGGGATTCGTTCCTCTGGTCCCAAAAAATCCTCCTTAAACATGTGTTGGAGCCTCTTATTTATAGGAAAAGTTGGCTGAAGCTTTTGGAGGGAAAACAAAATAATTTGAACAAATTGGGTAAACTGCTCTTTGCAGTCTTCGAGGGACAGTGCTTTATGCTATTTTGGTGCAAGAATGGGGCAGTGTTTCAGGACTGCTGTGCAGCAGTTCTGGCCAGTGTACCATGCCTGAACTTGGCAGCAAGCATCTTTGACTATTTCATCCTTTCATTTTGATCCTCCTTCGACCATATTCTTCTTCCAACATATTGTTTGTCTTTCCTCCAATAAGTGTCCTTCGAATAAATCACCTTTGTGCATCATTTGAAGGGGCCATCAACCACGTGCTGAAGTTTATCAAGGATGGAAATGCAGCACACTAAAGAGAAATGTTGTCCAGTCGAAACTAGTACAAACGTAGTCAATGTCTTGTCGAAGCCTGCATGGAGGAGGTCTAAACTTTGTGACTCTAAACAAGCACAACAAAAGGTCAATGCTCAAATAAAGACTTGCATGAAGGGAGCCACATGCCCAATCGAAAGAGGCACGCAGGAGGCAAAATGTCCAAATTCGAAAGAGGCATGCAAGAGGCAAAATGTCCAGATTTGAAAGAGGCATGCAGGAGGCAAAATGTCCAGATTCGAAAGAGGCAAACATGAGGCAAAATGTCCAGATTCGAAAGAGGAAAACATGAGGCAAAATGTCCAGATTCGAAAGAGGCAAACATGAGGCAAAATGTCCAGATTCGAAAGAGGCATACATGAGGCAAAAAAGTGCAAATCGAAGGACCCCAAAAGGGAGCTTTTTTCCTTGGAATCGAAGGAAGTTACTGGAGGCTTTGAGTTCAAAATGAAGGACATGCCCAAGTTGCATTCGAAAGAGGCCGAGAGTCAGTCGAAGGGTGCTGAATTGAAGGAGACCTATTTTCCTCCAAATTTGTCAAAATGTTATTTTTATCTGTTTTCTCCCTTTTTGATAGTTTCCTTTTAATTTTGGTACTGGAAAATTCCAAAGTACACGTGTAAGCTTGAACCTTGAGAATCCTTGTGAGAAAGGCCTTGAAGAATGAGAGGGCAAATTTTGGGGTACAACAGTTGCCCCTGTTTAATTTTCTTAAACCTGAGGATATAGATTGGCTTTCGAGCCTTTCGTGATCCGAAGGTGGAAGATAATTGAACACTAGAGTGCCCAAAAAATTTGCACTCGCATGGTTTAGTATCAACATTGTGATGTCGGTAATGGGCTTACAGATGCCATTTGGAGATTGTGACAAAAACTTGTCGGGGATGGGCTTAAAGATGCCATCCAAAAGTGATTGTTGAATTATTTGAGCTGGTCGAGTAGATAGTTGTCTTGGCTGGTTTCAGGTATTAATCTCTGACCTGAGAAAGAAAGATAGTTTTCCTGGCTTGCTACAAGTATTGTGATGTCGAGAATGGGCTTACAGATGCCATTTGGATATTGTTGGTAGGTGGTTTTGTCTTTGTTGACGGGTTGTCTCTTCTGATGGGGTGTCTCCTTTGACGAGTTGTCTCCATTGACAGGTTGTCTCTATTGACAGGTTGTCTCTATTGACAGGTTGTTTCCATTGACGGGTTGTCTCAATTGACAGGTTGTCTCTATTGACAGGTTGTCTCTATTGACGGGGTGTCTCCTTTGACGAGTTGTCTCTGTTGTACCCCAAAATTTGCCCTCTCTTTTTCACAAGAAATCACAGCTTCGGGCTTTTCGTGATTTTTCAGATTGGCTTAAGAATCGGTCAAACAGACTTTTTCTTATCAGTCTATCTAAATTAGGGTTTCCATTGACTTTTGAATCAGTCCAAGCAGATTATTAGGTTTTAGTGATTTGGTTGAGTTTGGCTCAGGGTTTGACCAAGCAGACGCTTCTTTGGCAATAAATCCACAATTAGGGTTTGCACGGACATTTTCAGAAGAATTTGAATCCACAGTGTCTTAATTGACTGTCACATGGTTTTGACGCTTGTTCAAGATTCCTGTTTGTTTCTCAAAGTCTAAACATCTGGGATATGGGTTGAGGCTTCTGATTGAGAGTTTGAAATGTTGGTTTAGTCAGTGAAATGAAAGACGTATGGACATTTGTTTGTTTGACTGTGCATTGCTATTGGTTATTTGGAACGCCGGGCTTATTTTTGATTAATACAAGGCTAGAAGAGTGTGACGTTTGTTGATTATTTATAATTTCTAAGTTAAGATTATTGGGATAACTTCCAATTATTATAATTCAAGAAATTTAAGTAATTAAATAAACAAGTGCAGAAGAATTAAAAGAATTAACTGACAAAGGATTTTTTTTATTCATTTTCAATTATTGTTACAAATGTTTATTTGATACAGTAAATTTATTTACAGTGTTACAATGACATTTATTACAATGATTAAAAATAAATTAAATCTATATCCTAAGTTTCTTGAAGTCTTCATCTTTTACCGCTGCTTCCTTTGCTCAACTGATATTTACCTGCAAAAAGAGAAGAAATAAGTCAACACAGATGAATTAAAAAAAAGGGCATTCTCAGACAGATAATTAAAACTCATCAATAAAGGTGTTGGCTCGAATCAGTTTGTTCGTCCTCTCTGCAAATCACAAGAAGATGTCTCTTCTTGGTTCACAAAGAGGGAAATTAAATGTTTGCAAGCATGAATTAATCAAATACAAAGCTGCATAAATTCAAATTGGCAAAAAAGGAAAACCAAACTGAAATGCCAAACAAACTGCATAAGTGCAAATTATCCAAGAGACAATTCAAACTGTCAAAGAAACTAAACAAAATTACATTGTCAAACTGAAAATACCAAACTAAGTCACAAGTACAAAACTGTCAAAAGCTGTCAAAGAAAGCCAATAAAGCTGTCAACAAGTACACAAAAGCAATGCATAAAATCTGGAGGCAAGAAGATATGCAGAGGAAAGACAAGATGCAAGCAAGCTTGTAAGAGTACGTTTTATCATCATTTTCTGGCCAAAACCTTTTCAGAGACAGTTATTCTAAAGCATTAAAATATGCTTTTCTGATAGAGAGAGAAAAGAGAGAGAGAAGTAGAGGCTTATAGGCAGGCTTAGAGATAAATATAACAAATCAGAACACTGTAAAAGAGGGCATAACACATAAAGAAAAAGGCCACAAACTGTAAACACAAGGACATCCTGCCTGTAACCATAATAAGCCTTCAAGCAAGCACAACCTAACCTGCCCTCAAGCAAGCAAAACTCACAAACCTGTTACAGAAACAAACTTACAAAACCAAGCAAGCCTGTTACCAGCAAACCCTTCAAGCTAGCAGATTTTCAAACCTGCTAAAACACCAACTTCAAACCTGTGTTAAAAAACAACCAAAACCTTGAAGCCTATCAAATCCTGCCTTAAACAAGCAAGCAAACTGATAAACCCCCAGCCTGCATACAACCTGAAGCCTACATAACAGAACCTGCCTTAAACTTATTCAAACACGAAGCCAAAGCCCTAAAGCCTTGCATACTGCCTCAAACCAGTTCAAACAGTAAGCCTTTCAAAGCCTGCTCTAAACTACCTTAAGCCTGTATCAAACAACCAGAGGCAAGCCTAAGAAATCAACAAGTTTGTATCATACAAACCTCCACAAACCTGCTAAAACCTTCAAACTTCCAGAAACCTACCTCCAGCCTGCATAAGCCCTGAAGCCTGTCAAACACGAGTCAAGCTTACAAACTGCATAACATTCAAGCCAAAAGCATCTCAGATATCATCTTCATCAAAAGCAAGCATCCTCAGAGCCAAGCTCATCACAGGATCAAACAAATCAAGCAAAAGAGAGGAAGAAGATTCATAAGTGGCTATCCTAGGGTTTTCAGATTTATAGCATATCATCATAAAACCAAAACAAGGCTAAAAGATACGAGATACCAGGAAGCTCTTGTCACCGTCATCGCGCTCCCTCGCCCGGCCGCCTAAGACGCCTCCTGTCCACTTCTCCGCCTCCTCTCCCAAAGCAAAAGCCCTAAGGTATTGATCCCTCTTCCTTTTGTTTTTCTCTACATCTCATAATCCAAACATAAACAATACATAAAGATCAGAGTATGTAAAGGTTCAATAACATGCACGATATTTCAAAGCCCTAAAACACGAAGACGAAAAAGACTGAGAAATCGTTACCTTTTATCACCGCCTGGGTACGACCATGGAGGGAGGAGAGTAGAGATGGCGCCTGGTAGCCTGAGGCGAAGTGGAGGACATCAGAAGCCATTGTTGGAGAAGGATGAAGAGGCGAAGAAGAGAAGCGGCGCCGTTTGTAACATTGTAACCCTATTCTGAACAAAACAATTCAACCCTAACAACAAAAACTTGTGAAATGCTTGGGCCTGCCCCATGCTCCAAACCATAAGCCCAACAAATCTGGCACATACACCCCCCCTCTTGTTTTCTGAATCTGTTTTTTTCATTTGGGCCACGAACAAACCCCTAAGCCCATATAACTCTTTTTTTTTATATTTTTTGAAAACCAACACCTTTTTTTATTATTATCACTTAATTCTTTTTTTTAATAACTTAATTCTTTCTTTTTTGTTGTTAATTAATATACTAATTTTTTTCATGTAAAAATTTTATTAATACCTTTTATTACACTTAAAAATGGATAAATATTAGGTTTAGTAAGTTTAAACAATTTTCTTGTGTTAAAACCTTTTTTTGTTTAGTTAAACTTTTCATATAAGCTTTTTTAAACATTAACTAAAATACATGAATACTAGTTTTCTTTAAACTTAGAATATTTTTCTTTTCTCTTCTTTAAAACTCTTGTCTATATAATTAACAAAAATACAAAAAATAACAAAAATGCAATAATAATACTTAAAATACATTAGGTTAACATTTTTGATCATTTGCAAATAATCACATACATTGCACAATACTTTTATTTCTCTTTGATTCTTATACCTTGCTATTTTTACATTGAGAATGCGATGATTCGCTTTGGTTGTAAATAATATTTGGACACTACTATCCTGATAAGACTCATCCCCATTTGTAAATATTTGTACCCCCATCCCCGGATACTTATTTGTAATAGCTTAGACTTTAAATTCCCGCAATTTATCGCTTTCCATATACTGTATAGTAATTAGGGTTTGTATGCGAAGATTCAAAATCAACCGCTAGATAACCTAATACAAGACAAATGCATGAAAATCAATACACAATTCACACTTGCACCTCTAGGGTAACCTCGCCTGTTGCCTCGGAAAAAATGCAATCATGTCCCTCGAGTATGAGACACTCTAGCAAATGTCCCTTCGATAAACAAAGATCGTAGTCCCTCGATGACCCTCGATGTTGCCTTTGATAAAACGATCTCGTCCCTTACAAAATTGCTAGAGCGTCTCACAAGTTGCCTTCAATGATTGTATACGATGACCCGCGTCCGTCCCGTTAACATCCTAACGCAAGGTTGTTCACCAAATACAATGGTGAAACAACACTGTTAAAAGGGTTAAAACATGAGAAATATCTTTGAGTAAAATTAGGGTAGACAACTCTTAGTTACTTGATCAAACTTGTAAAACACACTTGCCATTTTTCAAAACACACCTCACAACACAATTTCCAAAACAACTTTCAAAAACATTGAAACATCTTTTCAAAAAGACAAACACCTTTGTAAAACATTCGAGTAAAGAATTGTTACAATGGTTGCCTAGACAAGGCATCTTTTTCAAAACATTTTCAAAAACCACACACACAAAGCACCATTTCAAACACATGAAAAGCAAAGGCAAGTGATCTAAAACAAGTAACTAAGAGCCCATGGATAACCATGGATGAAAAGGGTGCTAGCACCTTCCCTTTTCATAATCTACCCCCCAAACCCACGAAAACATCTCAAAGGTCTTTCCTGTGCTTTTTGACATTTCCTTAGGATAAATAAAAGTCGGTGGCGACTCTTGCTAAACCGAACAAGTGCGAATACAAACGCAAAACCTCAAGTCAGTTCTCCCATCGTATCACAGAACTGGCGACTCTGCTGGGGAGAATGTTAAGAGTGGGGTTACCTTAGGGTTTTAGATCACCTATACATGCTTGCTTTGATTGCTTTACTTTTTGGGTTCCTTGCTTGGGTTTGTTGTAAATCCTACACCCGGATTTTTGGGGCACCTTCTTAGGTAAATAGCAATAAACTGTGAGGGAAATGTGCGGGGTATACTAACATGGTTGAAGCAGTAGCTATGTTAGTGTGACATATTTGTGAGTACCGGTAGCCCTTGAGTAGTCAAGGAGAATACGATGCCGCTGAGCGATGTCATGAAGCACTAACGAACTCTAGAACCTTACTTGACCATCTTGGCCTTTTTAGGGGTAGTGAGATGACCGAATTTGGTGCAGTCCAAAGTTGGTAGATACTCGATACTACACTCATTGAGGGTTGTTTTCTTGGAATATTTTGGTCGCCAGTTAAGTGGCTAAACCAAAACAATGAACATAGAAAATAATCCAATGATATTGAGCTCCTTAGAACCCAGTTTCTATTTTAGGACAGGATGAGCCAACTAACTTCAAGAGGGTACTTACCTACAAACCCCATGCAAGCCTAAACCTAAGGACTTGTTTGCTCTGTGTGAATATGATTACCTGTATATACACTTACTTGCTTTTGCATACATGTACATAACATCATGACATCATACCATAGAATTTTCAATAACCATTTCAAGGATCTCGAGGGTTCTTTTGGTGCAGGGTCACGTTGAACCAGACGTCTACCAAGGGGCAAGAGGTTTTCTCCTCTAAACAAATGCCATCAAAGATCAAGTGCAACAACTTGAATCAGGGGCTATGACCCACTTGACATGGTGAGCTTGATTCTCGTGGAAAGACATCCACCGTCACAAAGTTCTCCAATCAAAGATATTGATCCAAGTTCAACCTCTGACAGTTTCTTGTGTTTACCCTAAGAGATTCTTAAAAACATACATCCACATATCATGCATTGCATCATAACAGTTTTCTCTTTTCAGGTTTCCTTATTCCCCTACTGTTTATTTCAGTAGAGATGGCTCTAGAGAGGACTGTCAAGGACATCCAGGATCAAAATGCTCAACTTCAAGAAATGTTCTTGAACCTGTCCCAGGGGCAAGAAGAGGTGAAAGCTCTCCTCACAAGGGGCATGGTCCAGGGGAATTCAAGCAATGCCAGAAGTGATCAGTGGGAAGAACTTCAGTTTGAGTTGGCAACAATGAAGATCCAGATGATGGGACAGCTGGTGGTCCAGATGGCTCTCATCCAAGACTTGGCTAAAAGACAAGAGGAGCTCAGGGTTCTCATCAACAAACTGCTTCGGGACAACCAAGTGGGGAAA
Source organism: Vicia faba (assembly GCA_948472305.1). Lineage (NCBI taxonomy): Eukaryota > Viridiplantae > Streptophyta > Magnoliopsida > Fabales > Fabaceae > Vicia > Vicia faba. The sequence goes on along the minus strand of OX451740.1, from coordinate 1,065,559,956 downwards.
ACGTCTGAGGTTGAAGATCAAGTCATCATTCAACCCCCTTTGAGACAAGAAGACAAGGGAAAGGCTCCTCTACTTGCTTCAGGGTCACAAGCCCATCAACAACTGCGTCAGCGTCAACGGGGTAATCGGCGTAAGCAAAATACGTCTGGAAGACAGTTCACTGAGACTGACATACCATCATCTCTAATACTGGAACGTTTGTTGGAGGTCAATCTGACTGCTTTGAGGGATCATATTCGAAAGCCCAATACCTCTGCTCCTAGCTATCATCCTGACGTATTTTGTGTATACCACTCATATAGTCCTGGACATGACACCGACGACTGTTGGGCCTTGAAGAACAAGATCCAAGACTTGATTGACAATGGAGTGCTGAAATTCATGCCAGATGGCGAGATGAAAATCTTCCGTTAAGGGTTTCTTCACCTGAAATGACAAAGCTTGAACTGAGAGACTTTTGTTCCTTTTGAATTTTCAAGTTGTAATTTCTTTTGTTATTCAAACAATTAACTGTTGATGTCAAACTCTGTTTCATTAATGCATTGCATATGTTTGTCTTGAATTCATCTATTAGTTTTCACTATTCTTGTGTTTTCTTTATGATATTCAACTCTTGATAAAAAGCTACAAGCCTTTAGAGGGAGGATGACAAAACAATACCATAATCTCATACAGTATGTGTGATCGGTGGATTTAGAACTGACTGTTTTTTAGCTGGTTTCACGAAATGTCGCGGTAAGCAAGAGTCGCCACCGTCTTTTATTTTCTCCAACATGGACAGGACAAAAGCACAGCAAAATTCCTTATGAGATATGTTTCTCGGTTCGGGAGGTAGATTTATAGAAAGGGAAGGTGTTAACACCCTTTCTATCCATGGTTATCCATGGGCTCTTAGATACTTGCTCTTATGTTTTCAAAATGTTTGCTTTAAAATGTGAGTGGGTTTGAAAGAAAAAAAAAGTTTCTTTGAAAGATTTCTGAATAACTCTTGTATCTGTCCTCAAGAGTGTTTGAAAAATTTGTTTTGAAAGCTTTTGAAAGTGTAAGGTGTGAAAAGTATGTTGTTTGTTTTTGAAAAGAGCAAGTATCTATGAGTCATCTACCTACCCTAAGGAATTAAGCTGTGTAAGTGTCCTTTAGGTAGCGCCATCCCACCATTGAGAGGTAGGTAGCACCACCGTTGGAGGTGTTCGGGTCAATTCGATTGTAGGGACAGTGTGGTCACCGAAGCAACAGTTAGGACACCTTAGAAGCTACCCTTATGTCCTTGATCCTTTTTTAATCCGAGGCAACCGTTTCGAGGCAACTGTTCCGAGCCAACTGTTTCGAGGCAACTGTTTCGAGGCAACTGGATCATGGACATAAGGACCGCTAAGACGTCCTATACTTGACGACCACTTTTCGAAGGCAACAAGTGAGGCGTACCCTAGAAGTGGTGTGTATATTTGTGTGTTGTATTCAGTTAATGTTTGTCTTGTTAATTAGTGAGCTACGAGTTGTTTTTATTTACATACATTCTTTCATGCAAGTTAACAGTTAAGGGGTGTGGAAAGTAAATTGCGGAAATATAAATTCTACGCTATTACAAGGCGCGGGTCTATACATCGCCAAAAATTACAAAGACCCGTTTTTTAGTAAATGAGTACGAAAAGTAAATAAAAACAGTAAAGTCCTAATTACTATTACATGTCCGGAGCAATTATATAATAATAAACTGTGCGCGAATTAAATCAGAATGTTCTAAGGGTGTTGACCCTTTTTAGAAAAGAAAATTGATTTTTTTGGTCTTTTTGGTAATTAAATGAAATTAAAAACTAATTAATGACTAATTGATTATTTTAATTAAAAGAAAATATTTTTTTGTTTTTTTTATGTTTTTATCAAATAAAATAAAAATGAAAGAAACAAAATTAAAAGTTAATCCTAAATCTAAGTTATTTTAATTATTTAAGAAAAGGAATTACAATTGCCTAATTAAACTATTTTGGTTAATATTTATTTACAAAATAAAATAATAATAATGATAATAATGTTAATTCTATTTTTTGGTTTTTTTATGAAAATGTGCTAATTAAGTTAATTGTTAATAATAAAAATAATTAAAGGGTTAGCAATTAAAAATAAGAGAAAATGACAAAACAAAAAATAAAAAGAAGTAAAACCAAGGGGGGTGTGGGCCAAATAGGAGGTTTATTGAAGCAATCCAAGCCCACTGAAATCTAAGCCACGTTTGACTTTCATGGTTGCCTGCAGCGTGCTTGACTCCAGACCATGGTGTGCTACACTTTTTGTCCTTTGGATCTGCGTTGATGACATATGGCAGCGTTGGGAAGTGGGACTTATGATGCACCTCATATTGGAATCTGCACAGGAAAACGTTGAAGAAAATAATATGGAAATTATAAGGGACCTGGGAAGAACTTATAGCGCGGTATGAGCCTCAGGACTTGGCAAAGGTTGCTTTAGCCACGTGCTTGTTTTGATCTGAAGATGCTCGCAACTATGTTTTAGAACTCTCACTTTTTGAATAATTTTTGGTTTTTCTCTTGGCCGTTTCTGCACACACACTTTTTTGAATGAGGTTGGGAAGGCTTGTATATATAGTAATGTAAAGTGTATCAATAAGAATAATGGTCATTAAGCCTTTGCATTCATGTTTGAGATTATGCCATGAACTCCATTGAAACAACTTTCCATTTTTGTGTCAAATTTGAATTCTTGCTTGGAATAGGCCCTTGCACGAATTTGGAATGTGTTTTAAGGTGTATCAAAGCTAATCATCATAAAATATATCCCTCCATTAATTTCTTTGATTTTTATTTGATTTTAAAAGATTTAAAATGAATTAAATCAAATAAAATTAAATAAAAATGGAAAAATTAATTTTAAATCTTGAAATAAATTGTGGGACACGTGGGAGGCATGGCCAAGCTGAATCAAGTGGAAAAAGTGGGGCCCTTTTGTCAAAAATGAAATTTCAAGGATAATTGACTTTGGCCATTTCACAAAAATTTCCCTACTTCTCCAATGCATATCTTGCTCAATTTTGAAGCTATGAACATGTTCTTGGACATTTTGGAAAGGTCTTGAAGTCCTCTAACCAATGTCTTTGGTCCCATGTCATTTTGATTTACCAATCTCAAGTTATGGTCTTTGACTTAAAGTGCCTTTTTGTTGACTTTTGAAAATGACCTATAATGTTGAAATTGATAACTTTTTTTGAGAGAATTTCTTGGACTTGGAGTGTGAAGATGAGTTGTAGGAAATGTCTTCCCCTTCAAGATGAGCATTGGATGGGATTTTTCTGATGAACCATGAAAAAGTTATGCCTTGGTCAAGTTACAGTTGACTTTTCAGTTGTCCAAAAATAGAAACTTTTGCATCTTGATGATTTTTGAGCCATTCTTGTGGAATCATGGTCAAGACTTGACCAAATGATGATTGTGGCTTCAAAATAAGATGTTGACCAAAAATTTTGACTTTTGACTGCCAAATGACCACTTTTCCCCTGCAGTTGACTGTGGAGCAATTAGGGTTTTTGACTGTGCAACTTGACCTTGTGATCCTTGAAACTTGACATGTAGGTGCTTGAAAATGTTTATGAGCATATGGGACTTGATTGAGCCCCTTGAAAACTTCAACTTCCTTGCAAGAACCAAAACCCTAGTTTGACTGGCTTAGGAGGATGGTTGACTGTGTAGCCCTTGAGTAGACTTTGAAGATTATGGGAGGGCAAATTTTGGGGTACAACAGTTGCCCCCGTTCAATCTTCTTAGACCTGAGGATGTAGATTGGCGTGCGTGACTTTCGTGATCCGAAGGTGGAAGATGATTGAACACTAGAGTGCCCAGAAATTTGCACTCACATAGTAGAGTGTGATGGCGGGAATGGGCTTACAGATGCCATTTGGAGAGATGATGGATAGGAGGATGGGCTTATAGATGCCATCTGGAGGTGACAGGACCTTGTCGGGAATGGGCTTATAGATGCCATTTGGAAAGATGGTGGATAGGTGAATCTGAATAAGAAATAGAATAGCTTCCGTGTCTGGAGCATATCTAGTTTGTGCCTGATTGCTGACGTCTGAATAAATGGTAGAATGACCGCCGTGTCTGGGGTATATCCATACTGCATGAGTAACAGAATGTCATCCGAATCTGGATCGTATCTGGACTGAACAATAGAAGAGCATCCGGGATGGAGCATCTCTAAGTTGTCCTTTATAAATTTGAATCTGAATAAGCAATAGAACAACGTCCGGATCTGGAGCATCTCTAGGCTATATCTGAAAGGGAATCTGAATAAGTATCAGAACATCGCCATGCCTGGGTCACATCTGAACTATATCTAGAAGGAGTCTTGAATAAGCAAAAGAACAGCATCCATATCTGGAGCATGTCTAAGCTATCTCTGAAAGGAAATCTCTTTGATGTAGATATGTCCTATCTAGATACAGGTATCGAATCCATAATCAATAGCTCACAGATATGCCCTGTCTAGATACAGGTGTCGAATCTGGAACTGCGACAGTTGATGGTAATCATCTTTGGATTGACCTTTTTCCTGAAAAGGCAAAATTTTAGATGTATGCAGTGTCATGATGCATGAACTGCATGATATTAAGAGGTTCTCAAAAATAAATGAGATTGTGTGATATGATGCGTATGTAAGCAGGATGTATGAAATGTGAAATGTTTATGAATGTATTTTTATCTAGGAAAATAAATCCTTGACGAATGTCAGGAAATTGAATCCTGGGCTGATGTTGGGGAGTGAAGTTCTTGGTTTCCACTGGGGGTGATGGTTGCAAGAATAAACTGATAGGAGAAGATGACTCCGTTGGGGAATAAACTTGGCGAAGAGATTACTCTGCGGGGAATACTCTGTGGGAAGAGATGCTTCGCTGAGGTTTGATGATAACTCCGCTGGGGATAGCGTTGATAAGCTTTGTTGGAAGATTTGATGAACTCCGCTGGGGGATAGGAAGAACTTCGCCGAGGACGATCTTTCCGTGGTTACTAGCTGAGGATAACCCAGTTATAAGCTCCGGTGGAGAATAACCTTTGAATAAAAAAGTCCGGGAGATGCGTTCGTGCTCTATAAAGGATAAGCTTCCAGAATCTACTGGGGATAAGCTTCCTACTGGGGAGATTGATCAACTCTCCTGGGGAGACTTTTTGAGACTGTACTAGGGAATGACTCCACCGGAGTGTCTGGTATTCCGCCGGGGAACAATCTTAGATCAAGATTGTCGGGGATGCTTGTTAGGAATATCTGTATACTCCGCTAGGGAATATTAAGATCTTCTGGGGATATCCAACTTCCTTAGGGCTGACAGTAGCCTAACTCTGCTTGGGGAGAGTGTTGCTGACTTACTGGAGATACTGTGCCTTTTTAGGGCTTATGGGAGACCAACTCTGCTCGGAGAGAGTATTGCTGAGTCTTGCCTTACTCTACGGGGAGTGACGGTATCCTGGTTACGTTCTTCAGCCGAACATACCTTATACCTGGAGGACAGAGCAGCTTGTACAATTTGGACCATTCTGATTGCCCCAGCTTCTGTGGGAGAAGGTACCTGTGGAGGTGCTTGATGACTGCCGATTGACAAATCTTCTTCTGGTAAGCAAGTGACGAGGTGACGGGACATAGTCGTACGCTGTGATCCCTAACTTTTGCCTGAACCGCCCTTTCGGGTTTTCAGTCCACCGGGATACCCATTTTTGCCCAAGCCGCCTTTTCAGGTTTTCGACTTGCCGGGTGTACATATTTTTCATTTTCATCCCTTATTTTTGCCCGAACCCTTTCGGTTCGCCGGGAAGCCCTTATTTTTGCCTAGGTGTGTCAACCCAGCGGGTCTTTGATTGTGCGTAGTATCTTTTCGACTATGTCCATGCTATCAAGATGTAGGGAGGTGCCCCCGTTGGTAGTTCAGTGTTGGCATACCACCAGAAGATCTTCGTTTGATCGTCCAATGCCCCAAGCGATCCAGATGGAGATTTGCTCCAAGTTGGTTGGCCTTTTGAGAGATTCTTCGAATCTTGACTTAACTACCCTAGATGATAGACCATGAACATGTCTGCCCCTTGGTTGGAAATACTTTTGTTCACTTAGATATTCGTCGTGTGAATTTCTCTGCTGTTCGAACAAAAAGCCATATGCAAACAAAGTTATGTTAAAAATGCAAAGCTTATGTCTGTCTTGAAGTTTTTGAAAATGCATTTTTCATAAGAACAAGTGAATTTTTGTAAACTGTGATGTCAACTCGTTATTTTACCGCAAGCCTTAAGGAGTCAGGATACCTTTCGTAACAGTATGCCTTTGAACTAACCCATGCTTCAGCTGGGACTTTTTAAGGGTTATAACGTGGCCTGGTTTACGGTTTAAGAAACAAAGGATAAAGGCTCAAATTATATTTGTACCCACCCGCTCTTCGTGATGTTACTCAAACCTAAACTCAGTTGATCGTGCGTTAGACCTTGTTCGAGTCTTTGTCCTAATATTCCCATGATTGTTCGGATGTTGACATTTTATTTTGAATAGGCAGTCATTTCCTTGTTGAGGGTTTGCAGGTCCTCTTTTCTTTTTGATTTTGTTATCCCTGTTTTTTGCCTGAACTGTTTCTTTTGTGATTACAGTCAGCGGGATGCCCCAGTTTTGTAAGTCTCCTTCATAGGTTTTTACTTAATGGGCGTTTATTTTTGGGAGATAATGACTGCCTATCTTTATGATTATTCGGAACCATCACTGTCTTTTGTTTTGTAAGGACTTTTTGGTGCCATTCGTTGTGCACTTGGATCAACTGAGAGAACTACCCTGCCCCAGGTTATGATTAAGGGTTTTAATTTTCGAAAAAAAAACTCCTATTTCTTTGGCTCAGAGGGGTTGACGAGGGATTATCTTCCTTATAACTCCAGTGTTTAGGAATTGAAACAATGCCTGTACCTCATCAGCGGGGTTCGTTCAAAAGCATACTGTAAATGTCGTGGTATCGTTTTCGTCATCCTCCCTCAAGAGGCTTAGAATTTTAGATCAAGAGTTGAACATCAAAAAAATGAAAGCAATTTGAATATAGTGAAAACAATTGTATTAATTCAAAACAGACATATGCGATGCATTTTTTGAAATAAAAGAGTTTGCTATGACATTAATTGTTTGTATAAGCAAAAAATTACAACTCGGAAATTCAAATAAACAAAAGCCTTCAATGATTGGGCAAAGGAGCATTGATTATGTTTGGAGTCTCTGACGCTTCAAACTGAATCTCTCCGGCGTCGATCATGTCTTGAATCTTGTTCTTCAAAGGCTAGCAGTTGTCCGTAGTATGACCCGGGCTATCGGAGTGGTATACGCACCTCTCATTAGGATGGTAGTCGGGAGCAGAGGTGTTTGGATTCCGGAGAGGATCCCTTAAGGTAATCAGCCCTGCCTTCAACATTTGATGTAGCGCTTGATCCAGTGACATGTTGATCTTGGTGAACTGTCTCTTGGGTGCGACCTCCTTACGTTGCAGCCCCTGTCCTTGTTGAGCAGGCCTAGGATTAGAGATCTGGGTTGCCCCTACATGTTGATCATGGCGACCCTTTTTACTATGCACAGCATTAGACTCCTTCTTCCCACTGTAAGGCTTTCTATGAGCATCAGCAGGTGCAGCTTCTTGAATCTTTCCAGCCTTGATACCAGCTTCAATCGTCTCTCCGGTCAAGATCAAATCTGTAAACCCAACAGAAGAATTCCCAATCAGATGGTTGAAGAAAGGACCAGACAGGGTCCCCAAGACCATGTCCACGAGTTCACGATCCGTCAACGGTGGCTGCACCCTTCCAGCCAGGTCTCTCCACCTTTGCGCATATTCCTTAAATCCTTCACCTGTCCCTAGTGACATACCCTGGAGTTGGGTACGTGTAGGAGTGAGGTCGGAATTGTACTGATACTGCTTATAAAAAGCAGTGGCCAAGTCCTCCCAATTACGAATGTTGGTTCCATCCAGCTGATAGAACCATTCGAGATGAGTCCCTGAAAGACTCTCCTGGAAGAAATGGATCCATAAGTTCTTGTCTGCAGTGTAAGGCTGGATCTTCCTTACATAAGAACGGAGGTGCATTTTAGGACAGGAAGCCCCGTCATACTTCACAAAGGCAGGTGCCTTGAACTTGTGTGGGATCACCACCCCAGAAGATAACCCCAAGTCTCCGAAATCCAACCCAGGCACACGTTGAATCTCCATAGCATTTAACCTGTCCTCCAGCTGTTTGTACCGGTCCTCAGCAGGAGGGTACTGTTCGTCATTGAAGTCTGTCTCGGTGTCAGAGACCACAGGACTAGGGACCTCTCTCCCTTGGTGACTGCCTTCCCCCACAGACGGAGTGGTCCTCTCATCTTCATTCTGCAATGTATTCCCAGATCTGCGTCTAGAGTTGAACAAAACAGTCCTCTTCTTCTTTTTCTTCAAAAGCAGAGTCTTCAATTCCTGTTGTCCTTGGGTTAAGCTCATGACCAACTCCTGGAACTGGGTGTTTGGGTCTGGAGGGCCTTGATAGCTTGTCCATTGGATGATTCAGGATTCATGATGACTGCTGAAATAAACAGCGAAGAAGGTAAGTGACCTGTAAACAGAGTACCTGTAATGCAATGATATGTATGTATGCATGCGATGTTTTCAAGGATCTCGCGGGGTAAACAGAGAAACTTATTAGAATTTGAATCCGGCTGCTTGATTGAAGGAGCTTCATGTTATTGAGATTCCTTCTTCAAGAGTCAAGGCTCACCATATCGAGTGGGTCATAGCCCCTGACTCAAGTCATCAACCTGGCTAGAGGAAAATAAATCCCCTTTGCCCCTTGCTATTGGTTCATCATGACCTGCATCACAAGCCCTTGAGATCCTTGAAATGGATTAGTCCTTATGTAGGATGCATGCAATGGTATGATGGTATGATGTTATTCTATGCGTGGAGTAATGTAAGTAAACCCTGCTATGAGTCCAGGTTAAGGACTGTAAACAAACCCTGCAAGAAACTCATGTGTTAGATAACAAGCATGCAAGTAGTCAAGTTTGAAAGCACACAAGTCACACAAGACAGCCCTTAGAGTTTAGGCCAGCATGAAGTTTGGGATACTACCCTCTTGAAGTTGGTGGTTAAGACCTGTCCTATCAAAAGTAACCGGGTTCTAGAGGATCCCAATATCACTGACTACCCTCAATCGGTCATAACTCCAGCATCGCAATCTTTTCTTGCGGCCAGAACCATCGCGAGAGTTTAGCCTCAATGGGTGTAGCATACTGCTACTGTTCTATGGCCAAGTTGGGTCAATTAGGGTTCTAAGGTCGATTGGTGCTTAATGACTCCTCAGAAGACCCATATTCTCCTTGTTGCGACACAAGGGATATCGGTACAGACCAAGGTGCCACACCAACGTAGCCACTGCTTCACCCGTGTCGGTCTACGCCGGACAGGTCCCTCACAGCTTATGCTACCTAACAGGGTATCCCCAGATCCGGGTTAGGATCTATGAAACTCCAAGACAATGCCCACAATAATAAAGCAAACAAAACAAAGCAATTGAAAACATAAGTATGAGCTATCCTAAGGTACACCTCACTTTAAGTATCCCCAGCAGAGTCGCCAGTTCTGTGATCGGTGGATTTAGAACTGACTGTTTTTTAGCTGGTTTCGCGAAATGTCGCGGTAAGCAAGAGTCGCCACCGTCTTTTATTTTCTCCAACATGGACAGGACAAAAGCACAGCAAAATTCCTTATGAGATATGTTTCTCGGTTCGGGAGGTAGATTTATAGAAAGGGAAGGTGTTAACACCCTTTCTATCCATGGTTATCCATGGGCTCTTAGATACTTGCTCTTATGTTTTCAAAATGTTTGCTTTAAAATGTGAGTGGGTTTGAAAGAAAAAAAAAGTTTCTTTGAAAGATTTCTGAATAACTCTTGTATCTGTCCTCAAGAGTGTTTGAAAAATTTGTTTTGAAAGCTTTTGAAAGTGTAAGGTGTGAAAAGTATGTTGTTTGTTTTTGAAAAGAGCAAGTATCTATGAGTCATCTACCTACCCTAAGGAATTAAGCTGTGTAAGTGTCCTTTAGGTAGCGCCATCCCACCATTGAGAGGTAGGTAGCACCACCGTTGGAGGTGTTCGGGTCAATTTGATTGTAGGGACAGTGTGGTCACCGAAGCAACAGTTAGGACACCTTAGAAGCTACCCTTATGTCCTTGATCCTTTTTTAATCCGAGGCAACCGTTTCGAGGCAACTGTTCCGAGCCAACTGTTTCGAGGCAACTGTTTCGAGGCAACTGGATCATGGACATAAGTACCGCTAAGACGTCCTATACTTGACGACCACTTTTTGAAGGCAACAAGTGAGGCGTACCCTAGAAGTGGTGTGTATATTTGTGTGTTGTATTCAGTTAATGTTTGTCTTGTTAATTAGTGAGCTACGAGTTGTTTTTATTTACATACATTCTTTCATGCAAGTTAACAGTTAAGGGGTGCGGAAAGTAAATTGCGGAAAAATAAATCCTACGCTATTACAAGGCGCGGGTCTATACATCGCCAAAAATTACAAAGACCCGTTTTTTAGTAAATGAGTACGGAAAGTAAATAAAAACAGTAAAGTCCTAATTACTATTACATGTCCGGAGCAATTACATAATAATAAACTGTGCGTGAATTAAATCGGAATGTTCTAAGGGTGTTGACCCTTTTTAGAAAAGAAAATTGATTTTTTTGGTCTTTTTGGTAATTAAATGAAATTAAAAACTAATTAATGACTAATTGATTATTTTAATTAAAAGAAAATATTTTTTTGTTTTTTTTTTATGTTTTTATGAAATAAAATAAAAATGAAAGAAACAAAATTAAAAGTTAATCCTAAATCTAAGTTATTTTAATTATTTAAGAAAAGGAATTACAATTGCCTAATTAAACTATTTTGGTTAATATTTATTTACAAAATAAAATAATAATAATGATAATAATTTTAATTCTATTTTTTGGTTTTTTTATGAAAATGTGCTAATTAAGTTAATTGTTAATAATAAAAATAATTAAAGGGTTAACAATTAAAAATAAGAGAAAATGACAAAACAAAAAATAAAAAGAAGTAAAACTAAGGGGGTGTGGGCCAAATAGGAGGTTTATTGAAGCAATCCAAGCCCTCTGAAATCTAAGCTACGTTTGACTTTCATGGTTGCCTGCAGCGTGCTTGACTCCAGACCATGGTGTGCTACACTTTTTGTCCTTTGGATCTGCGTTGATGACATATGGCAGCGCTGGGAAGTGGGACTTATGATGCACCTCATATTAGAATCTGCACAGGAAAACGTTGAAGAAAATAATATGGAAATTATAAGGGACCTGGGAAGAACTTACAGCACGGTATGAGCCTCAGGACTTGGCAAAGGTTGCTTTAGCCACATGCTTGTTTTGATCTGAAGATGCTCGCAACTATGTTTTAGAACTCTCACTTTTTGAATAATTTTTTGTTTTGCTCTTGGCCGTTTCTGCACACACCCTTTTTTGAATGAGGTTGGGAAGGCTTGTATATATAGTAATGTAAAGTGTATCAATAAGAATAATGGTCATTAAGCCTTTGCATTCATGTTTGAGATTATACCATGAACTCCATTGAAATAACTTTCCATTTTTGTGTCAAATTTGAATTCTTGCTTGGAATAGGCCCTTGCACGAATTTGGAATGTGTTTTAAGGTGTATCAAAGTTAATCATTACAAAATATATCCCTCCATTAATTTCTTTGATTTTTATTTGATTTTAAAAGATTTAAAATGAATTAAATCAAATAAAATTAAATAAAAATGGAAAAATTAATTTTAAATCTTGAAATAAATTGTGGGACACGTGGGAGGCATGGCAAAGCTGAATCAAGTGGAAAAAGTGGTCCCCTTTTGTCAAAAATGAAATTTCAAGGATAATTGACTTTGGCCATTTCACAAAAATTTCCCAACTTCTCAAATGCATATCTTGCTCAATTTTGAAGCTATGAACATGTTCTTGGACATTTTGGAAAGGTCTTGAAGTCCTCTAACTAATGTCTTTGGTCCCATGTCATTTTGATTTATCAATCTCAAGTTATGGTCTTTGACTTAAAGTGCCTTTTTGTTGACTTTTGAAAATGACCTATAATGTTGAAATTGATAACTTTTTGTGAGAGAATTTCTTGGACTAGGAGTGTGAAGATGAGTTGTAGGAAATGTCTTCCTCTTCAAGATGAGCATTGGATGGGATTTTTCTGATGAACCATGAAAAAGTTATGCCTTGGTCAAGTTACAGTTGACTTTTCAACTGTCCAAAAATAGAAACTTTTGCATCTTGATGATTTTTGAGCCATTCTTGTGGAATCATGGTCAAGACTTGACCAAATGATGATTGTGGCTTCAAAATAATATGTTGACCATAAATTTTTACTTTTGACTGCCAAATGACCATTTTGCCCCTGTAGTTGACTGTGGAGCAATTAGGGTTTTTGACTGTGCAACTTGACCTTGTGATCCTTGAAACTTGACATGTAGGTGCTTGACAATGTTTATGAGCATATGGGACTTGATTGAGCCCCTTGAAAACTTCAACTTCCTTGCAAGAACCAAAACCCTAGTTTGACTGGCTTAGGAGGATGGTTGACTGTGTAGCCCTTGAGTAGACTTTGAAGATTATGGGAGGGCAAATTTTGGGGTACAACAGTATGCTTTTGAACAGACCTCGCTGATGATGTACATGCATTTCTTCCAAATCCTAAAAACCGGAGTTATAAGGAAGATAATCCCTAGTCAACCCCTTCGAGCCAAAGAAGTAGGAGTTTTCTGTTCTAAAAAAATTGAAACCTTTGATTTAAACCTGGGGCAGGGTAGTCTCTCAGTTAATTCAAAAAAAAGAGATGCGCATTAAAGTCGCAAAATCTCAGTTCGGAATACAACGAATGACATCAAAAAACATTCCTTTGGAACCAAAAGACGGTGATGGTTGTTTGTCTCATAGGCAGTCATTACCTCTCAAAAGAGAAAAGCCCACTGAGCCAAAACCTATAAAGGAGGCTTAAGAAAGTAGGGCATCTCGCTGATTGTAATCTCGAAAACAGGAACAGTCAGGCAAAAGTTAGGGATAACAAATCAAAAGAACAAGGTCATTACAAATCCTCAACAACATAAAAAATGTTGCAAAAAATGATGACTGCCTCCCAATAAATTCAATTGGTGAACCATCACCCAAAAGTCGTTCCAAACTCGAATAGAGTGCGACGCACAATTAACTGAGTTTAGGATTGAAGGACATCACGAAGAGCGGGTGGGTACAAATATACTTTGAGCCTTTATCTTTTGTTTCTTAAACCATGAGCCAGGCCACGTTACAACCCTTCAAAAGTCCTAATTGAAGCATGGGTTAGTTCGAAAGCATACTGTTACAAAAGGTATCTTGACTCCTGTAAGGCTTTGCCCTCAATCTTGTGTTGAATTTGTCTTATAAAAAGTTTTCTGCTAAAAAACACATTTTTCAAAACTTCGAGACAAACATAAACTTTGCATTATTTGAATATCGTTGTTTGCACATGGTTTACTTGTTTAACAGCGAAGAAATTCATACGGTGAATGTTCGGAAGAACGAAAGCTCTCTCGGTGAGTAAAATCACTTCAAGTGGGATGATACTCCCATTGCAAAAATCTCCCGTCAACAAAAAGAGACTTGGTTTGGTATTGTCCAACAAATCTGAGGCAGTCCAGTCAAGATTTCAACAAATCTTTCAAAATCCATTTAACCTAGGGTAGTCTAGTCAAGATTTCAACAAATCTTTCAAAATCCATTTAACCTGGGGCAGTCTAGTCAAGATTTCAACAAATCTTTCAAAATCCATTTAACTTGGGGAAGTCCAGTCAAGATTTCAACAAATCTCTCAAAAGTTCTGTGAACTTGGGGCAAGTCTCCTTCATCATCACTTGGGGCATTCGAATGTCAAGAGCGCTCAAAATTTCCTTCATCACCTGCTGGAAGTTGCGGTCATCATCACAAATTCCTTCATCACTTGTTGGAACTCTCGGTCGTTCAAAATTTCCTTCATGACCTGCTGGAAGTTACGATCAACATCACAAATTCCTTCATCACCTGTTGGAAGATACGGTTTCAGATACGCTCTAGACACGGTAGCCATTCTGTCACTCATTCAGATCCCAGTTACAGTTTCAGATACACTCCAGATACGAAAGTCATTCTGCTACACATACAGATCTCAACTCTAAGATATGGTTTCAGATACGCTCCAGACACGGTAGCCATTCTGTCACTCATTCAGATCCCAGTTAGAGTTTCAGATACACTCCAGATACAGAAGTCATTCTGCTACTCATACAGATCTCAACTCCAAGATACAGTTTCAGATACGCTCTAGACACAGTAGCCACTCTGTCACTCATTCAGATCCCAGTTACAGTTTCAGATACACTCCAGATACGGAAGTCATTTTGCTACTCATACAGATCTCAACTCCAAGATACAGTTTCAGATACGCTCCAGACACGGTAGCCATTCTGTCACTCATTCAGATCCCAGTTACAGTATCAGACTACCGCGAAGCCTGGATTACGACCAGATAGTGGTATCTCCTAAGAGCAAGCTATGAAGTCTGAATTCGACCGGATAATAGTTTAATCCCCAACAAATTATTGTGAAGCCTGGATTACGACTAGATAGCAATACAAGTTTCTGTGAAGCCTGGATTACGACCAGACAGCAGCCAAGAATACTACGAAGCCTGGAGTCGACCAGATAGTGGTATATCTTTAACAAGAGCCGTGAAGCCCGAATTCGACCGGATAACAGCTCAAAAAGTTATTGTGAAGCCTGGATTTCGACCAGATAGCAATACAAGTTTTTGTGAAGCCTGGATTTTGACCAGATACCAATACAAGTTTTTGTGAAGCCTGGATTACGACCAGATAGCAATACAAGTTTCTGTGAAAGCCTGGAGATCAACCAGATAACAGTTAACCGTTAACAGAATGAAGACTCTCATCCTTAAAACCTCAGAAGATTGGTATACTCCCAATTTCTAACCGTTAACAGAATGAAGACTCTCATCCTTGAAACCTCAGAAGATTGGTATACTCCCAATTTCTGACCCTTACCAGAATGAAGGCTCTCATCCTTAAAACCTCAGAAGATTGGTATACTCCCAATTTCTGACCGTTAACAGAATGAAGACTCTCATCCTTGAAACCCCAGTAGATTGGCATACACCCAAGCTCCAGATATCCCCAACAGAGTGAAGATTCTCATTCTTAAAGTGGCATACAACTTAAACTCCTGAACTTCTTCCAGACAAGAATAAGCTTTTCGGAATCCTGAGTTTTACTCTCCAACAGGATAGCTACTTTTCAACAGTATGGCTATTCCCCACAGAATTCTTAATTCCCCAAAGCAGAATGAAGACTCTCATTCTCAATTCCTCACAGAGTATTCAGATATTCTCCAGTGAAGATTCCCTCAAAACAAGAATCCCCAGTAGATTGGCATACAACCCAAGCTCCTGATTCCCCAACAGTGGTTCCAAGACTTCTCATTTTCAACAATCCCCTGCAGCAGACAAGGATTTACTTTCCCCAGCATTAGTCAAAGATTTCATTATCCAGGATTCGTCTTCCTCAGCAAGACAGCTACTCAGCTTACATGTGCATCCATCACATTCATATCACAAACATTGATGAAGTACAATTCATTACATCATACATATCATGCAACATAACTTTGTGTTTAGCTAACATTTTGTCCTTTTCAGGATAAGAATAAAAGGCTGTCATTAACAATCATTCAGATGCAGTTTTACACAGACTCATCATCAGGCAACCCTACACCAGTTCCTTCTTCAGCTCCTCCACTTCTGAAAACAGTTTACGGATTCTCCAAACACGGATGTTAATCTATCGCTTGTTCAGACTCAACTTTTGAAAACAGTTTACGGATGCTTCCCAGCATGGATGCTGATCTATTGCTTATTCAATTTCAAGACTTCTGAAAACAGTTCACGGGTTCTCCAGATACGGATGTTAACCTATCACTTGTTCAGATTCTACACTTCTGAAAACAATTTACGGATTCTCCAAACACGGATGTTAATGTATCGCTTGTTCAGACTCAACTTTTGAAAACAGTTTACGGACGCTTCCCAGCATGGATGCTGATCTATTGCTTATTCAACTTCAACTTCTGAAAACAGTTTACGGATTCTCCAAACATGGATGTCAATCTATTGCTTGTTCAGACCCCCTAGTCCAGAGATGTTCCAAAACATGGACACCTTTCTGATACTCATTTCTTTCACCTGCAACATACATTCCAGATGGCATCTTTAAGCCCATCCCCTGACAAGACTTTGTCACATCTCCAGATGGCATCTTTAAGCCCATCTCCAAATGGCATCTTTAAGCCCATTCCCGCATCCATGTCGTGACGAGTGCAAATTTACGGGCACTCTAGTGTCCAATCTCCTTTTACCTTCGAGACGCGAAAGGCAAACTTGCCAATCTAACTCTTCAGGTTCAAGAAGATTGAACAGGGGCAACTGTTGTACCCCAAAATTTGCCCTCTCTTTTTCACAAGAAATCACAGCTTCGGGCTTTTCCTGATTTTTCAGATTGGCTTAAGAATCGGTCAAACGGACTTTTTCTTATCAGTCTATCTAAATTAGGGTTTCCATTGACTTTTGAATCAGTCCAAGCAGATTATTAGGTTTTAGTGATTTGGTTGAGTTTGGCTCAGGGTTTGACCAAGCAGACGCTTCTTTGGTAATAAATCCACAATTAGGGTTTGCACGCGCATTTTCAGAAGAATTTGAATCCACTGTGTCTTAATTGACTGTCACATGGTTTTGACGCTTGTTCAAGATTCCTGTTTGTTTCTCAAAGTCTAAACATCTGGGATATGGGTTGAGGCTTCTGATTGAGAGTTTGAAATATTGGTTTAGTCAGTGAAATGAAAGACGTATGGACATTTGTTTGTTTGAATGTGCATTGCTATTGGTTATTTGGAATGCCGGGCTTATTGTTGGTTAATACAAGGCTAGAAGAGTGCGACGTTTGTTGATTATTTATAATTTCTAAGTTAAGATTATTGGGATAACTTCCAATTATTATAATTCAAGAAATTTAAGTAATTAAATAAACAAGTGCAGAAGAATTAAAAGAATTAACTGACAAAGGATTTTTTTTATTCATTTTCAATTATTGTTACAAATGTTTATTTGATACAGTAAATTTATTTACAGTGTTACAATGACATTTATTACAATGATTAAAATAAATTAAATCTATATCCTAAGTTTCTTGAAGTCTTCATCTTTTACCGCTGCTTCCTTTGCTCAACTGATATTTACCTGCAAAAAGAGAAGAAAGAAGTCAACACAGATGAATTAAAAAAAAAGGGCATTCTCAGACAGATAATTAAAACTCATCATTAAAGGTGTTGGCTGGAATGAGTTTGTTCGTCCTCTCTGCAAATCGCAAGAAGATGTCTCTTCTTGGTTCACAAAGAGGGAAATTAAATGTTTGCAAGCATGAATTAATCAAATACAAAGCTGCATAAATTCAAATTGGCAAAAAAGGCAAACCAAACTGAAATGCCAAACAAACTGCATAAGTGCAAATTATCCAAGAGACAATTCAAACTGTCAAAGAAACTAAACCAAATTACATTGTCAAACTGAAAATACCAAACTAAGTCACAAGTACAAAACTGTCAAAAGCTGTCAAAGAAAGCCAATAAAGCTGTTAACAAGTACACAAAAGCAATGCAGAAAATCTGGAGGCAAGAAGATATGCAGAGGAAAGACAAGATGCAAGCAAGCTTGTAAGAGTACGTTTTATCATCATTTTCTGGCCAAAACCTTTTCAGAGACAGTTATTCTAAAGCATTAAAATATGCTTTTCTGATAGAGAGAGAAAAGAGAGAGAGAAGTAGAGGCTTACAGGCAAGCTTAGAGATAAATATAACAAATCAGAACACTGTAAAAGAGGGCATAACACATAAAGAAAAAGGCCACAAACTGTAAACACAAGGACATCCTGCCTGTAACCACAATAAGCCTTCAAGCAAGCACAACCTAACCTGCCCTCAAGCAAGCAAAACTCACAAACCTGTTACAGAAACAAACTTACAAAACCAAGCAAGCCTGTTACCAGCAAACCCTTCAAGCTAGCAGATTTTCAAACCTGCTAAAACACCAACTTCAAACCTGTGTTAAAAAACAACCAAAACCTTGAAGCCTATCAAAGCCTGCCTTAAACAAGCAAGCAAACTGATAAACCCCCAGCCTGCATACAACCTGAAGCCTACATAATAGAACTTGCCTTAAACTTATTCAAACACGAAGCCAAAGCCCTAAAGCGTTGCATACTGCCTCAAGTCAGTTCAAACAGCAAGCCTTTCAAAGCCTGCTCTAAACTACCTTAAGCCTGTATCAAACAACCAGAGGCAAGCCTAAGAAATCAACAAGTCTGTATCATACAAACTTCCACAAACCTGCTAAAACCTTCAAACTGCCAGAAACCTACCTCCAGCCTGCATAAGCCCTGAAGTCTGTCAAACACGAGTCAAGCTTACAAACTGCATAGCATTCAAGCCAAAAGCATCTCAGATATCATCTTCATCAAAAGCAAGCATCCTCGGAGCCAAGCTCATCACAAGATCAAACAAATCAAGCAAAAGAGAGGAAGAATATTCATAAGTGGCTATCCTAGGGTTTTCAGATTTATAGCATATCATCATAAAACCAAAACAAGGCTAAAAGATACGAGATACCAGGAAGCTCTTGTCACCGTCATCGCGCTCCCTCGCCCGGCCGCCTAAGGCGCCTCCTGTCCACTTCTCCGCCTCCTCTCCCAAAGCAAAAGCCCTAAGGTATCGATCCCTCTTCCTTTTGTTTTTCTCTACATCTCATAATCCAAACATAAACAACACATAAAGATCAGAGTATGTAAAGGTTCAATAACATGCATGATTTTTCAAAGCCCTAAAACACGAAGACGAAAAAGACTGAGAAATCGTTACCTTTTATCACCGCCAGGGTACGACCATGGAGGGAGGAGAGTGGATATGGCGCCTGGTAGCCTGAGGCGAAGTGGAGGATATCAGAAGCCATTGTTGGAGAAGGATGAAGAGGCGAAGAAGAGAAGCGGTGCCGTTTGTAACATTGTAACCCTATTTTGAACAAAACAATTCAACCCTAACAATAAAAACTTGTGAAACGCTTGGGCCTGCTGTTGTACCCCAAAATTTTCCCTCCCATTTCTCATTAATTTCTCATCACAAAGCCCTTGAAACTCAAGATCCAGTTAGGGTTTCACCTGCTCAAGACTTCTCCTTGCACTGTTGACCCAAATTAGGGTTTGTGTTTGCACAGAGATTTTTTGACCTAAAATGTCTAAGATGACTTTCATGCTTCCTATTGGACTCCCAAGTTCATCCACACCAAGTTTCAAGTCTTGATTCCAAGTTTTGCCCAGTCAATTGGACAGTTGACCTAGAAATCAGCTGTATTGGGGAAAAAGTCAATTGTGGCCAATTGACAGTCAAATCTCATGAAAATTGACCCACATCAAAATTATGAACTCACATGAACCATTTGATCAAGTTTGGATCACAATTCCACAAGAAATTTGATCAGATCACCAAAAGGGCAAAATGGTCATTTTTAGGGTTTTGACTGCACAAAGGCAATTTTTGACTGTTTGACCTAGCCAATGGAAAACCAAGCTCACATATGGACTCAAGGACCCCATGGAATTGTCCTAACATGCTCAACAAGTTCAAAAGATCCCAAATGCACAAGATTGACAGTTGAATTTCCCAGCCAATTGATCAATTTTGACTGTATACTGAAAAGTCAAACTTTGACTTTTTGGTCAAAATCAAGAGTCAAGATTCATTTTTCATCAAAACATGCCAAATCATGAAACTTGTTCATCAAGAAATCAAGAATTGCAAATTAGGGTTTGAAATGAGAATTTTTCATAACTTAGAATTTTTCTAAGTTATGAAAAACCCTAATTTTTTCCTAACTTTGCCCCACTTTCTCACCAAGATTCATTTGGATTCAAGCAAAAGTCAAAACATGAAAGTTGTAGCATATTGCATAATCTACAACTTTGATTCACAAAGTTGTCCCAAAAGAGGCTTGTATCTCAAGTTACAATTTTTGGAACAAGGGTACCAAACCATTCTTAACTTAGTGAAAATTTGACCTATTTTAGGCAAGGTTTTTACCTAACTTCAAGACCATTTTTCACATACTTCCACTTGGCATTTATATTTTCATTTCAAAGATGGATTGTAATACACATTCCAAGCTTTCCAAAATGTCAAAGAACTCATCAAACAACTTCATGGTTAGGGAGAATCGAATTTGGCAAGTTGGGAAAAAGTCACTTTGATTCATGGCCATGTACATGTTCATAACTTGTGCAATTTTTCAAATCAGCATGCAACTTGATTACAGGCCTCTAAACCATCCAACACTCATAAATTTAATGCAAACTCATTGTGCCAAGACCATGTTCTATGTGTTCAAGCATTGCATAGTGGTTTAATCCATTTTTAGATAAAGCATTTTATCCATTTTGGAAAAGTTTCACTTTATGTCAAAATACAATCCAAGCAAGGACAGTGCAAATCTCTTTGGCACAAGTTATTAGACTAATTACACTGATCAATGCCAAGTTTTGCTGCACATTAGGGGGGCCTCTATCAGCCTAGAAACTCAAGTGGCCATCTCTTGCTTAAGTGTGAAGAAATGTGGCATTTTGTACAACAACTTTCATCTCAGCTAAAGGACCCTTAAGCAAATACTTTGTACACCTTCAAGACATCCTAACTGAGCTAGAACACGACTCCAACACCTCCATTGCCCTCTAGAACACAGAACCACCCTCAAACTGCCCAAACAGAGCACCTGCTGCAGTTTGAGTGTCAACTCTCATCCCTTCCATGCACTCTTGCTAAAACCACCTCAAATACATCCCATAACATCCCTTGAAGCTAATCAAAACTTCAAACACGACCTGTAACACTCCCAGGCAGGATCACCATTTTCATTTTCTTGTTTTGCAGCTGAGGTTCCATAGCACGATTCAAAAAGTTTCAAGACAAAGTAAAGCTTGGAATAGCATCCCTGGACATCAAGGAAGTTGTACCAATCATCACCTTGCTCTGAAAGTACCTCCATCATCAGATACAACTTCAACTGAACAGGTATCTTCTTGAACTTCTAACTCTTAATGTAGGCATTGTTAGTTCTAGGTTTGTGAATAAAAAGTGTTCTACTCATGCCCCTGAATTTGTACATACTTTTACTTTCCATTTATTTTGCCTGAGCTATGAGAATTTAAGGTCTGAATGTTGGTAAAAAGTTAGGTTAGGATTTGGGAATGATAAAATTCTCTCTCATTTCTGAGAGTTAGGATGAGTTCTTTACATATTTAGAATCGTGGCTTGATGATTAACATTTCTTATGTTGTAAGTTTGTGCTAAAACTCAAGGAATCAGGATGTTTGAATTCATGAACAAGGCGCGCGTTTTTGTCACAGTTCTGGCCAAAGGTTGAAGACAAAGTCTTCTTGGGCTGGGCCTGAGTTGATTTCTTATTTGCACCCTATTTTTGCTTTGGAACCCCCTTGGCCCATTGTGTTTGTTTGAAGGATTTTTTGACTTTTTCTTGTTATGTTTGACTTATTTATTTTTCCTAGTAATATTAAAA
This sequence comes from Vicia faba, assembly GCA_948472305.1. NCBI lineage: Eukaryota > Viridiplantae > Streptophyta > Magnoliopsida > Fabales > Fabaceae > Vicia > Vicia faba. The sequence goes on along the minus strand of OX451740.1, from coordinate 1,065,538,200 downwards.
ACATAAAAAAAATATTTTTTACACCATTTTTATATTTTTTAGGTATTTATTTGTTTATATGGACATTTGTACATAAATAATATATAAATACTATTATTTAGAAAAAATAGAAAAATAATGCAAATATATTTTATTTCTGATTTTTATTTCATCTTCTCTTTTGAAAACATTTTATATCAAAAATACTTTTTTTATAAATATTAAATATTATTATTTTGTATATATAATACATATTTAGTAAATAATAAAGATATTTATATATATATTAGTATATTTAGGCAAATAATACAAAAAATATATGCATTTTTATTTTATTAATATTTGACATAAAAAATACTTTTTTATAAATACACTTCATTTTTATTTTATTTTGTATATAATTATTAATTATTGTACACATTAAATAAATAATACCTTTTATTTAAGAATTAGGGTTTTCCTCTTAAAACACAAAAAACTCCAAAAAATAATACTTTTTTTTATTTTGTTTATTTGACATAAAAATACTCTTTTTGTCATACACATAAAAACATTTTTCGCATCTTGCATATTTATTTTATTTCTATTTAATTTGTGCAATTAAATATCTTGTAAATAATTCCAAATTGATGTAATAGCTAGGTTTAAATTCCTTGTCAAAACCCCCATTTGAACATTTGTACCCCCCTTCCCATATTATGTTGTAATAGTGTAGGAACTTTACTTTTCACACTTTAACGCTTTCTAAATATACCATGCCAGAATTAGGGTTTGTATGCAAATAAAAACAACAAAATAGTTTGACCTAATTTCAAGATAATCAAGCATGAAAATGGACAACACATATCACACTTGCACCCCTAGGGTATTCCACTTGTTGCCTTCAATAAATGGGCCATATTGCATGTTAGGTCTCTTTGGGCAAAAACAAAACAAACAATCAAATGATCATAGTCCCTCGATGACGCTTTCGAAAGTTGCCTAAAAATGATCAAGTCCCTTTCAAGGAAAAATTGCCCAAAGATACTTAGTACCATTGCAATTATGTTCTAAACGATGACCCGCGCCCGTCCCTTTCACATCCTAACACAAGATTGTCCACCAAATGCAATGGTGGAACAAAATTGTTAAAAGGGTTAAAACATAACAAAAATCTTTGAGAACTTTAGGGTAGATAGCTCTTAAGTACTTGTCAACTTGCAAAACAAAAACACTTGCCTATTTTTCAAACCACACTTCACAATCACTTTCAAAATAACATTCAAAAACCTTGAAACATCTTTTCAAAAAGACAAACACCTTTTGTAAAACATTCGAGTAAAGAATTGTTACAAGGGTAGCCTAGCCAAGGCATCTTTTTCAAAACATTTTTCAAAACCACACACAAAGCACCATTTCAAACAATTGAAAACCAAGGCAAGTTGATCTAAGCAAGTACCTAAGAGCCCATGGATAACCATGGATAGAAAGGGTGCTAATACCTTCCCTTTCTATAATCTACTCCCCGAACCCAAGAAAATATCTCAAAGGTTTTTGCTGTGCTTTTTAAACCTTTCCTTAGGATAAAATAAAAAGTCGGTGGCGACTCTTGCTCAACCGAAACATTTGCGAAAACAAACGCAAAACCACAGTCAGTTCTCCCACCGTATCACAGAACTGGCGACTCTGCTGGGGAGTATTAATAAGTGGAGTAAACTTAGGGCTTAGATCACCCTCTTGCATGACTAATTGTTTGAATTAATTGCTTTATATCTTGGCTCTATTGTTTGGGTTTGCAATCCTACACCCGGATTTTGGGAAACATTCATAGATAGCAATACATTGTGGAAACTGTGCGGGGTATACCGACACGGTCGAAGCAATAGCTATATTAGTGCGACATATTTGTGAGTACCGGTAACCCTTGAGTTCAATCAAGGAGAGTACGGGGCCGCTGAGTGATGTCACTAAGCACTAATGACCTAGAACCTTACTTGACCATCTTGGCCTTTTATTAGGGGTAGTGAGATGACCGGCTTTGGTGCAGTCCGAAGTTGGTAGATACTCGATACTACACTCATTGAGGGTTGTTTTCTTGGAATATTTTGGTCGCTAGTTAAGTGGTTAAACCGAAACAATGAACAATGAAAACAATCCAGTGATATTGAGCTCCTTAGAACCCGGTTACTATTTATAGGACAGGTTTTTAAGCCAACTACACTCAAGAGGGTACTTACCTATGAAACCCCATGCAAGCCTGAAACTAGGGTTTGGTGTGATTTGCTTGTACATATGTTTGTGCATACATCATAAACATCATAAAGCATCATATACATTCACTCACCATTTTAAGGGTTTGGATCTTCATCTTTGTTCTTGTTTTGTAGGTCATGGAAATTCCTCGCAGAAAAACCATCCAAGTCAACCTTGTGAGAATCTCTCCTCAACTCAAGGAGCTCACCTCAAGAATTCCGAAAAGCTCATCCTTCAGTGAAAGACATGGTAGACTGCTCAGCTTAGTCAACACCAACATTGAAGAAGACATGATGAAAGTGCTATTCCAGTTCTTTGACCCTCTTCACCACTGTTTCACTTTCCCTGATTACCAGTTGGTGCCCACTTTGGAGGAGTTTTCTCAACTCCTAAGAATCCCTATCCTTAATCAACTACCCTTCAACGGTACGGAAAAGGAACCAAAGCCGGAAGATGTTGCTCGAGCATTACATCTACAACCATCCGACATCAAGGGGCATTGGGAAACCAGAAGCGGCGTCAAAGGATTCTTAGCAAAATTCTTGTTTGAGAAGGCACAAGAATGTTGGAATTTATTGGACCTACAAGCCTTTGAAGAAATTGTGGCACTCCTTATCTATGGGTTGGTCTTGTTCCCAAATCCTGACCAATTGATAGATGTCAACGCCGTCAAAATCTTCTTGTCCAGAAATCCAATACCAACATTGCTTGGGGACATCCTTCACTCATTTTACACACGAACAATGAGACAAAGGGGTGTTCTCATGTGTTGTACTCCTCTCCTTGCAAGGTGGTTTATTTCGCACCTTCCACAATCTGTCTTGAAGAATGACCAAGGCTCAAGGTGGTCCCAACGGTTGATGACTCTTACTCACTCTGATGTACATTGGTGTTCTCGGTCCATAGAAAATGTCATCATCGTCGATCGTTGCGGAGAGTTTCCTAATGTTCTTTTACTTGGAATCAGAGGAGGTATCACCTACAACCCTTGCCTAGCTTTGAGGCAATTTTGATATGCACGGAGGGATGGCCCTCATGACATGTTGATTCCTGACCTAGTTTTTGACTTCGACAACGATGCGCATGGACTTCGCCAAAGATTCATCAGAGCTTGGGGAATACCCAACAAGGTTGATAGCAAGACTCTGGGACACAAGAACTCCATCCCTCTTGAGCCTTATCTCAAGTGGGTACGAGTCCGAGCCCAAAGTCTGATGATGCCTTATCCTCACGTACTCCCTGTGATTAAAGAGCCCGTCAAGGAAGGAGAGGTTCCCTACACCATCCTACATCCTGACATGCCTACATCGTGGGAGGAAATGCAGAAAAGTTGGATTCAGCTCAAGGAAGAACGAAACACTTTTGAAGCTAGCTTCTACGCCAGCGAGAAAAAGGTTTTAGAGCTCACCCGCCGACTCCATGAGCAAGAGGCCCTCAACACCTACATCGCACCAAAGAGGATGCGCAATGTCTTTTTACCTTGAGAAGTTGTTTTTGTAATATTTGGCCCATGGGGCATTTATGTACTAACAAATTCCTTCTTATTAATATGACGTGCGTTCTTCTTTGTCTGCAACAATTTTGAATGTTCTAAATCCTTGAATGCATTGCATACACAAGCATATCATTCATCATGTGCATAAGCAGGTCTCACTCCAGGTTTCCTTATATGTCTGTTGTTTATTTCAGTAGGATGGATCTCGAGCAAACAGTCAAAGACCTACAAGCTCAGAATGCACAGTTCCAGCAACTCCTGACGACCTTGGCTAAGGGTCAGGAGGATCTCAAGACCTTGCTGGGGAATAAAGACCCAGTGAAAAAGAAGAAAAAGAGACTCGGGGTGGCTACTTTAGGGAGAAGATTTGACGGAGAGGTCATGAGAGTGCTTGAATTTCCTCCTACTTCTGATGAAGGGACCAGTAAAGGAGGTGGGGCTGCGGTACCTTCCGAGTCTGATGTGGAAGAAGAGGAGGTTGAAGAGGATGAAGACTATTCTGACCAACAATACCCTCCAGCTGATGATAAATACAAAGGGTTAGAAGACAGGTTGGCCGCCATGGAACTACAAAGAGTACCGGGTTTGGATTTTGAAGACTTGGGTTTGGTTGTCGGGATTGTGATTCCCCCAAAGTTCAAAGTGCCAGTTTTTGTGAGGTATGATGGGCTGTCCTGTCCAAAAATGAATCTCAGGTCCTACGTGAGAAAGATCCAACCCTATACGGCAGATAAAAACCTTTGGATCCATTTCTTTCAAGACAGCCTTTCTGGGGCTCAATTGGAGTGGTTTTATCAGCTAGAGGGAACCAGCGTCCGAAATTGGGAAGATTTGGCCACCGCCTTTTACAAACAATATCAGTATAATTCTGACCTTGCTCCTACTCGTACCTAACTTCAGGGTATGTCACTAGGAACAGGCGAAGGATTCAAAGAATATGCACAAAAATGGAGGGATTTGGCTGGCAGGGTGCAGCCTCCTTTAACCGACCGTGAACTTGTTGATATGTTTCTAGGGACCCTATCTGGGCCATTTTTCAATCATCTGATTGGTAACTCTTCCGCGGGGTTTACCGATTTGATCTTAACAGGCGAAAGAATAGAAGCTGGCATCAAGTCAGGAAAGATTCAGAAGGGTGTCGCTGCAAGTGTTGAGAAGAAGCCTTTTAAGAAGGAAACGGATGTTGTATACTCCCAAAGAAGAGCAGGGAAGACTGAGCGCCGGCCAACTGTAGGGGCCGTAATGATTCAAAACCCTTCAAGTGAGCAGCCTCGCTATAACCAATCCAGACCAAATCAGCAACAGGCGGAACGGCCACAACGGCAGTTCACCCGTATTAATATGACTCCAGCGCAAGTACTTCCCCATCTGTTGAAGTTGAATCTCGCCACTATCAAAGAGGCACCAAAGAATGTGAATACGTCATCTCCGCATTATCATCCTAATGCTAAATGCGCCTACCATTCTGACAGTGTCGGGCACGACACCAATGATTGTTGGGCACTCAAGCATAAAATCCAAGACCTGATAGAGGCGAAGGAGGTGGAGTTTGACGCTCCGGAGAAGCCTAATGTGATATCTGCTCCCATGCCAAAGCACGGCCGAAATGTCAATGCCATCGAAGAAGATCTGTATGTTGCTGATGTCAATGATCTGATAACTCCATTGTTAACCATCAAGTTGGATCTGTTAAGGGCCGGGATTTTCCCGGGATGTAAAGAAGACTGCTATTGTTGTTACTCTCTGCCGTTTGATTGTATGTTACTGAAGAAAGGCATCCAAGGCCTAATGGATAGTCGACAAATTTTGTTTGAAAAAGTTTCTGCTGTTCCAACCCATACTGAAGATGTCTCAATCATAACCATTCACGCCGATCTTTCCAAGGCCGTCAGAAAGCCTGTTAAGATTACACCAGCTACAAAATCTGTTCCTTTGAAGATAACAATGCCAGGGCCTGTCCCCTATGTTTCTGAGAAGTCAATACCATGGAACTATGGCGGTGACGTCTACTACCATGGTATTAAACAAATCGAAATAACTGAAGAAAGTTCGGATGATGAAGAAGCCAACATTGGAAACATTGCAGGCACGAGCAAAATCACCCGGAGCGGGAGAATATTTTCTCCAGAGATTGCCCCTCCAAGAGCAATCTTTGGACCCTCATCTGCCGACAAGGTCATCCCTGCACCAATAAAACTCTCCGCTAGAACCCCTTTGATTGAATATGTTGTTGTTCCTAGTATTGTCCCTCCTACCGCTGCTGATAAAGGTAAGGGAATCCAAGATGAGCTCGTCAGGACGAGGGCTCAACCCTTGGTCATCCCAGAAACCTCCAAGAAAGAAATGGATGAGATCTTGAAGATAATCAAAAGGAGTGATTACGATGTGGTAGAACAACTGGGGCAAACCCCCTCAAAGATCTCCATGTTGGCACTGCTACTTTGCTCGGAAGCGCACGCTAAAGCTTTGATCAAATTCCTGAAGGCAGCCCATGTGCCCCAGGAAACCTCTTCAGATCAATTTCAGAATTGCATGGCCAGCCTGACTGCGGACAATGGATTAGGTTTCTCTGATGCCGACCTAACTCCTAAAGGTAGAAACCACAATGATGCTTTGCACATTTTAGTCGAGTGCCGAGGAACTACTCTCGCACATGTCTTGGTCGACACTGGTTCGTCGCTAAATGTACTGCCTAAGAAGGCCTTAGACCGACTAGATTGTGAAGGGTTGGAGTTGAAACCGAGTGATATTATTGTCAGAGCTTTCGATGGTTCGAAGAGAATGGTCCATGGGGAGGTTGAAATTCCCATCAAGATAGGCACTGAGGTGTTTAAATCTACTTTCTATGTGATGGACATCCGTCCATCATACTCTTGCTTGTTGGGTAGGCCTTGGATACACCATGCTGGGGCAGTCACCTCCTCCTTACATCAGATGTTGAAGTATCCTGTTAAGGGAAAGATCATTACCGTCCATGGTGAAGAGGAGTACATGATTAGCCACTTGAATTCCTTCCGGTATGTGGAGGTAGAAGGGGAGTTCATTGAGACGCCTTTTCAGCATTTCGAAGAAGTCCTCCCTGAAATAACAGTAGCAAAGTTGGCAGCTGAGGCACCGAGGCAGATGGCCAGGATGGCATCTCTGGAGGATGCAAAGGCCGCAATAAAGGAGGGGAAGAATTCAGCATGGGGACAATTGCCTGATATTCCGCATAAAACAGACAAATTTGGATTAGGGTTCACTACCGCAGGCCAGAAAGCTATGCGCCATTCGAAGATTGAAAGAGCGCCGGTCAAAATTTCTCCCTACGGAATCAACGCTTTGGAGGATGAAGACCAAGAGAGCAACATCGAAGAGTGGATTTACCCAACTGTCAAAGGAGGATTGTGTAACTGGGAGGCAAAAGACTTTGTCCCCATCACTTTTATTCATCAGTAATTTATCTGTCAAACATTTCCTATTCGGTCGGTAATATTTATTTTCAAACAATCCGTACACTATCTTTTCACCTCATGCCATGCCCGGGGCATGTAGGTCCATTTGTAAGGGTTTTGATTATTTTTCATATCCATATGCCATGTTTAATGATTCATTGGACGTTTTTCATTTGATAAACTGCTTGTGTTCATTTTCTTTCCTTTCTCATTTTTTTGTTTAAGGATGGCTATCCCTTACACACACCCACACTCACAAATGCAGGTACCCATCCACTCCGGATTCCATGGGTGACGATCCTGCTATATCCTTCAATAACTCTGAAGATCTGGTCAATCAAGCCGAGTATGAAGATGACGAAGGTTGTGAAGTACAAGGGGAACTAGCCAGACTTCTACAGCAAGAGGAAAGGGCCATCTTATCGCACGAAGAGTCATTGGAAACTGTCAACTTAGGGACCGAGGAAGACCGGAAGGAGGTGCAAGTGGGTGCCAATCTGGAACCGAGTGTCAAGGAACGCCTGATACAGTTGTTGAATGAGTATGTTGAAATCTTCGCTTGGTCTTATGAAGACATGCTGGGTTTAGACACAGACATCGTGGTTCACCGTCTCCCCACAAGAGAGGATTGTCCACCGATCAAGCAAAAAGTCCGCCGAATGAGGCCCGACATGTCTGAAAAAATCAAAGCAGAAGTGATGAAGCAATTCGACGCTGGATTTCTGGCTGTTACATCCTATCCTCAATGGGTCGCTAACATCGTGCCAGTACCTAAGAAAGATGGCAAAGTCAGGATGTGCATGGACTACCGGGATTTGAATAGGGCCAGCCCCAAGGATGATTTTCCGCTGCCACACATTGACGTTTTGATCGACAATACAGCTCAGCACAAAGTGTTTTCCTTCATGGATGGATTCTCGGGCTACAATCAAATCAAAATGGCCCCCGAGGATATGGAGAAAACAACTTTTGTCACACAATGGGGAACTTTCTGTTACAAGGTGATGCCGTTCGGGCTGAAGAACGCAGGGGTAACTTATCAACTCGCCATGGTAGCTTTGTTTCATGATATGATACATCATGAGATTGAAGTTTACGTAGACGATATGATAGCTCGGTCACAAACAGAGGAAGAGCACCTTGAACATCTAGAAAAGTTGTTTGCAAGGTTGAAAGAATATAAACTCAGGCTGAATCCAAGTAAGTGCACTTTTGGAGTTAGGTCTGGTAAACTTCTAGGATTCATTGTAAGCAACAAAGGCATTAAAGTCGATCCAGCAAAAGTGAAAGCAATACAAGAGATGCCTGCTCCCCGTACTGAAAAGGAGGTTAGAGGGTTCTTGGGGCGCTTGAACTATATTGCCAGATTCATCTCTCATCTGACTTCTACCTGTGAGCCAATTTTCAAACTCTTGAAGAAAGATCAGGTAGTCGAATGGAACGACGATTGCCAAGCTGCTTTTGATAAGATCAAGGAGTATTTGTTAGAACCTCCTATTCTAATGCCACCTGTCGAAGGAAGACCATTGATCATGTATCTGACCGTCTTGGATAACTCAATGGGGTGTGTTTTGGGCCAGCATGACGAGTCTGGTCGAAAAGAGCATGCTATTTATTACCTTAGCAAAAAGTTTACCGACTGTGAGACTCGCTACTCACTGCTCGAGAAAACTTGCTGCGCTTTGGTATGGGCTGCTCGCCGACTAAGACAGTATATGTTGACTCATACCACCTTGTTGATTTCCAAAATGGATCCTATCAAGTATATCTTCGAAAAGCCCGCTTTATCTGGAAGAATAGCCAGATGGCAGATGATCCTGACTGAGTATGACATCCAGTACACCACTAAAAAAGCTATAAAAGGGAGTGTACTAGCTGACCATCTGGCTCATCAAGCTATCGAAGATTATCAACCCATGAGATTTGACTTCCCAGACGAGGATATCATGAATTTGGACAACATTGAAGGTAGCGGACCGTATGACGGACCCGAAAAGGGATCCCGATGGACCCTGTACTTTGATGGTGCTTCAAATGCACTTGGAAACGGTATCGGCGCGGTACTCATTTCTCCGGAAGGTTGTCACACACCTTTCAAGGCCCGACTTTGCTTCAGCTGCACAAACAACATGGCTGAGTATGAAGCTTGCATCTTTGGTCTCAAGGCTGCCATAGACTTGGGGATCAAATCTTTGATCGTATTTGGGGACTCGGCTTTGGTTATTAGTCAAATCAAAGGAGAGTGGGACACCAAGCATCCCAATTTTATCCCATACAAAGAACATGTCTTGACATTGTTGCCTCATTTAGAGCAAATTACCTTCGAGCATTTCCCGCGAGAAGAGAATCAGCTAGCAGATGCTCTAGCTACAATGTCTTCCATGTTTAAACTCAACTGGGATAACGAGGCTCCCCAAATCACCATCGAGCGAATGGATGAACCGGCACATTGTCACGAGATTAATACCGAAGAAGTAGTGGAACAACCCTGGTTCCATGAAATCAAAAGGTATCTCGAGACTAGAGATTATCCCGAAGGAGCTTCCGTAAATGACAAGAAGTTCTTAAGGAAATTCGCTGCTAAATTCTTCCTGAGCAACGACATCCTTTACAAACGAAGCCATGATTGTGTATTACTCCGATGCGTAGACAAAGCTGAAGCAGAGTTGATCATGACTGAGATACACAGCGGCACATTTGGCACTCACTTGAGCGGGCATACGATGGCTAAGAAGATCCTAAGGGCAGGCTATTACTGGTCTACCATGGAAGCTGACTGCCATCAACATTCCCGTACTTGCCACAAATGTCAAGTCTACGCTGACAAATTTCATATCCCTCTGGTTCCTCTCAACGTTCTGACTGCTCCTTGGCCATTTGCAATGTGGGGCATTGACATGATTGGAGAGATCAAGCCCACGGCTTCCAACGGACATCGTTTCATCCTGGTCGCCATTGACTACTTCACCAAATGGGTCGAAGCAGCTTCCTTCGCCTCTGTTACTAAAAATGTGGTTGCCCGCTTCATCAAGCAAAATCTCATATGTCGGTATGGTGTTCCAGACAGGATCATCACAGACAATGGTACAAATCTGAATAACACGATGATCACCGCATTGTGCGAACATTTCAAGATTTATCATCACAATTCATCTCCCTATCGGCCGAAGATGAACGGTGTTGTTGAAGCTGCGAACAAAAACATTAAGAAGATTATTTAGAAAATGACAGTCACTTACAAAGACTGGCATGAGATGTTACCGTTTTCTCTGCATGGATACCGTACGACAGCACGTACTTCAACCGGGGCAACCCCATTTTCTTTGGTATATGGCATGGAAACTGTCCTGCCCATGGAAGTTCAGATTCCTTCTCTAAGGATTATGAAGGACACAGGTTTGAATGAAGATGATTGGATGCAGACCCGACTTGATCAACTCAATCTGATCGATGAAAAGCGACTCGCTGCTATATGCCATGGTCAGACGTATCAAAAACGGATGATCAAGGCCTTCAATAAGAAAGTCAGACGTCAAGTGTATCAAGTCGGAGATCTCGTCATCAAGCGGATTATCTTGCCGCAAAGTGATCCCTGGGGAAAATGGACTCCTACATATGAAGGACCATTTGTGATCAAGAGCATATTTTCTGGTGGTGCAATGATTCTGACCACCATGGACGGCGACGATTTGCCGCACCCTGCGAATGCAGACATAGTCAAAAGATACTACGCATAAAATAACCCGACAAGTCGAAAACCCGAAAGGGCGGCTTGGGCAAAAATGGGCATCCCGATGAACCGAAAACCCGAAAGGGCGGTTCAGGCAAAAATTAGGGATAAAAACAAAAAAATCTGTACACCCGGCAAGTTGAAAACCCGAAAGGGCGGCTTGGGCAAAAAGGGGTTTCCCGGTGGATCGAAAACCCGAAAGGGCGATTCAGGCAAAAGTTAGGGAATTAAAGCGTATGGCTATGTCTCGTCGGATCACTTCAAAGACAATCTCTTCATCAACTAGGTCCAGGTTTCTGATCAATTCAGTCATCGGCAAACGAAGCATTGAATGGACAGATATTCAGAGTTGTGAAGGCTATAGCGGAACGGAATCCCATGGAATTATTTCACATAGCCATCTTTATTTTGTATAAATCTTTCAATATTTACGACAAAATCCTCTTACTAGGATGCTTGTCTCCTTTGTACAAATATACTCATAGAAAGTCAATACAAATACTTTTCCCAGAAATTTGTGTCATTTCCTTCTTCTTTCCTCTTGCACTATTTATTTTATTTTGAGAAACGTCCAATGTTTTGTTAAATAGGCATATGCATTTGAACATAATCATTTCCTTATGAATCAAGAAAGAGGATTACTGATAGGTTGAAGGTACAGTTGGATATCTTGATACCCTTTCGAAGGAAACCCCCAGGAGATTTGGAATCCATATCCCCAGCAAGTCTTGAAGCTTATCCCCAGTAGATTCTGGAAGCTTATCCCCTGCAGATTACGGACGTCTCTCCCGAGATCTATTCAAAGTTATTCCTCACAAGGGCTTATAACTGGGTTATCCTCAGCTTATTGCCACGAAAGATCGCACTCGGCAAATTTCTTCCTATCCCCAGCGGAGTTCATCAGAGTTCCCCAACATAACTTATCAATACAATCCCCTAAGGAGTTTATCTTTGTTATCCCCAGCCAGAGAATCCTCCAGAACTCAAATCCCCTCAGAGTTTAAGTTTCAGTATCCCCAGCAGAGCTAAAACTTCAAACTATCAATCCCCAGCAGAACCAGACTAGTGAACCTTCTCCCCACGGAGATACTTCCCACCAAACTGAAGATTCTCAGTCTTACCTCCCCAGCATGAGTCTATTAGATTGGAACTCCCCAGTAGAAGTCATCAGGAATTCTCTTCCCCAGCAGCGGCCAAGGAATTATTCATCCCGGCAGCAGTCAAGATGCTTTTATCTTCAGCCATCTCGGATCCATCTATCCTCAGCAAGATAGCTCTCCAGCTTACATGCCCATCCATTTACATTCATATCATATAACATACATTGCATCATGCATCATAACATTGCATACAACTAACCCTTTACCTTTTCAGGTAAGATCATTCGGCAGACAAAGATCATCTTCCAAGATCACTCAGATGTGACCCAGACACGGCGACATTCTGATACTTCTTCAAATTCCTCCAGATGCAGTTTTACACAGGCTCGTCATCAAGAAACCCTACACCGGTTCCTCCTCAACTTCAAGATTTCTGAAAATAGTTCACGGGTTCTCCAAGTAACGGATGTTAACCTATCACTTGTTCAGTCTCTTCTCAAGACTTCTGAAAACAGCTTATGGATTCTTCCCAACAACGGATGTTAATCTATCAACTTGTTCAGATGCAACTTTTGAAAATAGTTTATGGACGCTTCCCAACAACGGATGCTGCTCTATTGCTTATTCAGCTCCAAGACTTCTGAAAACAGTTCACGGGTTCTCCAAGTAACGGATGTTAACCTATCACTTGTTCAGTCTCTTCTCAAGACTTCTGAAAACAGCTTATGGATTCTTCCCAACAACGGATGTTAATCTATCAACTTGTTCAGATGCAACCTTTGAAAATAGTTTACGGACGCTTCCCAACAACGGATGTTGCTCTATTGCTTATTCAACTTCAAGATTTCTGAAAATAGCTCACGGATTCTCCAAGTAACAAGACAGTTTACGGATTCCTCCCAACAACGGATGGCAATCTATTGCTTATTCAAACCCCCAGTTCAGAGATGGTCCAAAACATGGACACCTTTCTGATACTCATTTCCAGATGGCATCTTTAAGCCCATCCCCGACAAGTTTCTATCACTCTTCCAGATGGCATCGTTAAGCCCATCTCCAAATGGCATCTCTAAGCCCATTCCCGCATCCATTGCTTTGACGAGTGCAAATTTTCGGGCACTCTAGTGTCCAATCTCCTTTTACCCTCGAGTCGCGAAAGGCAAACTTGCCAATCTAACTCTTCGGATTCAAGAAGATTGAACAGGGGAAACTGTTGTACCCCAAAATATTCCCTCCCATTTCTCATTAATTTCTCATCACAAAGCCCTTGAAACTCAAGATCCAGTTAGGGTTTCACCTGCTCAAGACTTCTCCCTGCACTGTTGACCCAAATTAGGGTTTGTGTTTGCACATAGATGTTTTGACCTAAAATGTCTAAGATGAATTTCATGCTTCCTATTGGACTCCCAAGTTCATCCACACCAAGTTTCAAGTCTTGATTCCAAGTTTTGCCCAGTCAATTGGACAGTTGACCTAGAAATCAGCTGTATTGGGGAAAAAGTCAATTGTGGCCAATTGACAGTCAAATCTCATGAAAATTGACCCACATCAAAATTATGAACTCACATGAACCATTTGATCAAGTTTGGATCACAATTCCACAAGAAATTTGATCAGATCACCAAAAGGGCAAAATGGTCATTTTTAGGGTTTTGACTGCACAAAGGCAATTTTTGACTGTTTGACCTAGCCAATGGAAAACCAAGCTCACATATGGACTCAAGGACCCCATGGAATTGTCCTAACATGCTCAACAAGTTCAAAAGATCCCAAATGCACAAGATTGACAGTTGAATTTCCCAGCCAATTGATCAATTTTGACTGTATACTGAAAAGTCAAACTTTGACTTTTTGGTCAAAATCAAGAGTCAAGATTCATTTTTCATCAAAACATGCCAAATCATGAAACTTGTTCATCAAGAAATCAAGAATTGCAAATTAGGGTTTGAAATGAGAATTTTTCATAACTTAGAATTTTTCTAAGTTATGAAAAACCCTAATTTTTTCCTAACTTTGCCCCACTTTCTCACCAAGATTCATTTGGATTCAAGCAAAAGTCAAAACATGAAAGTTGTAGCATATTGCATAATCTACAACTTTGATTCACAAAGTTTTCCCAAAAGAGGCTTGTATCTCAAGTTACAATTTTTGGAACAAGGGTACCAAACCATTCTTAACTTAGTGAAAATTTGACCTATTTTAGGCAAGGTTTTTACCTAACTTCAAGACCATTTTTCACATACTTCCACTTGGCATTTCAATTTGCATTTCAAATATGGATTGCAGTACACATTCCAAGCTTTCCAAAATGTAAAAGAACTCATCAAACAACCTCATGGTTAGGGAGAATCGAATTTGGCAAGTTGGGAAAAAGTCACTTTGATTCATGGCCATGTACATGTTCATAACTTGTGCAATTTTTTAAATCAGCATGCAACTTGATTACAGGCCTCTAAACCATCCAACACCCATAAATTTAATGCAAACTCATTGTGCCAAGACCATGTTCTATGTGTTTAAGCATTGCATAGTGGTTTAATCCATTTTTAGATAAAGCATTTTATCCATTTTGGAAAAGTTTCACTTTATGTCAAAATACAATCCAAGTAAGGACAGTGCAAATCTCTTTGGCACAAGTTATTAGACTACTTACACTGATCAATTCCAAGTTTTGCAGCACATTAGGGGGGCCTCTATCAGCCTAGAAACTCAAGTGGCCATCTCTTGCTTAAGTGTGAAGAAATGTGGCATTTTGTACAACAACTTTCATCTCAGCTAAAGGACCCTTAAGCAAATACTTTGTACACCTTCAAGACATCCTAACTGAGCTAGAACACGACTCCAACACCTCCATTTCCCTCTAGAACACATAACCACCCTCAAACTGCCCAAACAGAGCACCTGCTGCAGTTTGAGTGTCAACTCTCATCCCTTCCATGCACTCTTGCTAAAACTACCTCAAATACATCCCATAACATCCCTTGAAGCTAATCAAAACCTCAAACACGACCTGTAACACTCCCAGGCAGGATCACCATTTTCATTTTCTTGTTTTGCAACTGAGGTTCCATAGCACGATTCAAAAAGTTTCAAGACAAAGTAAAGCTTGGAATAGCATCCCTGGACATCAAGGAAGCTGTACCAATCATCACCTTGCTCTGAAAGTACCTCCATCATCAGATACAACTTCAACTGAACAGGTATCTTCTTGAACTTCTAACTCTTAATGTAGGCATTGTTAGTTCTAGGTTTGTGAATAAAAAGTGTTCTACTCATGCCCCTGAATCTGTACATACTTTTACTTTCCATTTATTTTGCCTGAGCTATAAGAATTTAAGGTCTGAATGTTGATAAAAAGTTAGGTTAGGATTTGGGAATGATAAAATTCTCTCTCATTTCTGAGAGTTAGGATGAGTTCTTTACATATTTAGAATCCTGGCTTGATGATTAACATTTCTTATGTTGTAAGTTTGTGCTAAAACTCAAGGAATCAAGATGTTTGAATTCATGAACAAGGCGCGCGTTTTTGTCACAGTTCTGGCCAAAGGTTGAAGACAAAGTCTTCTTGGGCTGGGCCTGAGTTGATTTCTTATTTGCACCCTATTTTTTCTTTGAAACCCCCTTGGCCCATTGTGTTTGTTTGAAGGATTTTTTGACTTTTTCTTGTTATGTTTGACTTATTTATTTTTCCTAGTAATATTAAAAACATAAAAAATATTTTTACACCATTTTTATATTTTTTAGGTATTTATTTGTTTATATGGACATTTGTACATAAATAATATATAAATACTATTATTTAGAAAAAATAGAAAAATAATGCAAATATATTTTATTTCTGATTTTTATTTCATCTTCTCTTTTGAAAACATTTTATATCAAAAATACTTTTTTTATAAATATTAAATATTATTATTTTGTATATATAATACATATTTAGTAAATAATAAAGATATTTATATATATATTAGTATATTTAGGCAAATAATACAAAAAATATATGCATTTTTATTTTATTAATATTTGACATAAAAAATACTTTTTTATAAATACACTTCATTTTTATTTTATTTTGTATATAATTATTAATTATTGTACACATTAAATAAATAATACCTTTTATTTAAGAATTAGGGTTTTCCTCTTAAAACACAAAAAACTCCAAAAAATAATACTTTTTTTTATTTTGTTTATTTGACATAAAAATACTCTTTTTGTCATATACATAAAAACATTTTTCGCATCTTGCATATTTATTTTATTTCTATTTAATTTGTGCAATTAAATATCTTGTAAATAATTCCAAATTGATGTAATAGCTAGGTTTAAATTCCTTGTCAAAACCCCCATTTGAACATTTGTACCCCCCTTCCCATATTATGTTGTAATAGTGTAGGAACTTTACTTTTCGCACTTTAACGCTTTCTAAATATACCATGCCAGAATTAGGGTTTGTATGCAAATAAAAACAACAAAATAGTTTGACCTAATTTCAAGATAATCAAGCATGAAAATGGACAACACATATCACACTTGCACCCCTAGGGTATTCCACTTGTTGCCTTCAATAAATGGGCCATATTGCATGTTAGGTCTCTTTGGGCAAAAACAAAACAAACAATCAAATGATCATAGTCCCTCGATGACGCTTTCGAAATTTGCCTAAAAATGATCAAGTCCCTTTCAAGGAAAAATTTCCCAAAGATACTTAGCACCATTGCAATTATGGTCTAAACGATGACCCGCGCCCGTCCCTTTCACATCCTAACACAAGATTATCCACCAAATGCAATGGTGGAACAAAATTGTTAAAAGGGTTAAAACATAACAAAAATCTTTGAGAACTTTAGGGTAGATAGCTCTTAAGTACTTGTCAACTTGCAAAACAAAAACACTTGCCTATTTTTTAAACCACACTTCACAATCACTTTCAAAACAACTTTCAAAAACCTTGAAACATCTTTTCAAAAAGACAAACACCTTTTGTAAAACATTCGAGTAAAGAATTGTTACAAGGGTAGCCTAGACAAGGCATCTTTTTCAAAACATTTTTCAAAACCACACACAAAGCACCATTTCAAACAATTGAAAACCAAGGCAAGTTGATCTAAGCAAGTACCTAAGAGCCCATGGATAACCATGGATAGAAAGGGTGCTAATACCTTCCCTTTCTATAATCTACTCCCCGAACCCAAGAAAATATCTCAAAGGTTTTTGCTGTGCTTTTTAAACCTTTCCTTAGGATAAAATAAAAAGTCGGTGGCGACTCTTGCTCAACCGAAACATTTGCGAAAACAAACGCAAAACCACAGTCAGTTCTCCCACCGTATCACACCTGCCCCACGCTCCAAACCATAAGCCCAACAAATCTGGCACATACACCCCCCCTCTTGTTTTCTGAATCTGTTTTTTTCATTTGGGCCAAGAACAAACCCCTAAGCCCATATAACTCTTTTTTTTATATTTTTTGAAAACCAACACCTTTTTTATTATTATCACTTAATTCTTATTTTTTTTAATAACTTAATTCTTTCTTTTTTATTGTTAATTAATATACTAATTTTTTTCATGTAAAAATTTTATTAATACCTTTTATTACACTTAAAAATGCATAAATATTAGGTTTAGTAAGTTTAAACAATTTTCTTGTGTTAAAACCTTTTTTTTGTTTAGTTAAACTTTTTCTATAAGCTTTTTTAAACATTAACTAAAATACATGAATAATAGTTTTCTTTAAACTTAGAATATTTTTCTTTTCTTTTCTTTAAAACTCTTGTCTATATAATTAACAAAAATACAAAAAATAACAAAAATGCAATAATAATACTTAAAATACATTAGGTTAACATTTTTGATCATTTGCAAATAATCACATACATTGCATAATACTTTTATTTCTCTTTGATTCTTATACCTTGCTATTTTTACATTGAGAATGTGATGATTCGATTTGGTTGTAAATAATATTTGGACACTACTATCCTGATAAGACTCATCCCCATTTGTAAATATTTGTACCCCCATCCTCGGATACTTATTTGTAATAGCTTAGACTTTAAATTCCCGCAATTTATCACTTTCCATATACTATATAGTAATTAGGGTTTGTATGCGAAGATTCAAAATCAACCGCTAGATAACCTAATACAAGACAAATGCATGAAAATCAATACACAATTCACACTTGCACCTCTAGGGTAACCTCGCATGTTGCCTCGGAAAAAATGCAATCATGTCCCTCGAGTATGAGACACTCTAGCAAATGTCCCTTCGATAAACAAAGATCGTAGTCCCTCGATGACCCTCGATGTTGCCTTCGATAAAACGATCTCGTCCCTTACGAAATTGCTAGAGCGTCTCACAAGTTGCCTTCAATGATTGTATACGATGACCCGCGCCCGTCCCGTTAACATCCTAACGCAAGGTTGTTCACCAAATACAATGGTGAAACAACACTGTTAAAAGGGTTAAAACATGAGAAAGATCTTTGAGTAAAATTAGGATAGACAACTCTTAGTTACTTGATCAAACTTGTAAAACACACTTGCCATTTTTCAAAACACACCTCACAACACAATTTCCAAAACAACTTTCAAAAACATTGAAACATCTTTTCAAAAAGACAAACACCTTTGTAAAACATTCGAGTAAAGAATTGTTACAATGGTTTCCTAGACAAGGCATCTTTTTCAAAACATTTTCAAAAACCACACACACAAAGCACCATTTCAAACACATGAAAAGCAAAGGCAAGTGATCTAAAATAAGTAACTAAGAGCCCATGGATAACCATGGATGAAAAGGGTGCTAGCACCTTCCATTTTCATAATCTACCCCTCGAACCCACGAAAACATCTCAAAGGTCTTTCATGTGCTTTTTGACCTTTCCTTAGGATAAATAAAAGTCGGTGGCGTCTCTTGCTAAACCGAACAAGTGCGAATACAAACGCAAAACCTCAAGTCAGTTCTTCCATCGTATCACAGTCTCCATTAACGGGTTGTCTCCATTGACGGGGTGTCTCTATTGACGGGTTGTCTCCATTGACGGGCTGTCTCCATTGACAGGTTGTCTCTATTGACAGGTTATCTCTATTGACGGGTTGTCTCTATTGACAGGTTGTCTCCATTGACTGGGGTGTCTCCTTTGACGAGTTGTCTCCATTGACGGGTTGTCTCCATTGACGGGTTGTCTCTATTGACGGGTTGTCTCCATTGATGGGTTGTCTCCATTGACAGGTTGTCTCTATTGACAGGTTGTCTCTATTGACGGTTTGTATCTATTGACAGGTTGTCTCCATTGACTGGCTTCGCCTCAGAAAAATCTTTAGGAATCGATTTAACTGATTTTGTCTCCATTGACTGGCTTCTCCTTAGAAAAATCTTTAGGAATCGATTTAACTGATTTTGTCTCCATTGACTGGCTTCTCCTCAGAAAAATCTTTAGGAATCGATTTAACTGATTTTATCTCCAATGACTGGCTTCGCCTCAGAAAAATCTTTAGGAATCAATTTAACTGATTTTGTCTCCATTGACTGGCTTCGCCTCAGAAAAATCTTTAGGAATTGATTTAACTGATTTTGTCTCCATTGACTGGCTTCGCCTCAGAAAAATCTTTAGGAATCAATTTAACTGATTTTGTCTCCATTGACTAGCTTCGCCTCAGAAAAATCTTTAGGAATTGATTTAACTGATTTTGTCTCCATTGACTGGCTTCGCCTTAGAAAAATCTTTAGGAATCGATTTAACTGATTTTGTCTCCATTGACTGAATTGAGAATTTAACTGCATCTTTCCTGAAAGGTAAAGGTCAGTCATATGCAATGCATGATATGGATCAAGCAATGATGTTCTCAACATAAATGAGATTGTATGGTATGATGCGTATATGCATGTATCATGATGTATGGAAATGTGATGTTTTAGTTGGGGAAAATAAATCCCGAACGGCTGCTGGAGAGTAGGGTTGAATTCTTCGTTTCCACTGGGGATGATGAACGAAGATGATTGCAAGAATAAACCTGCAGGAGAGGATGACTCCGTTGGGGAATAAACTGGTGAAGAGATTACTCTGCGGGGAATTACTCTGTGGGGAAGAGATACTTTGCTGAGATTTTAATGATAAATCCGCTGGGGATTCCGTTGATAAGCTCTGTTGGGGATTTTTGATGATGAACTCCGCTGGGGATAGAAAGAACTTCGTTAGGGATGATATTTCAGTTGCAACTTGCTGAGGATAACCCAGTTAGACTCTTGTGAGGATAACCTCTGGATTTGGCTGGGGAGATGCACTTGTATTCTGCAGGGGATAAGCTTCCAGAGTCTACTGGGGAAGATGATTTAACTCCAACGTGGAAGCTTTTTTTTTAGACTGCACTGAGGAAATGACTCCATTGTGGTATCTTGTATTCCACCGGGGAACATTCTTATATTCTGTTGAGGAATATTAAGACTACCGGGGATGCTGTTACGCTTGCTGGAGAATATCTTTATACTCCGCTGGGGAATATTAAGATCTTCTGGGGATACCAAGCCTTTTGGTGGCTAACTCTGCTTGGGGGAGAGTATTGCTGATTCATTCATGGTTGCAAGTCTCAGTGGGGAGTATGTTTATTTCTGCTTGGGAAGAGAGTTTAGGAGTCTTAGTCGTCCGTGGCTCTACTGGGGAGTCGAAGTTGAACTGATATCTGGTCGGGTCCAGGTTTCGCAGTAACTTGATGGGGATTGTAGAGTAGTCTACTAGGAAAGAGGAGTTGTGGCACTTTGATTTGTAGTAGTCGGAGAGGCAAACTCCAACTGGGGAATCTGTAGTTTGTTGGGGAAATAAACCCTGTTGTCGGTCTCCTTGAGAGGTGATGACTTCGTTGGGGGAAAGTCTTTGAGGATTCTTGAGGTTGATTCAACTAGGGAAAGGGGGTCAAAGGTTATACTCTTGCTGGGGAATCATCCTATGAGAAGGACTTTGGGGAGACTTGTCATTTCCCCTAGTAGCGAATGTTTGTGGCATTGCCAAAAAGTTTGATTGTACGCAACCCTTTGTTGGGATTGATGTTCAATGCCCCAAGTGACGGAGATGGAGACTTGCCCCTGGTTACTCTGCACTTCTTCAGAGATTTCTTGAAATCTTGACTGGACTGCCCCAGGTGTGCTGGATAGTGACATGTCATGCCCCCTTGTTGATAGGAGATTTGTCAATGGAAGTGTCATCCTTTTTGAAGTGATTTTGTTCACTGAGAGGGCTTTCGTTCATCGGATATTCGTTGTGTGAATTTCTCCGCTGTCAAACAAATAGCCATATGCAAACAATGATATTCAAGTAATGCAAAGTTTATGTTTGTCTTGAAGTTTTTTGAAAATGCGTTTTAGCATAAAACTTTTTATAAGACAAATTCAACACAAGATTTAGGGCAAAGCCTTACAGGAGTCAGGATACCTTTTGTAATAGTATGTGTTGTACCCCAAAATTTGCCCTCCCATATTCATCAAGATTTGTCAAGTCAAGGTCACAAAATTCCCCAAGGGTTGTGCAGCTCAACTGTCTCCTATGCAGTCAAAACTAGGGTTTGAGTTCTGATCAAGAATTTGAAGATTTCAAAGGCCCAGTCAAGTCTCATATGCCTACAAAGATGGTCAAACATCCTCATATCAAGTTTCAAGGCATTCAGCTCAAAATTGCACAGTCAAAACCCTAGATTGCACTACAGTCAACTGTAGGGGCAAAATGGTCATTTGGCAGTCAAAAGTTCAAATTTTTGGTCAATATATCATTTTGAAGCCACAAACATCATTTGATCAATGCTTGATCATGATTCTCAAAATTTGGCTCAGAAATCATCAAAGATGCAAAAGTTGCTATATTTGGACAGTTGAAAAAGTCAACTGAAATTGACCAGGGCATAACTTTCACATGGATTATCAGAAAAATTCCATCCAAAGCTCATTTTGAAGATAAAGACATTTCCTACAACTCATCTTCATATTCCAAGTCCAATAAATGCTCTCACAAAAAGTTATCAATTTCAACATTATAGGTCATTTTCAAAAGTCAACAAAAAGGGACTTTAAGTGAAAGGCCATAACTTGAGATTGGTAAATCAAAATGACATGGGACCAAAGGCATTGGTTAGAGGACTCAAAGACCTTTCCAAAATGTCCAAGAACATGTGCAAAGCTTAAAAATTGAGCAAGTTATGCCTTGTGGAAGTTGGGAAATTTTTGGGAATTTTGAAAAGTCAACAATGGTTCAAATGACCTAAAAATGCAAATGGGCCCATTTTTCTTCCAAGTTTCTTCATGCCAAGCCTATGCACGACCATTAGGCCCAAAGGGAAGTATTTTCTCATTTTTTAATTATTTATTTGAATTTATATCAATATTAATTCAATTAAATTATTTAAATATGTGAAAAATATAAATTTGACCTAAACAAATCTTTTTATGCATGATTTGAACTTAATATTTAGTGCACATGCTAATATAGAAGGTTTTGGCTTGATTGAAACCTAATTGACACAAAAACCATGAAAAAAAGATTCAAAAAGATATTAAGGAAATCAAATATTGAAAACAATGAATGCCTTGGATTTGGATCAATTTTTCCAACCTAATTGCTTCCTTACATATACAGGAATGTAAACCTAATCAAAGAGGACGGCAAGTTGCGCCCAAACAAGCCATTGCATATTGAAATTTTTCCATAAAAACTTGATTCTGAAATCAACCTTAGAGGTCGATTCAAGCCTCCAAAACGATCTCAACAGCTTGCCAAGGTTGTCTTGAACACGTTCCAATCAACAACAACAACTAAAACCTCAAGAATTGGTAGATTAAACTGGAACTGTACAGCATGAAACTCACAATCGTATTTTCCATTCTAAGCATTATCATTGCATTCTAATTATGGATTCTTGCTCTTTGTGGTGTTTTAAAGCTAATCATCATATTTAATTTGATTTTCCTGCTGTCTATAAGGATTTGCCATGCGCGATTTTTAGGTTTTCGCAGGTTTCAAATTTGGGGTTTTCTGCCCAAGGAAAAATTACGCTTCCAGACCAGTGCCATTAGCTTAAGCAGGTTGAGACGAAGAAGATGGCACCCTCGCGCTCAATTTATGAGCGCCGAGGGGCTAGTCGCTATTTTCTTATAGGCCCTCTAAAACAACACTTCAAAAACCGTGGCCTCTGAGTTTTGTTTTTACAGGGATGAAGACGATGGTGTCGTGTCACACAGGGACAGGCCAATTCAAATTTGCGCGCGTTTTAATTACTATGCGCTGATTTTGTTTTTTTATTATTTGTTTTCCATAATATGTCAATTGATCCAAGCAGCGCAGTTGGCAGGCACCTCACTTTGCAAAGTCCAAGACCGGGGTTCGAACCCCAGGTCTACGTTATCTTAATATTGCTTTTTATTATGTATTCGAGTGCAGGCTCCATGCTATGGTCCACCATGTACCATCACAATCCAAGCATTACACGTCATCCTGGGAATCAATCCAAAGGCATAAGATGGATGAATACGCTGAACCCTAGTCAAAGCATCATACAGAATTCCAAAAGTCAATGAACTCAGGCGTTAATGGGCCAAAACTCCAGGCCTATACCTCCTGAATTGGGGACTACCCCCCCCCCCCCCCCCCTGGTTTGCCTTATTATTTTTATTTTTATTCTTTCTTTGATTTTTCTTTTTTATTTCTTTTATTTTGCTATTTATTTAGTTAATTATTTTTTACAAAAATATAAAAAACATTCAAAAATCAGAAAAGACTAAAAAAATAATAAATATTTATTTTAATTATTTTCTAAATAAATACTTGTAATTACTTAGTTTTATTAGGTCACAAGTTTAATTCTTTTTAATAATAAAAATCCAAAAAAATAGAACTTAGGTTTAATAACTTTTTATTAACTTTTTAATTTTTCCCTTTTTTTTCAGTAATAATTATTTATTTATTTATTTTTTTATGATTAAATTGCACATAAATAAATTAGGGTTTAATGTAGATTATATTTTAATTCTTTCATAATAAATAAAAATATTAGAATTAGGGTTTGCCGTTTAATTTAATTTCAATTAACTCCTTTTTCTCATTAAATCTAAAAAACACAAAAATACCATTTTTTTCATTTAATTTTAATTTTAAATTCCTTGTTAATTTTAATTGTTTGTAAAAGGGTCCAACGCCCTAGTTTTGTTTAATTCCTTTATTTCGCGCATTTTATTTTATGTCGTTTAATTGATTTTGTATCTCTCCCAAAGCCATGTAACTTTACTTTTCGCACTTTTATTTACTTCGCATTATTTACTTTTCTGCTAAATCGGGTCCGGTTTAATTTTGGCGATGTGGACCCGCGCCATTTGTAATAGTCGTAGATTTATTTTTTCCGCAACTTTATAACTGTTAATAAGCATGAAAGAATGTATGGCAAATAATTAAAATCAAGCGTAGATCACAAATAAACATGACAAGACAAATAACTGAAACATGACACACAATTCGCACACACCACCCCTAGGGTACGCCTCACTGTTGCCTTTCGAAAGGTGATCGTCGAGTAGAGGACGTCTTAGTAAGTCCTCATGATCCGGGAACCTGGCATGAGGGTAGCTTCTAAGGTGTCTTCCTATTGCTCCGGTGATCACCATGTCCCTAAAACTCGAATTGACCCGAACACCTCCAACGGTGGTGCTACCTACCTCTCAATGGTGGGATGGCACTACTTTAAAGGACATCTACACAGACGAATTCCTTAGGGTAGGTAGGTTCTCAAAGATACTTGCTCTAATCTCAAAACAAACTCAAAAAGACTTTTCACACTGACACATTTTCAAAAGCTTTCAAAGCAAACTTTTCAAACACTCTGACGTACGAGTCGAACTGAAATTTTTCAAAGAAACTTTTTAAACCCACATTGAAAAGCAAGCAAACCATTTTTGAAAACACATTGAGCAAGTATCTAAGAGCCCATGGATAACCATGGATAGAAAGGGTGCTAACACCTTCCCTTTCTATAATCTACCTCCCGAACCGAGAGCAATCTCTATAAGGAATTTTTCTGTGCTTTTGTCCTTTCCATTTGGAGAAAATAAAAGACGGTGGCGACTCTTGCTTCCGCGACATTTCGCGAACCAGCGTTAAACAGTCAGTTCCAGATCCACCGATCACAGAACTGGCGACTCTGCTGGGGATATAACTTAAAGTGAGGTGTACCTTAGGGCTAGCTCATAACTATGTTTTCAATTGTTTCCTTGTGTGCTTTATTATTGTGGGTTGCTTGGGAGTTCTATAGATCCTAAACCCGGATCTGGGGGATACCTTTCTTAGAAAGTAGCAACAAGGCTGTGAGGGAACTGTGCGGGGTATACCGCCATGGTTGAAACAGTCTGCTACGTTGATGTGGCACTTTGGTGTATACCGGTAACCCTTGAGTTCAGTCAAGGAGAGTACGGGGCCTCCGCGTGGTGTCGTGAAGCGTCAACAGACCTTAGGAACCTTAATTGAACTATCTTGGCCTCCTTAGGGTAGTGAGATAACTGACTTTGGTGCAGTCCGAGGTTGGTTGATACTCGATACTACACTCAATTGAGGGTTGCTTTCCTGGAATATTTCGGTCGCCAGTTCAGTGGCTAAATCGAAACGATGAACAATGAAAGCAATCCCGTGATATTGGGAACCTTAGAACCCGGTTACTTTGATTAGGACAGGTTGAACTCACCCACTTCAAGAGGGTAGTACCCAAACCTCATGCTGGCCTTAAACCTTAAGGGCTTCTCTTGTGTGACTTGTGTGCCTTCGTACTTGACTATCTGCATGCTTGTTACCTGACACTGGTTTCTTGCAGGACTCATAACAGAGTACCCTAAGTTTCTTGCAGGTTTTGGTTGGTGGTCCTTAATTGGGACTCATGACAGGGTTACCTACATTACCCCATGCATACCATAACATCATACCATTGCATACATCCTAACCTATTTCAAGGATCACAAGGGCTTGTGATGCAGGTCATGGTGAATCAACTGTCCCAGCAAGGGGCAAAAGGGATTGCTTTCCCTCTAACCAAGGCTGTCAGAGGCTATGACCCACTGGATATGGTGAGCCTTTGACCCTTGAAGAAGGACTCTCAACAACATGAAGTACCTTCAATCAAGTTACCGGCTTTCAACTCTAACAAGTTTCTCTGTTTACCCCGCGAGGTCCTTGAAATCATTGCATGCATGTCATACATATCATTGCATAACAGGTACCCTTTCTCTGCAGGTTACTTACCTTCTTCGCTGTTTATTTCAGCCGATCGTCATGAATCCTGAATCATCAGCTGAGCAGTCTATCAAGGCCCTCCAGGCCCAGAATGCCCAATTCCAAGGGCTAATCATGAACCTGACCCAGGGGCAGCAAGATCTGAAGGCTCTGCTCTTGAAGAAGGAAAAGAAGAAGAAGAGGACTGTTTTGTTCAGCCCTAGACGTAGATCTGGGAACACACCGCAGACCGAAACTGAGAGGACAACCCCATCTGTGAGGGAAAGCAGTCACCATGAGAGAGAGGTTCCCAGTCCAGTGGTCTCCGACAACGAGACAGATTTTGATGAAGAGCAGTACCCTCCTGCTAATGACAGATATAAGCAACTGGAGGACAGAATGAAAGCTATGGAGGTTCAACAGGTACCTGGGCTGGATTTCGGAGATCTGGGTTTGTCAACTGGTGTGGTTATTCCTCGGAAGTTCAAAGCACCGTCCTTTACTAAGTATGATGGGGCGTCTTGCCCCAAGCTGCATCTAAGGTCCTATGTTCGGAAGATTCAACCATATACGGTGGACAAAAACTTGTGGATCCACTTCTTCCAGGAGAGTCTTTCAGGGACTCATCTCGAATGGTTCTATCAGCTAGATGGGACCAAGGTTCGTAACTGGGAGGAGTTGGCTACTGCTTTCTACAAGCAGTATCAGTATAATGCCGACCTTGCTCCTACGCGTACCCAACTCCAGGGTATGTCGTTAGGATCAAGTGAAGGTTTTAAAGAATATGCGCAGAAATGGAGAGACCTTGCTGGAAGAGTACAACCTCCATTAACTGACCGGGAACTCGTTGACATGTTCTTGGGGACCCTGTCCGGGCCATTCTTCAACCACCTCATTGGTAACTCATCTGCTGGATTTACCGACCTCATCCTGACCGGCGAAAGAATTGAAGCTGGTATCAAGAGCGGGAAAATTCAAGAGGCCACACCTTCGGATATTCATAAAAAGCCTTACACGGGAAAGAAGGAATCTAATGCTGCATACAGTCAAAAGAGTCGCCGTGATCAACATGCAGGGGCAGTCATGATCTCTGGTTCTGCACCACGCCGCCAACCACAGAGGGGAAACCAGCAAAGGCCGGACGGGCCTAAAAGGCAGTTCACCAATATTAACATGCCATGGTCGCAAGCACTGCAACATATGCTGAAGATGAACCTGATTGCAGTGATCAACCCTCCTGCCAATCCTAAGACCTCCTCTCCTAGCTACAATCCAGAAGCCAAATGCGCTTATCACTCCGATAGCCCGGGGCACGATACTGAAGACTGTTGGGCACTAAAGTACAAAATTCAGAACATGATCGATGCCAAAGAGATCGAGTTCGAGCCTGCTGAGACTCCCAACGTGATCAATGCTCCATTGCCAAAACATGGCTAGGATTGAGAAATTTTTTGTTCATTTGAATTCAAGTTGTATTTTTCCTTTCTTGCTCAGATAAACAATTATTATGTTAAACTCTTTTATTTCATGAATGTATTACACATGTCTGTCTTGATTAATTATGTTTACTATGCTTAAAACTGCTTTCATATTTTTGCAATGGTCAACTCTTAATTGAAAATTCTAAACCTCTTGAGGGAGGATGACGAAAACGATACCACGATCTTTACAGTATGCTTTTGAACAAACCCCGCTGATGAGGTACAGGCATTGTTTCAACCCCTAAACACTGGAGTTATAAGGATGATAATCCCTCGTCAACCCATCAGAGCCAAAGAAGTAGGAGTTTTTATTTTCGAAAATCAAAACCCTTAATCATAACCTGGGGCAGGGTAGTTCTCTCAGTTGAGCCAAGTGCATCTTTACAAAACAAGCAAAGACAGTAATGGTTCAGAACAATCAAAAGGACAGGCAGTCATCATCAAAACTCATAAATGAAAAGCCCAAAAAGTCTAAACCTACAAAGGGGACTTATGAAACTGGGGCATCCCGCTGACTGTAACTCCGAAAAGGAAACAGTTCAGTCAAAAAAGAAAGGGATAACAAAAATCAAGCAAGAGGTCTCGCAACCAAAGCAAAAATGACTGCCTATTCAAAAGAAATCATCAACATCTGAACCATCATTGGAACATCAGAACAAAGACTCAAACAAGGTCTAACGCACGATCAACTGAGTTTAGGTTTAGAGAACATCACGAAGAGCGGGTGGGTACAAATAATTTGAGCCTTTATCCTTTGTTTCTTAAACCGTGAACCAAGCCACGATATAACCCCTAAAAGTCCTAGCTGAAGCATGGGTTAGTTCGAAAGCAGACTGTTACGAAGGTATCCCGACTCCGGAAGGTTTGCTGTAAAATATTGAGTTGACATCGCACTGTATTACAAAAAATGCATTTTCAAAATTCAAGACAGACATAGACTTTTGCATTCTTAAAATAACCTTGTTTGCATATGACTATTTGTTTGAACAACAGGGAATTTCGCACAAAGAATACCTAGTGAACAAAAGCACTTCCAATCAAGGGGAATGACATGACTATTGTCCATCATCTGGGGCAGTTAAGTCAAGATTCGAAGAATCTCTCAAAAGGCCAACCAGCCTGGGGCAAATCTTCGCATGAATCATTTTGGGAATTCCAGCAACAAATCTTGTATGACAAAACACATCTAACAGGGGCAACTCCCTACATTCTGAGAACATGGACATAGTCGAAAAGATACTACGCAAAATCAAAGACCCGCTAGGTTGACACACCTAGGCAAAAATAAGGGCTTCCCGGCGAACCAAAAGGGTTCAGGCAAAATGAAGGGATGAAATGAAAAATCAGTACACCCGGCAAGTCGAAAACCTGAAAAGGCGGCTTGGGCAAAAATGGGTATCCCGGTGGACTGAAAACCCGAAAGGGCGGTCCAGGCAAAAGTTAGGGATCAAAGCGTACGACTATGTTCCGGTATCTCATCACTTGTCTACCCGAAGATTTGTCGATCACCCGCACAGGTATCCTCTTCCCTCACCTCCGAAGCAGGGGCAATAATGAGCTATCCAGGCGATCCAATTGCTCTGTCAACCAAATTACAAAGGACAGATCAACATAAAAATGATTACCATCTACATTTACAAATTCCAGATCGTGGGCTAACGTCCGAGACCAAACAGGACAATCATCCACTTAATCAAAACCATGCAACCCAACACCGGTTTCTGCTCAACCTTCAGACAAAGTCATACACAGACTCCTCCTCCATAAGATGACCTAACCCCGGTTCATCAAGAAGTTTTATACAAACTTATCCCGAAGCAACCTTACCCCGGTTCATCAAGAAATCTCACACGGATCTATCTCAAGGTAACCTAACCCCGGTTCCCCCAGAAGTCTCACATGGACTCGTCTCCAGCAACCTTACCCCGGTTCCTCCAGAGGTTTTTACACAAACTCATCCAAATAACCTTACCCCGGTTCCTCCAGAGGTTTTTACACAAACTCATCCAAATAACCTTACCCCGGTTCCTCCAGAAGTTTTTACACAAACTTATCCAAATAACCTTACCCCGGTTCTTCCAGAAGTTTTTACACAAAATTATCTAAATAACCTTACCCCGGTTCCTCCAGAAGTTTTTACACAAACTTATCCAAATAACCTTACCCCGGTTCTTCCAGAAGTTTTTACACAAACTTATCCAAGTAACCTTACCCCGGTTCCTCCAGAAGTTTTACATAAACTTATCCATAACCTAACCCCGGTTCCTCCAGAAGTCTTACATGGATTTAGCTCAAGATAACCTCACCCCGGTTCATCAAGAAATTTTACATGAACTTACCTCACCAAGCAACCCTACACCGGTTCTCTCTCTTCAAGATGCAGTTTTACATGGACTCGTCACCCAGAAACCCTACACAGGTTCTCCCTTTCCAAAAAACAAAGTTTTACACGAACTCATCATCAAAGTAACCCTACCCAGGTTCCTTCTCCATTTCAGATGCGGTTTTACACGAGCTCATCAGCAGGCAACCCTACATAGGTTCCCTCCTTCAACTTATAACATTACAGTCCAAAACTTCCCCAGAAGAGTCCAACCCAAGTTCCCAAGGAAAGTTGGAGTCCATCTTCCCCAAGCAGTAAGCTTATCCCCAGTAGATTCTGGAAGCTTATCCCATCGCAAAACACGAACGCGTCGTCCGGCTTTATTTAAAGAGTTATTTCTTTAACAGGATATAACTGGGTTATCCTCAGCCAAAAGCCACGGAAAGATCGTCGTCAACATAGTTCTTTCCTACCCCAGCGAAGTCTATCAACACTTCCTATACAACAAGGGTATCCCCAGCAAGTTATCAACAACTCAGCGAAGCATCTCTATCCCCACAGAGTACCGCTTCCCAGCATGGTCGCTAGAGTATTTTTTCTCCCCGCAGAATCTTCCATTTGCCAAGTTTATTCCTCAACGGAGTTATCTTCTCCTATCGGTATTCTTGCAGTTATCATCCCCAGCGGAAGCAAAATCTAGTCTTCAACATCAGCCCAGGATACAACTTCCCGGCACCCGTCAAGGATTCACTTTCCTAGACGAAAACATACATAAAACTTCACATACATCATCATAGCATGCATAACGCACTGCATCATATCATACGAATCCCATTTATGTTGAGAATATCATTGCTTGACCCATATCATGCATTGCATATGACTGACCTTTACCTTTCAGGAAAGATGCAGTTGAAATTCTCAATCACGTCTCAAGACTTTGACCGGTTCAGTCAGATCGACCCTAAGATCTCCCTGATGCTTATCCAGTTGAAGATATTTCAAGACCTAGACCGGTTCAGTTAAATCGACCCTAAGATTTTCCTGATTCTTACCCAGTCCAAGGCCTTCTCTTGGTTCAGTCAGATCGACCCTAAGATCTCCCTGATGCTTATCCAGTTGAAGATATTTCAAGACCTAGACCGGTTCAGTTAAATCGACCCTAAGATTTTCCTGATTCTTACCCAGTCCAAGGCCTTCTCTCTGGTTCAGTCAGATCGACCCTAAGATCTCCCTGATGCTTATCCAGTTGAAGATATTTCAAGACCTAGACCGGTTCAGTTAAAACGACCCTAAGATTTTCCTGATTCTTACCCAGTCCAAGGCCTTCTCTTGGTTCAGTCAGATCGACCCTAAGATCTCCCTGATGCTTATCCAGTTGAAGATGTTTCAAGACCTAGACCGGTTCAGTTAAATCGACCCTAAGATTTTCCTGATGCTTATCCAGTCAAAGGCCTTCTCTTGGTTCAGTCAGATCGACTCTAAGATCTCCCTGATGCTTATCCAGTTGAAGATGTTTCAAGACCTAGACCGGTTCAGTTAAATCGACCCTAAGATTTTCCTGATGCTTATCCAGTCAAAGGCCTCTCTGGTTCAGTCAGATCGACCCTAAGATCTCCCTGATTCTTATTCCAGTAGAAGACACCCAAGATTTTTCTCAACAAGCATTGTTGAAGTTAAAGACACCCAAGATTTTTCTCAACGAGCGTTGTTGAAGTTAAAATCGCCCAAGGTTCTCTTACCATCCGTGCTAAGACAGTAACCATCCCTGGTTCATTCATCAGCGTTTGAAGCTCCAGACTCAGCTCCTGTAACCAGTCAGGACACATCTATACCAAGCATCCAAAATCAGCCCCTGCAACGTGTCAGGTACTCATTTTCTCTTTTGCAGGTATGCAGGTTCTCGCTAAGGAATCTCCTACGCGATCAACATCCAGATGGCATCTATAAGCCCATCATCCTATCCAGCAATCTCTAAATGGCATCTGTAAGCCCATTCCACCACACTGCTATCATGTGAGCACAAATTTCTGGGCACTCTAGTGTCCAATCATCTTCTACCTTCGGATTACGAAAGGCACGTCAGCCAATCTACATCCTCCGGTCTAAGAAGATTGAACAGGGGCAACTGTTGTACCCCAAAATTTGCCCTCCCATATTCATCAAGATTTGTCAAGTCAAGGTCACAAAATTCCCCAAGGGTTGTGCAGCTCAACTGTCTCCTATGCAGTCAAAACTAGGGTTTGAGTTCTGATCAAGAATTTGAAGATTTCAAAGGCCCAGTCAAGTCTCATATGCCTACAAAGATGGTCAAACATCCTCATATCAAGTTTCAAGGCATTCAGCTCAAAATTGCACAGTCAAAACCCTAGATTGCACTACAGTCAACTGTAGGGGCAAAATGGTCATTTGGCAGTCAAAAGTTCAAATTTTTGGTCAATATATCATTTTGAAGCCACAAACATCATTTGATCAATGCTTGATCATGATTCTCAAAATTTGGCTCAGAAATCATCAAAGATGCAAAAGTTGCTATATTTGGACAGCTGAAAAAGTCAACTGAAATTGACCAGGGCATAACTTTCACATGGATTATCAGAAAAATTCCATCCAAAGCTCATTTTGAAGATAAAGACATTTACTACAACTCATCTTCATATTCCAAGTCCAAGAAATGCTCTCACAAAAAGTTATCAATTTCAACATTATAGGTCATTTTCAAAAGTCAACAAAAAGGGACTTTAAGTCAAAGGCCATAACTTGAGATTGGTAAATCAAAATGACATGGGACCAAAGGCATTGGTTAGAGGACTCAAAGACCTTTCCAAAATGTCCAAGAACATGTGAAAAGATTAAAAATTGAGCAAGTTATGCCTTGTGGAAGTTGGGAAATTTTTGGGAATTTTGAAAAGTCAACAATGGTTCAAATGACCTAAAAATGCAAATGGGCCCATTTTTCTTCCAAGTTTCTTCATGCCAAGCCTATGCACGACCATTAGGCCCAAAGGGAAGTATTTTCTCATTTTTTAATTATTTATTTGAATTTATATCAATATTAATTCAATTAAATTATTTAAATATGTGAAAAATATAAATTTGACCTAAACAAATCTTTTTATGCATGATTTGAACTTAATATTTCGTGCACATGCTAATATAGAAGGTTTTGGCTTGATTGAAACCTAATTGACACAAAAACCATGAAAAAAAGATTCAAAAAGATATTAAGGAAATCAAATATTGAAAACAATGAATGCCTTGGATTTGGAAATCAAAGAGGACGGCAAGTTGCGCCCAAACAAGCCATTGCATATTGAAATTTTTCCATAAAAACTTGATTCTGAAATCAACCTTAGAGGTCGATTCAAGCCTCCAAAACGATCTCAACAGCTTGCCAAGGTTGTCTTGAACACGTTCCAATCAACAACAACAACTAAAACCTCAAGAATTGGTAGATTAAACTGGAACTGTACAGCATGAAACTCACAATCGTATTTTCCATTCTAAGCATTATCATTGCATTCTAATTATGGATTCTTGCTCTTTGTGGTGTTTTAAAGCTAATCATCATATTTAATTTGATTTTCCTGCTGTCTATAAGGATTTGCCATGCGCGATTTTTAGGTTTTCGCAGGTTTCAAATTTGGGGTTTTCTGCCCAAGGAAAAATTACGCTTCCAGACCAGTGCCATTAGCTTAAGCAGGTTGAGACGAAGAAGATGGCACCCTCGCGCTCAATTTATGAGCGTCGAGGGGCTAGTCGCTATTTTCTTATAGGCCCTCTAAAACAACACTTCAAAAACCGTGGCCTCTGAGTTTTGTTTTTACAGGGATGAAGACGATGGTGTCGTGTCACACAGGGACAGGCCAATTCAAATTTGCGCGCGTTTTAATTACTATGCGCTGATTTTGTTTTTTTATTATTTGTTTTCCATAATATGTCAATTGATCCAAGCAGCGCAGTTGGCAGGCACCTCACTTTGCAAAGTCCAAGACCGGGGTTCGAACCCCAGGTCTACGTTATCTTAATATTGCTTTTTATTATGTATTCAAGTGCAGGCTTCATGCTATGGTCCACCATGTACCATCACAATCCAAGCATTACACGTCATCCTGGGAATCAATCCAAAGGCATAAGATGGATGAATACGCTGAACCCTAGTCAAAGCATCATACAGAATTCCAAAAGTCAATGGACTCAGGCGTTAATGGGCCAAAACTCCAGGCCTATACCTCCTGAATTGGGGACTACCCCCCCCCCCCCCCTGGTTTGCCTTATTATTTTTATTTTTATTCTTTCTTTGATTTTTCTTTTTTATTTCTTTTATTTTGCTATTTATTTAGTTAATTATTTTTTACAAAAATATAAAAAACATTCAAAAATCAGAAAAGACTAAAAAAATAATAAATATTTATTTTAATTATTTTCTAAATAAATACTTGTAATTACTTAGTTTTATTAGGTCACAAGTTTAATTCTTTTTAATAATAAAAATCCAAAAAAATAGAACTTAGGTTTAATAACTTTTTATTAACTTTTTAATTTTTCCCTTTTTTTTCAGTAATAATTATTTATTTATTTATTTATTTTATGATTAAATTGCACATAAATAAATTAGGGTTTAATGTAGATTATATTTTAATTCTTTCATAATAAATAAAAATATTAGAATTAGGGTTTGCCGTTTAATTTAATTTCAATTAACTCCTTTTTCTCATTAAATCTAAAAAACACAAAAATACCATTTTTTTCATTTAATTTTAATTTTAAATTCCTTGTTAATTTTAATTGTTTGTAAAAGGGTCCAACGCCCTAGTTTTGTTTAATTCCTTTATTTCGCGCATTTTATTTTATGTCGTTTAATTGATTTTGTATCTCTCCCAAAGCCATGTAACTTTACTTTTCGCACTTTTATTTACTTCGCATTATTTACTTTTCTGCTAAATCGGGTCCGGTTTAATTTTGGCGATGTGGACCCGCGCCATTTGTAATAGTCGTAGATTTATTTTTTCCGCAACTTTATAACTGTTAATAAGCATGAAAGAATGTATGGCAAATAATTAAAATCAAGCGTAGATCACAAATAAACATGACAAGACAAATAACTGAAACATGACACACAATTCGCACACACCACCCCTAGGGTACGCCTCACTGTTGCCTTTCGAAAGGTGATCGTCGAGTAGAGGACGTCTTAGTAAGTCCTCATGATCCGGGAACCTGGCATGAGGGTAGCTTCTAAGGTGTCTTCCTATTGCTCCGGTGATCACCATGTCCCTAAAACTCGAATTGACCCGAACACCTCCAACGGTGGTGCTACCTACCTCTCAATGGTGGGATGGCACTACTTTAAAGGACATCTACACAGACGAATTCCTTAGGGTAGGTAGGTTCTCAAAGATACTTGCTCTAATCTCAAAACAAACTCAAAAAGACTTTTCACACTGACACATTTTCAAAAGCTTTCAAAGCAAACTTTTCAAACACTCTGACGTACGAGTCGAACTGAAATTTTTCAAAGAAACTTTTTAAACCCACATTGAAAAGCAAGCAAACCATTTTTGAAAACACATTGAGCAAGTATCTAAGAGCCCATGGATAACCATGGATAGAAAGGGTGCTAACACCTTCCCTTTCTATAATCTACCTCCCGAACCGAGAGCAATCTCTATAAGGAATTTTTCTGTGCTTTTGTCCTTTCCATTTGGAGAAAATAAAAGACGGTGGCGACTCTTGCTTCCGCGACATTTCGCGAACCAGCGTTAAACAGTCAGTTCCAGATCCACCGATCACAGTATGCTTTTGAACTAACCCATGCTTCAATTAGGACTTTTGAAGGGTTGTAATGTGGCTTGGTTCACGGTTTAAGAAACAAAGGATAAAGGCTCAAAGTATATTTGTACCCACCCGCTCTTCGTGATGTTCTTCAATCCTAAACTCAGTTAATTGTGCGTCGAACTCTATTCGAATTTGGAACGACGTTTTGGTGATGGTTCACACAAGTTGGATTTTGGAAGGCAGTCATCATTTTTTTCAACATTTTTATGTTGTCGAGGATTTGTAATGACCTCGTTCTTTTGATTTATTATCCCTAATTTTTGCCTGATTGTTCCTATTTTCGAGGTTACAGTCAGCGGGATGCCCCAGCTTTCTTAAGCCTCCTTTATAGGTTTTGGCTCAGTGGGCTTTTCTCTTTTGAGAGATTGACTGCCTATGAGATAAGGAACCACCATTGTCTTTTGGTTTCAAAGGAATGTTTTTGATGTCATTCGTGGTATTACGAACTGAGAGTTTGCAGCTTAAAGCGCATTTGAATTAACTGAGAGACTACCCTGCCCCAGGTTTAAAGGTTTCAATTTGTGTTTAAAACAGAAAACTTCTACTTCTTTGGCTCGAAGGGGTTGACTAGGGATTATCTTCCTTATAACTCCAGTGTTTAGGATTTGAAAGAAACGCCTGTATATCGTCAGCAAGGTCTGTTCAATAGCATACTGTTATGAGATTATGGCATTGTTTCGTCATCCTCCCTCTAAAGGCTTGTAACTTTTAGAAAGAGTTGAATGTCATAAAGAAAGTAGAAATCATAGTTTAAGTATAGTGAAAACAAATGGATGAATTCATGACAAACATATGCAATGCATTAATGAAACAAAGTTTGACATTAATAGATAATTGTTTGAATAACAAAAGGAATTACAACTTGAAAATTCAAATGAAACAAAGACGCTCTCAATGATTTTCCAAAGGAGCATTGATTATGCTGGAGTCTCTAGAGGACCAAACTCAATCTCCTTGGCATCAATCAAATTCTGAATCTTGTACTTCAATGCCCAACAATCGTTAGTATCATTCCCGGGACTGTCAGAATGATAAGCGCACGTTGCATTAGGATTGTAGTTAGGAGAAGAAGTCTTGGGGTTTGGATGAGGTCATATCAATGCAATCAGATTCATCCTCAACAAGTGTTGCAGCATTTGAGACAGCGGCATGTTGATGTTGGTGAACTGTCTTTTAGGCTCGTCTGGCCTTCGTTGATTTCCCTTTTGCTGTTGTCGGTGTGACGCAGAACCAGAGATCAGGACTGCCCCTACGTGTTGGTCACGACGACTCTTTTGACGGTACACAGCATTGGACTCTTTCTTCCCACTGTAAGGCTTTTTCTGAGCATCAGACGGTGTAGCTCCTTGGATCTTTCCACTTTTGATGCCAGCTTCGACCCTTTCGCCGGCCAGTATTAGCTCGGTGAACCCGGCTGAGGAGCTTCCAATTAAGTGATTGAAGAAAGGCCCTGTCAAAGTTCCCATGAAGATGTCAATCAGCTCCCTGTCAGTTAAAGGAGGTTGTACCCTACCAGCCAGATCTCTCCACTTTTGAGTGTATCCTTTGAAGTTCTCGTCATAACCCATGGTCATGTTCTGCAATTGCACACGAGTTGGTGCAAGATCAGCGTTATACTGATACTGTTTGTAAAAA
Source organism: Vicia faba (assembly GCA_948472305.1). Classification (NCBI taxonomy): domain Eukaryota; kingdom Viridiplantae; phylum Streptophyta; class Magnoliopsida; order Fabales; family Fabaceae; genus Vicia; species Vicia faba. The sequence continues at coordinate 1,065,500,720 of OX451740.1, read as the reverse complement.
GCAGCAGCTAAATCCTCCCAGGTGTGGATGCGAGAACTCTCCAACTGATAAAACCACTCGAGTTGAGTCCCTACCAAGCTTTCTTGGAAGAAATGGATCCAAAGCTTCAGATCAGTTGTGTATGGTTGAATCTTGTGGACATAAGACTTTAAATGCATCTTAGGGCAAGAGACTCCATTGTACAGGGCAAAGGTAGGGACTTTGAACTTTGGTGGGATGACCACTCCAGAAACCAAACCCATGTCTCCTAAATCCAAGCCAGGTATTTGTTGGATCTCCACAGCACTGAGGCGATCCTCCAACTGCTTATACTTGTTATCAGTGGGAGGATATTGTTCCTCGGAGTAGTCAGCTTCAACTTCATCAATCTCCAAATTGTGGTCTTCTTCAAGACTATCCCCTATGTTGGATGGAGTTGAAATATCTAGGGTTTTAGGTCTTCTTCTCAAGTTCAGGACACCTACTGTCTTCTTGGACTTCTTCTTCTTGTCTTTGAGAAGGAGAGCTTTCAGGTCCTCTTGCCCTTTACCCATAGCCAGAAGCATTTGTTGGAATTGAGCGTTTTGAGCTTGGAGATCTTTCACCGTTTGTTCCATATCCATCTTACTAAAATAAACAGTAGGAAGATAAGGAGACCTGTATGGGAGAAACCTGTCATGATATGATCCATGATATGTGGATGCATGTTTTCAAGGATCTCTCGGGGTAAACATAAAATGTTAGAGGTTGAACTTTGATCAACATCTTTGATTGGAGAACTTTGTATCGGTGGATGTCTTTCCACGAGAATCAAGCTCACCATGTCTAGTGGGTCGTAGCCCCTGATTCAAGTTGTTGCACTTGATCTTTGACGACGTTTGTTTAGAGGGGAACCCTCTTGCCCTTTGGTAGATGTCTGGTTCAACGTGACCCTGCATCAAAAGACCCTCGAGATCCTTGAAATGGTTATTGAAAATGCCATGGTATGATGTTATGATGTTATGTACATGTATGCAAAAGTAAGCAAGTGTATATACAGATAATCATATTCACACAAAGCAAACAAGTCCTTAGGTTTAGGTTTGCATGGGGTTTGTAGGTAAGTACCCTCTTGAAGTTAGTTGGCTCAGTCTGTCCTAAAAATAGAAACTGGGTTCTAAGGAGCTCAATATCACTGGATTATTTTCTGTGTTCATTGTTTTGGTTTAGCCACTTAACTGGTGTTGGCTCCTAAATTTGACACCCTTGTTTGTTATCATATAGACCATTGATTATGAGTCAGAAGAGTTCCCTACATAAGGAGGCTTCGACCAACTGATCATGTCGAAGGGTCATCAAGGAATGACAAGATACTTAGAGAAATTCCTTTAAGTTGGAATCTTGTGGTCCTCGACGTCGAAGGAACCTCTCGACAAAGGTCCCTGATGCCCAAGGTCGAACAGTTTGAGATTTGAATTGTTGGAGGGAAAACGGTTCCCAGCAGTTAACAAGTGCAACATGCCGAGAACAGAAGCGTCGAAGGCTGTGAGCGTGCCATGTGGCGTCATCTCGAAGAAGCGTAACTGTGCAGTGGTTACTTAGGATTTATTTTAGTATAAATACTAGTGGTTCACGTAGTTTTCGCGTGTGTTCATCATTATATACAAGTCACTCATTTAGATTCAAGTACCCAGCGTGAGAGAACGAATCATTGAGAATGTATGTGTGAAACACCATTTAAATTAATCAAAGTCTTTTATATTCAAGCAATTTATCGCTTTTCATTTACTTATCTCCGTCGAAGCCTTTTACTTAATGCTTTTATTTATTCTATCAAGCTTTTCTTCATGCAATTTACTTAAAGTGTCTTTACTTTATTGGCATTAATCATCATTAGGATTAGTCAAACTCCAGAAAATCAACCATGTCTTAGGATCAATCTGATCGATCCTGCTAGTCATCAAATAAGTAACCTTTTGGAAGATCAGCAGTTGTTTACCATTTTTTACAGTAAACAAATTGGCACACCCGGTGGGACTTTGTGTTGATTTTTACGATTAACCGTTTTATATAAAATATCCTCCTTTTTCGAGAGTATTGCATGTTATTGAGAAGTGGTAGAATATACACCAACGAAACCAATACTAGGAGAAGAAGTGAAGAGATGGTGAATCCGCCAAACAATGGAGAAATCCCACAAACAAATGTGGGAGCAACGATTATCCCAACCGTAAGTGAAGCGGTAACCGCTGGTTCAATGCCAGCAGTAACCGTTACACAAACGGGGCCATTACCTCCGTTTACAGGCCCCAGAATGCCTTTGGGAACTCCCCCACCAAGGGGAAACCAAGGAACTAGGCCATATGTTCCCCCAGGTTTTTCGACAGTCGGTTTAAATCGAGAACCACTCTATGGCATGCCAACTTCTGAATTGGCTAGCCTGACGAATGCTACGTCCATTTTTTCAGACCCTTTAGTGAGCCCCTCTTCGCCACTCCAAGGCTCTGGGGTTGGTATGGTGAACAGGGGTAGGACCCAACTCTTAGGAGGAACGTCCCAAGTAGTGCATGGCCTTACGAATGCCTCGACAGCAGTCTTGAGGCAGCAAATGGACGAAAGCAACTACGATATGGTTCAAATATTGGCGCAAACTTTAAGCACAGTGCTAAATCCTCTAATACAAAATACCACTCAGTCGAATCAGCAAATGACAGTGCAAATGTCGCGTCTGGCTGACTTTTTTGGGGTACCCCAACCTATTCGACAGCCCCAAAGGGCACAGATAAGGGGAAACCAAGGTATACTTCTAGAGGAAGAAACCACTATTAACCAAGTCCAGCAGCCTGTCGAAGAAAACCTTAGGGTACGAATGGAACAACCCGGGGTCGAAGAGCCTAGAGTCATAGCCCCGGAAGTAAGGATGGTTAATAGAAACCAAAATGCTGACGAAGTAGTTCAGCAGATCCAATACCAGAATGTGGGTTTGGAAAATAACTTGACAGCCATGATTGAAAGAATCATGATGCAAAATGGGATGAATACGGGCCTCCGTAGGCCCAACTTCACATCCCCACTGTCGGAATATGTGTTACAAACGGACTTGCCTCCTAGATGCAAAGTCCCTAAGTTTACTAAGTTTTCAGGGGACACCACAGAATCCACTGTCGAGCATGTGGCAAGATACTTAATCGAAGCTGGAGAAATTTCAAACAATGAGAACCTGAGGATTAAGTATTTCCCAAGTTCCCTAACAAAGAATGCGTTTACTTGGTTCACAACTCTCCCCCCCAATTCGATCCACCATTGGACCCAGTTGGAGAGATTATTCCATGAGCAATTCTACATGGGGCAAACCAAGATAAGCCTGAAAGAGTTGGCCAGCGTAAAGAGGAGATTCACTGAACCTATAGACGAATACCTAAATAGGTTTAGATTGCTCAAGGTAAGATGCTTTACGCAAGTGCCAGAGCATGAGTTAGTTGAAATAGCCGCAGGTGGTCTAGATTACTCCATTAGGAAGAAATTAGACACTCAGTACCTGAGGGACATAGCCCAATTGGCCGATAGGGTTCGACAGGTCGAACGCCTTAAAGCTGAAAAAGCAAGGACGACAAAAACTCATAAAAGAGAAAGGATAACATATGTCGAAATGGACGATGAAGATCCAGAAACATTCGACGAACCTATAACCGTAGAAGAAAGTGAGGTCGATTTAGCTGAGTTAAAACAAGGGCCACCATACTCTTGCAAACTACTAGTCCCCTCAAGTGGAAAAAACCCCACTGGTCCTGAAAGGGCCAATGATAGGTTCCCTAAAAAGACTTACAGTTTTGATATTACAAAATGTGATGAAATTTTTGACTTACTTGTAAAAGATGGCCAAATGATAATACCCCCAGGGGTAAAAGTGCCTCCTCTTGATCAAAGAAAGAAAAGAGGCTTTTGTAAATATCATAATTTTCTGGGCCATAAAACATCTCAATGTTTTCTTTTCAGGGATCTCGTACAAAATGCTATCGAAGAAGGGAGGTTGAAGTTCGCTGATAAGACCCCCATGACTGTGGATTCTAACCCTTTGCAGGCTGAAGCCCACTATGCTGAACCTTCAGAGGTGAATGTGATCGAGGCTTCCAGGAGTCAGGTGAAAAGGCTAGGAATAACTATGGTCGAAGTCATCAAAGATCATATCAACATGCCAATCTTTGGCAGTTTTTCTGGGAATATTTCTAGAAAGACAATCGAAGCAGTCTAAAAATCTGTTGAAGGCCCAAAACTGGAGACAGGTGGAGCCTCAAAATCTGGAGCTAAACCCATTTCCTACTGGGCTGCAGCGCAAGGCCAGACAGAAGACCTGGAGGCCCAAATGAAGCAGATGACTCTTGCTACTAAAGACAACATGAATGTCAACATGGTCGAAATCTCTGAATCAAAAGTTTCAGAGGAGGCCATTAGGTAAGAGCAAGCAAACAGAACGGCTTTCCCTCGGGAAAACGAAAATCTGGCAGAATTCTTGCAAGGATGCCAGAAGAAAAAATCAGAAGTAATGTTGTGTCCTCGATGCAGCTCTATTTTTGACAAGAAAGATGCTGAACACATCGAAGGTGTGAGAGCAGCAAACAAAAGAAGGGAAGGTTCTGATGTTCGACATGATCCCAGAAGAACCTACCAAAAGGGTTCAAATCAGGAAAAGAGGCCACTAACTTTCAGGCCTCCAACCAATGTGTCAATTGATACATGGCTCAAAACATCGAGTCGAAAGAGACCTAGCGAAGAAAGGTGGCATTCCTTCGAAGTTCCAAGAGGTTCATCTTTGACACTCAAGAAAGAACCTCATGTTGTTGCCTCCAAAGTTGCCCAAGTATCAAGTAACTACAAGGGAAAGAATCCAATGTCTCGATCCCAGTGGAGAAGATACCAAAGGCGGCGCAAGGCTGAGAGGGAAGCTGTCAACGAACCAAAGCCAGAGTCAAGTTCAAATGTCCCACAGCGAAAGCAAAGAAATCCTTTAGAGAGGAAACCAGTGACCAATAGGCTGGTATGGCCTAACCAAGGCGAAGTTGGTGACGAAGATGGCTCTGAGTCAGATGACACCTTAGATATCATGGTGAATATAGTCTCAGTTTTGCCAAGAGAATTCAACCGCCAGATGGAGGTCGAGTCGAACGACTGGGAAGTCGAACAAGAAATGGCCAAGCATAGGCCAATATGCTACTTTGTCATGGATAATGGCTGCACTGAAGAGCAAAATGGGTTCTTCGAACCACCTACTGAGGCGATGAAAAGTCACCTCAAGCCTTTATTCATAAGTGCAAAACTCGAAGAAGCCACTGTAAACAAGATCTTGGTGGATTGTGGGGCAACCATCAACATAATCCCCCACTTCATGCTAAGAAAAATAGGCAAGAGTGATGAAAACATTAAGCCTCATAACATAGTCCTATCGAATTACGAAGGCGGAATAGGGACCACTATGGGTGTGATCCAACTAGACCTCAAAGTAGGATCCATCCTTCGACCAACTATGTTTATGGTCATATCGGCTAAACCAAATTATAATCTATTGTTGGGCCGAGAATGGATACATGGTGTTGGAGCAGTACCATCATCAATGCACCAAAGGTTAATATTATGGCGTCCTGATGGAATTGTTAAGAATATAGAAGCAAATCAGAGCTACTACTTGGGCGAAGTAAATCACCTAGGGAGAGCTGACTTCGACAAAAATTTGGCTCACATTGGGCCATGCCCAGCACCTGACTTCGACATGGCGCCAACGCCAAATGCTTTTTGTTCCTTGTACATGCACCCTGATCATGGGTTTCAATGGGACAAAGAAGACTTGTCCCACATTGATTTCAGTGGGCTAACTGACATCCAGCCAACTGGTTGGGGAAGTGAATTCAGTGATAATGACTGAGTCACAAGCACTACAGCAAATTTCGGCTTACGTAGCCGAAACAAGGATGATAGCGGCTCTCGAAGCCGAAGTAAAATATATGGCCACCCAGGCCAACGACCAAGAGCTACCTTCTGCAGGTCCTGGAAAAGACTTCGACCCAGAGCCACCGGATATAGGTCCTGGAAAAGATTTCGATCCAGAACCTCCTAATATCATGACAAAAGGAACGCAGGATCAGAGGCTCGACGCCATCTATGACGATGAGCCTTTGGGATTCGAAAAGGACCCCCTGGCGAACAACATCAAAATGTTAGCACAGGATCCTTTAGAAGAAATCAACTTGGGCGAAGGGTTAGAGAAAAGGCCAACTTACATCAGCGCCAAAATAGACCCAGATCTCAGGGTTGAAGTGATCCAGTTACTAAAGGAGTTCAAGGACTGCTTTCCATGGGATTACGACGAGATGCCTGGTATCGACAGAGGATTGGTAGAACTTCAGTTGCCAATCAAACCTGGAAAGAAGCCAGTCAAGCAATGTCCAAGACGCTTCGCTCCAGAAATATTGTCGAAGATAAAAACGGAAGTCGAAAGACTGCTGAAGTGAAAATTCATACAAGCTACGAGGTATGTCGAATGGATTGCAAACATTGTGCCAGTAATTAAGAAAAATGGTACGTTGAGGGTGTGCATAGATTTCAGAGATTTGAATGCTGCAACACCCAAAGATGAATATCCTATGCCTGTGGCGGAAATGCTAGTCGATTCTTCCGCTGGCCATGAATACCTGAGCATGCTCGACGGTTACTCAGGATACAATCAAATTTTCATTGCTGAAGAAGACGTGTCGAAAACAGCTTTTCGATGCCCCAGGGCTTTAGGCACTTACGAATGGGTAGTGATGCCTTTTGGCCTAAAAAACGTTGGGGCAACATATCAGCGAGCGATGAACTCTATCTTCCATGATTTTATTAACACTTTTATGCAAGTATATATTGATGATATTGTTGTAAAATCTGTTTCCAGGAAGAACCATATAGACCACCTTCGACAATCATTTGAAAGAATGAGAGAACATGGTCTGAAAATGAACCCTTTGAAGTGTGCTTTATGTGTGAAAGCTAGAGATTTCTTGGGCTTCGTCGTCCACAAGAAAGGAATCGAAATCAACCAGAACAAGACAAAGGCAATCTTGGAAGTGAAAGCGCCAACGAACAAGAAGGAACTGCAATCTCTGTTGGGCAAGATAAATTTCTTAAGGAGATTTATATCTAACCTAAGTGGAAAAGCTCAAGCCTTCTCACCCTTACTTCGATTGAATAAGGAAGGATTCGAGTGGGGGCAAGAGCAACAGGAAGCCTTCGACAAGATCAAAGGGTATCTCACCAAGCCACCTATTTTGGTGCCTCCTTGCAGCAATAGGAGTATGAGATTGTACATAGCTGCATCCGACAAAACTTTGGGAAGAATGTTAGCCCAGGAAGATGAAAATGGAGTCGAAAGACCCATTTATTACCTTAGCAGAGTTTTGAACGATGCAGAAACTAGATATAGCGAGGTTGAAAAATTATGTCTATGTCTTTATTTCTCTTGTATAAAGCTCAAACAATATATAAAACCAGTTGATGTGTATGTTTCGTCTCATTTTGATGTTTTCAAATACATGTTGTTGAAACCCATCTTGCACAGTCAAATTGGAAAGTGGGCGCTAGCATTAACTGAGTATTCATTGACCTTTATGCTTCTTAAGGCAGTAAAAGGGCAAGTGGTAGCAGACTTTATATTCGACCACTCAATTCAGGTTGAAAATATAAATTACGTGGAGATAGAACCCTGGAAATTCTACTTCGATCATTCCAGCCATAAAGATGGAACAGGAGTAGGGGTCTTAATTATTTCTCCAGAAAAAATTCCAACAACATTCAAGTACAAGATAGAAGGTACTTGTTTGAATAATGAGGCTGAGTACGAAGCTCTAATTACTGGTCTTGAAATATTATTGGAGTTGGGGGCAACTCGAGTCGAAATAATGGGAGACTCAGAGTTAGTCATCAAGCAAGTCAGAAAAGAGTATAAATGCATAAGAGAAAATCTTATTATGTACTTTGTGATAGCAAATCGTTTATTGAAAAAATTCGAAGTGGTTAACATTCGACACATACCTAGATTGGAAAACCAAGTAGCCAATGAATTGGCACAAATTGCACCTGGGTACAAAATCTCAAAAACAAGATTACAAAGAGCAATCGAAGTTCGAGAGAAAATAAGAGCAACCAGCCTATCTCCAACAGATTTGGAATAGACAAGACTAGGGTATGCTGATCAAAGGAACTTTGAAATTTCGTTCATAGACAATTTGTCGGAGCAGGATTGGAGGAAACCCATTGTAGATTATCTATAAAATCCAGCAGCTTTGACAGAACGAAAAATAAAATATAGGGCGTTGAGTTACGTACTCATGGGTAATGAGTTGTTCAAAAAGACGCCTGAAGGGGTATTATTAAAATGCTTAAGCGAAACTGAAGCATATATAGCCCTTTCAACTACGCATGTTGGAGCATGTGGGGCTCACCAAGTAGGTCATAAGATGAAATGGTTGTTGTTTCGACAAGGACTATATTAGCCCACTATCTTGAAAGATTGTGTTGAGTTCGCGAAGGGTTGCCAAGAATGCCAAGTCCATACTGGTATCCAACATGTACCAGCAAGCGAACTTCACTCAATAGTGAAACCTTGGCCTTTTAGAGGATGGGCGTTGGATCTTATTGGAGAGATTCGACCAGCATCATCAAAGAGCCAGAATTATATACTGGTAGGCATTAATTATTTCACTAAATGGATCGAAGCTATCCCTTTAGTCAATGCAGACCAAGAAAATGTCATTGAATTTATTCAAAAGAACATTATCTACCGATTTGGAATCCCTGAGACTATAACAACTGATCAAGAGTCGGTGTTTACTGGTAGAAAGATGCAGGAATTCGCTCAAGAAACAGGCTTTAGACTCCTAACATCAACACCTTATTACGTGCAGGAAAATGGTCAAGTCGAAGCGGCGAATAAAATAGTGATTGGCCTGATAAAAAAGCATGTGGGAAAGAAGCCAAAAAATTGGCATAAAACGTTAGACCAGATTTTGTGGGCCTGTCGAACGTCCCCAAAAGAAGCCACATGTACAACACCATATCGGCTAACTTACGGTCATGACGCAGTACTGCCAACAGAAATTTGTCTTCAATCAGCAAGGGTTCAGAGACATCAAGATATTCCCTCTGAGGTTTATTGGGATATGATGTTAGACGAACTAGTAGATGTAGACAAAGAAAGACTACGAGCTCTCGACCTACTAAGAATTCAGAAGAAAAGAGTGGAAGACTCTTACAATAAGAAAGTAAAACCTAAGGCATTCTTGCCTGGAGAATTAGTCTGGAAGGTAATTCTCCCCATGGATCGAAGAGATCGAAGCATGGGAAAATGGTCACCCAAGTGGGAAGGACCGTTCAGAATTATTCAAATTTTTTCTGGTGGAGCTTATGAGATCGAAGTGTTAAGCGAAGATAAAAGACTCTTGAGAGTAAATGGCAAATATTTTAAAAAATATAAACCTATACTCCAAGAGATCAAAATAAATAACAGTTAATGACTAAGTTAACCATAAAGCCAAAATGGAAAATGATATATTGATTAACCAAAATGGCTGCATTGAATTACAAAATTACAGTACATGGTCAATGAGGTGCTGAGCAAATTAAAAAGGGATGGAAGCTTTAAGTCGAAGATATTTGGCTCGCTGCAACTCCAGCCATTTGTTACACAAGGCATTTGCCTGAGAAAGTTTGGCAATCTGGTCATCAAGGGCTTGGGCCCTTTCAGCGAACTCTAGGCCTCGAGTAACCTCATTTTGGCTCTCTGCGTCCGAAACAGTCGAAAGGAGTTCCTCTTTGCGCTTAGTGTTAGCGTTTAATCTGGCCTCCAACTCCTCGATCTGCGCCCTTATAGAGGCGTTATCCTGATCTATGGCTTCGATTTCCTGCTGCTTGGACGTCTTCTGTTTCGACAATTCTGCAATTCGAGAAGTCGATTCAGCTACTTCAGTCCAAGCAGAAGAACTTTTACCATGCAATGTTTCGAGTTGGTTGTTGAACCCCCTTCGACGATTGTAGTCTGCAGAGACTTGGTCAATAATGGAGTATAACTCCAAGATGAAGCTAGAAATCTCTGGAGAAATAACAAGCAAATCAACTGCACCTAAGACAGCTCCCAAACAAGACTGGGCAGTAGGATCCCCCTCCAAAGCCTTCATTAGATACCTCTTGAAGAACTGAGCCTTGACTTTCTTCAAGACCTCATCGAGAGGAGAAGTCGAAGTAGACTTCCCTGATGCAGTAGAAGCATCATGGCTGGGGTCAGACGAATTTTCCCTGCTGTCAATGATGGCATTCAGGTAGCCAATTGGATCATTTTGCTTCAAGAGGGCCAAGTCTTCTTTAGACATGGGCTTTGTCGAGGTGATCGTTTCTGCAGCAGTGGTGGCTTGGGGCTGAGTATGTTCAGAAGCGTCAGCATCAACATGATCCTCTTCATCATGTTGCTCTTCTGTCTCATTGACCACTTGAGCTTCCTCCTGGTGGTGCTCCTCTGTTTCAGCAAGGACTTCATCATCCACCAGTTCCTCCTCTCGTTTCCTGCTATGGTCAGCGAAGTCTTGTGGCTCTGAAGTTTGATTTACTTTGTTAGTAGAACTGACGAAAGAAGAAGGATGGTGAGTGGGTTCTCCTGCGCTGCTTACAAAGGTATCATAACCTTCGACAGGATGCCCAGTTGGTGCTGAAGTTCCAGCGGTCTCCTGAAAATAGAAGAGGAAAAATATTCTGATTTAGAGAGATACACAATCGAATGTGATTGTCGACACCTAAGTTAAAAGTGGTCGAAGGCACTACCTGTAGAGGAACTTCAGCCCCAGGGCTAGAGTTGTCACTCTCAACGGGTTTGTTGAGCAAGACGTTTAGCTCCTCCTCCGTGGGCTCTTCGATGATCACAGGAGGTGGCCTGGGTTTATTCCCTGCGACCTTGATTCTTATCGCAGGTCGAGGCTCAGGAGCAGGGGCAGCCTTCTTCACCTTTCTTCGTTTGAGAGGAACAGGGGGAGATTCATCCTCGTCGCCACTTGAAGGTTCAACCGTTAATGCAGGTCGCTTCTTAGACGCAGGTTCCTGAAAGTCCCAAATGGAGTTGATTTAAAATGCAGCATCGAAAACCAGGATGTTTAAAACCAAAGCAGGAGACAAGAGAGATTTTTGTTACCTGTGCTGGAGGTTTTGTAGAGGGACCTCCACCATGATGGTTGTCTGTGGCCTTCTTAGCCACAGGTTTTCGAACAACTAAAAGAAAAATGTTCACAAGTTATAATTGACAGATATAGGTCGAAATGGAAAGACAAATATAATTCGAAGAGGGAACGTACATTTCTTTATTTTGTCAAGAACCAAAACGAAGGACTTCTGTAGTTCGTCTGCAAAATCCTTTTCGTCGAAGAACTCTTCGACATAATATCTCTTCCACCAGTCTTCAAAAGATGGTGAACAGAGGAAGTTGAGTTGGTAGTCGAACAATGATAGTACGGTCCGACCAACGTACCTACTAATATGCTTAGCAGCAGCATCCTCAGAGTAGTCATTACAAAAGTACAACAACGATTTCTCCCGAGGATAAATTGGAGAAGGAAGTGATTGGATAATTCCAAACTGTCGAGGGACAAGGTTCGGCTGGTAAGCAATCAGGCTCAAATGATTCTTTGAACTCTTGAAGCGCAATGGCATTATCCTTTGAGTGAGAAACGCTTCCCACATCGTTGTGTGCTCCTCGAGGTGAGGATCCTCTGATGACTTAGGATGGGGCCTGGTGAACCATCCTGGACCAAACTTTCGACTGGCGAAAGGAGCCATGGTCGAGGTAAATTCCTTCCTCCCTGCAAACATCTGAACGAAGTTTGCAAAGGTCTTTTGGAGTTCCAACCCATCCTCAGTGGGAGTCAATAAGGCAAGCCTGGTGCCTTCGACATGCCTTCTAGCTATCTCAGGAGCCTTTTCATTTATTTGAGTCTTATGGGGTAGAAAAGACTCAAAAGTGGCGTTTAGCCAGAGTTGGAGTAGCCAGAAGGGTCCAGCAAGCAGCAAGCTGGCTCTATTTTCTATTATTTTTAATTGAGTCGCTCCACTGCTTATTGACTCATACAGGTTGGCAAGTATTAATTCGGCCAAACATATGTTTTGACCGTAATGAAGCTGAGTAGCAAGGGTGACCATTTTCTTCGTCACCTGTAGGGATTTCGTGCAGAACACGAAGCGTGACAGCCAAAGGGCTAGAAACGCAATGTGCTCCACATCAGTCACCACAACCGTCGATTTGTCATGGTAGTGGTTGGTGTAGGTGGTATAAGTGGGTTTGGTAGCTGAAAATCCAATCTGGTCTTCAGATATTTCCTCTGGGTCGAAGTAATCCCCAGTTGGTCAAAGACCAGTAATAGCAGCCACGTCGAAGAGAGTGGGTGTTACCATTCCACAAGGCAGGTGGAAGGTGTAGTGAGTATAGTCCCAAAATAGCAAAGAAGCTACCAGCATTTCAGGACAATAGTTGAGACCAGTTTTGGACAGCATAACTAGGTCATAAATACCCATGCCCTTCCAAATCGAAGCATGGCACTTCTCCATCTTCTCGAGCCAAGCGTTGTATTCTGGTGTAAGGTTAGGGCTAGACCTAAAAGCCCTAACCCCCCTGTTGAAGAACCGAAGATCTACTTTTTCTTTTGCAGGTACTTCGGTATCGTCTGTCGCCTTCTTGGAGAACCCAATGGGTTTGAGTGCCTCATGCACGAGGAAGAAACCCTCGATTTTTGTTGGGTCAACAATGCATGTAGATAGAGGACCGGACATGGTGAAAACCTGGTTGGAATATCCAACAGGAATCAGAAGTTGAGAAGAATAAGTTTCACGCTCAGCATCTCCCATGGGTTCAGGAACCCTTCGCATTCCCATGGAGTTAACTATCAGAGCGGTTGAAAAGATTTCCGGTTGAGTAGTTTTAGAGGGAGTGTTAGATATGGGAACATTGGAAGCACGAGAACGTGAGGCCATTTTTTGGTTTGAGATGAAGATGGATGAAGGAAAAAGATTTCTGGGTTTGGAGAGGAAGAAGCAAAGGTTTGCTTGCAGAAAATTTTGTTCGACTTAAGGCTTGGATGAAAGAAAGCGTAAAGAGTCCAACAAGGGGTACTTAGTGCTATTTATAGTGATTGAAAAATCACAAGACTCGAGGTCATTTAATGTTTCAGACAAGAGTGGGGCACGTGGCGCTCATTTGGTGATGTAGCCGTTCTGAAGAACGGAAACGGTGCAGCGTGCATCCTCGATTTCGGGAAATAGTCATGATGATAACATTTGAAAAGACATCGTGCGTGCTAAATGCCTTACTGAAGTGACGTCTTGGGAACGGGTGAAATGATGACTTTTTGAGATTGTCAGTTGGTTGGTAGGAGACGAAAAGCACACAAACTAATTTGTGGCTAAGAGTGAAGGACAGGTGTCGAATGGAATCTCAAAGAATGCCTTTTTCTTTTCAGCGTCAAAATAAGACATTCTTGGGGGGAAATTTGTTGGATCCTAAATTCGACACCCTTGTTTGTTATCATATAGACCATTGATTATGAGTCAGAAGAGTTTCCTACATAAGGAGGCTTCGACCAACTGATCATGTCGAAGGGTCATCAAGGAATGACAAGATACTTAGAGAAATTCCTTTAAGTTGGAATCTTGTGGTCCTCGACGTCGAAGGAACCTCTCGACAAAGGTCCCTGATGCCCAAGGTCGAACAGTTTGAGATTTGAATTGTTGGAGGGAAAACGGTTCCCAGCAGTTACCAAGTGCAACGTGCCGAGAATAGAAGCGTCGAAGGCTGTGAGCGTGCCATGTGGCGTCATCTCGAAGCAGCGTAACTGCCCAGCGGTTACTTAGGATTTGTTTTAGTATAAATACTAGTGGTTCACGTAGTTTTCGCGTGTGTTCATCATTATATACAAGTCACTCATTTAGATTCAAGTACCCAGCGTGAGAGAACGAATCATTGAGAATGTATGTGTGAAACACCATTTAGATTAATCAAAGTCTTTTATATTCAAGCAATTTATCGCTTTTCATTTACTTATCTCTGTCGAAGCCTTTTACTTAACACTTTTATTTATTCTATCAAGCTTTTCTTCATGAAATTTACTTAAAGTGTCTTTACTTTACTGGCATTAATCATCATTAGGATTAGTCAAACTCCAGAAAATCAACCATGTCTTAGGATCAATCTGATCGATCCTGCTAGTCACCAAATAAGTAACCTTTTGGAAGATCAGCGGTTGTTTACCATTTTTTACGGTAAACAACTGGCGACCAAAATATTCCAAGAAAACAACCCTCAATGAGTGTAGTATCGAGTATCTACCAACTTCGGACTGCACCAAAGTCGGTCATCTCACTACCCCTAAAAAAGGCCAAGATGGTCAAGTAAGGTTCTAAGGTCAATTGATGCTTCACGACACCACGCGGCGGCCCCGTACTGTCCTTGATTCAACTCAAGGGTTACCGGTACCAACCAAAGTGCCACATCAACGTAGCTACTGTTTCAACCATGTCGGTATACCCCGCACAGTTCCCTCACAGTTTATTGCTACTTACCTAAAAAAGGTGCCCCCAAATCCGGGTGTAGGATTTCAAACAAACCCAAGCAAGGAACCCAAAAAGTAAAGCAAACAAAGCAATCAAGGTAAGCAAGTAAAGGTGATCTAAAACCCTAAGGTAACCCCACTTTTAGATATTCCCCAGCAGAGTCGCCAGTTCTATGATACGGTGGGAGAACTGACTTGAGGTTTTTTATTTTATTCGCAAATGTTCGGTTTAGCAAGAGTCGCCACCGACTTTTTATTTTGCCCTAAGGAAAGGTCAAAAAGCACATGAAAGACCTTTGAGATGTTTTCGTGGGTTCGGGGGTAGATTATGAAAAGGGAAGGTGCTAGCACCCTTTTCATCCATGGTTATCCATGGGCTCTTAGTTACTTGTTTTAGATCACTTGCCTTGATTTTCAATTGTTTGAAATGGTGCTTTGTGTATGTGGTTTTGAAAATGTTTTGAAAAATATGCCTTGTCTAGGCAACCTTTGTAATGATTCTTGTTCGAATATATACAAAGGTGTATGTCTTTTTGAAAAGATAATTCAATGTTTTAAAAGTTGTTTTGAAGTTGTGTTTGAGAAAATCTGGGGGGATTCGTTCCTCTGGTCCCAAAAAATCCTCCTTAAACATGTGTTGGAGCCTCTTATTTATAGGCAAAGTTGGCTGAAGCTTTTGGAGGGAAAACAAAATAATTTGAACAAATTGGGTAAACTGCTCTTTGCAGTCTTCGAGGGACAATGCTTTATGCTATTTTTGTGCAAGAATGGGGCAGTGTTTCAGGACTGTTGTGCAGCTGTTCTGGCCAGTGTACCATGCCTGAACTTGGCAGCAAGCATCTTTGACTATTTCATCCTTTCATTTTGATCCTCCTTCGACCAGATTCTTCTTCCAACATATTGTTTGTCTTTCCTCCAACAAGTGTCCTTCGAATAAATCACCTTTGTGCATCATTTGAAGGGGCCATCAACCATGTGCTGAAGTTTATCAAGGATGGAAATGCAGCACACTAAAGAGAAATGTTGTCCAGTCGAAACTAGTACAAACATAGTCAATGTCTTGTCGAAGCCTGCATGGAGGAGGTCTAAACTTTGTGACTCCAAACAAGCACAACAAAAGGTCAATGCTCAAATAAAGACTTGCATGAAGGGAGCCACATGCCCAATCGAAAGAGGCATGCAGGAGGCAAAATGTCCAGATTCGAAAGAGGCATGCAGGAGGCAAAATGTCCAGATTCGAAAGAGGCATGCAGGAGGCAAAATGTCCAGATTCGAAAGAGGCAAACATGAGGCAAAATGTCCAAATTTGAAAGAGGCAAACATGAGGCAAAATGTCCAGATTCGAAAGAGGCAAACATGAGGCAAAATGTCCAGATTCGAAAGAGGCATACATGAGGCAAAAAGTGCAAATCGAAGGACCCCAAAAGGGAGCTTTTTGCCTTGGAATCGAAGGAAGTTACAGGAGGCTTTGAGTTCAAAATGAAGGACATGCCCAAGTTGCATTCGAAAGAGGCCTAGAGTCAGTCGAAGGGTGCTGAATCGAAGGAGACCTATTTTCCTCCAAATTTGTCAAAATGTTATTTTTATCTGTTTTCTCCCTTTTTTATAGTTTCCTTTTAATTTTGGTACTGGAAAATTCCAAAGTACACGTGCAAGCTTGAACCTTGAGAATCCTTGTGAGAAAGGCCTTGAAGAATGAGAGGGAAAATTTTGGGGTACAACACTTTTATTATCATTGTAGAGTGTGAGGTCTGATGAAACTTTCTCCTAAGATTTCATGATGTGGTTCATCGCCGTTTGGATCGGATTATTGTTTGGCTAAACCTAAGGTTTATCATGATTCAGTTAGCTGAGATAATTGAGGAAAATAGAGTGAAGCTTTGAGAAGATGAGGTAGATAGGAGTATTTTGGTGTTGAAAGGTGGAATTTTCAGACAATCCGAACGGTGGTGACGCGACAGCAAGGACGATGAAGAACGTGAATGAGGGGGGAGACTCTGTCTCGAGAGAGTTGAAGAGACACCAATATTGAACCCTAGCCTTCAAAACACTGTCGTTTTCATTCCTCTCCATAATTTTATTTATTTATCTGAAGAATGAATTGGACCAAAATTCCTCTTCCTTAGGCCCAATCCTTGTTTTTGACAAGTTGAAGTGTAAACAAAAATTTAGATTGATCTGTTGGTGAACTGGGCCGGATGGCGTCCCCCCCTGGGCCTATTTCAATTCGTTTGGATCTTAAAGAAACACAATAAAAAAATTGTATTGGACCTTAGCTAGTTTGGGCCCTGCACCTGAATTGCTTACTACAATGCACCATCAGATTCCAATCAGCACCCTCCTGATTTCACTAATTCTTTGTTAGATTTAATATTTTTGTGTTAATTTTTGTCAATATAATACATGATAAAAATAATATAAAAAACGATAAAAATTAGTAGAATATAATAGGATATCTTATGAATTAATTCTTTAATTTTTTGGAATTTTCCTTACACATGAAAACTAATAACAATATAGATGTTTCTCTTAGTTTTTATCCATATTTTCATGCCGCTTTGCCATGTTATTTTTGACGTGTTTGTTCACTGTGCAAGGTATATTTTAGTGCTTTCAATCATGTAACATATCGAGTTGTTATGTGATTGAAGCATACGGCTTATGCTCACGTCTGATGTGAAACACTTTATTTCTCATCGTCCCTGAGAAATTCATATCGTATTATGTGTTGTCCTGATGCATGTGATATTATATGACGCTTTGCACATAAACTTTTGATTACGCATTGCATTTGCAACACACATTTTCCTCTATCTTAGTTGGATATCATTTCTGGCTTTGTTTGTTTCTTGGTGAAGCTTGCTCGACGCGTACTTCTTGCTTTTCTAGTGCTTTCATCTTCTCTTGACTTTGTTTGTTTCTCTGTTGCTGATCATGTCAGGAACCCCTCTAGTTTATTTAAAGACTCGTTTAGGCTAATTCCGCATTGTGTGCATTTTATTTTCTACTTGTGAGTGGTTTGTTTAAAACCCTACCTTTGTGTAGGTATTCTGCAGGTGTGATTATATTTGTGCCCGCATTATTCCTCATCTTTTATTGTAGTCCTCAAAAGGAGGCGAGCAAGGAGGGTTAGCAATTAACCCCCGTAACTTCGTTCGTGTCATCCATAGCTCGTGACGCACGACGAAGCTTCGGAGTTGTGTCTGCTCTTGTTATTGAGTCATCAAGTGGGGAAGGGTTTCGCAATAGACCCCCCATGCCTTGTCAGAAGTTCTCATTGGCCGGTGCTGATACTCCGTGATCATTCATATTGTCTTCTGTCGCTTACCTCAATCTCATATATCTTAGTTAGGTGTTCAGTCGCTTTTGACATCACATTTTTGTTTTACATCCTACTCCTGTTTGTTTTTCTCGGGTGATACGCTCCCCTTGGCTAAAGAATTTCTCTTCTTTTCCTTATTCTTTTATGTGTGTGCTTCTTCAAGCTTGCTTGCTTTATCCTTGTACATACCATGCTCCCTTAGGACATTCTCGCTCCTTTCGGATGCAAGTTAGACCTTAGGTTATAAACCATGCATGCTAACATTAGAAAGAGATTCCTCTTTCATCCTTGACGTAGGGCTGTAATTGTATGATAAAATTAGGCTTAGAAATAGGCTAGTCTCCCTTAGACTCTTTTCTTCCCCCTTTTTGCATCCTTGCATTTAAAGCTAAAACTTTTTCCTTAGAAATCATAAAAAATGCTAATAACACTTAAACCCTTTTTCAAGGTAACAAAATATAAACCAACTCAAACCTTTTTTGTGCGCTCAAGCACCTTTTCTATAAAACCATTTTCAGGTAAGGACATGATTAATTTACTTCAGTGCCAACGCATAAGTCTCCAACGATCGAGCTTCGGCAGAAGGCGGAATTAACATTGTCCATAAAAAACACAAAAAAAAAACAAAAACATGTGAGCCGAACTACGGTAGCTCTGATTCCTCAAAAAGGATACGTAGATATTGGGGTAGGGCCCAAGCGAGTACAATTTTATTTTCCCTACATTCTTTTCTCATTCCCTTGCATGCATTCCTTCTTAGTAGTAAGCAATAAGCATAGATTAAATACACCCATAAGATAGATAACAAAAGTGGATACCATAGAGTACTACGGGCGTGTGGGGTGCTAATACATTTCTCTCGCGTAATAGATTCTCTTACCCGATCTCTCGGTCGCAAGACCGTGACTTCTCCCTTCTCGGGTTTTCTCGATGTTTACCTTTTCCTCCATGTGGGATAAAATACGTTCGATGGCGACTTCATTGTTTGATGATTTTCAGCCGGTTGTTTCATCAGGTAGTTTAAGGCATAAAATATTCTAACTCAAATTACTAGAATGGTCTATGATTTTCATTGATGCTTTCGGATGGTTTAATTTTGATTAATTGATGCATTTGATGCATCTGTTTTTGAATTCAAATTTCTCAAACTGCTCTGATTTTTTCAAAATCGACTAAGCTGTGATTTAAAGAAATATTTCGCGAGCATATGGTTGTGATCATCTTGAAGAGAGGTATCTAATGCTACCACTATGAACGTGTAAATTTTCCATTTTGAAGGATTCCATACTTGCCCTAGTTGTAGCTGGCTGGAGGTTGAAGACAACCCACGTGTCGTTCTTCAACCAATGACACACAACCAATTGTTTTAATTCTATTGTCCTGACTTTTGTGTGTGATATGTGCGTGCATTGACTTGGATCCATCATACTCCATCACCTGAGGGCCCTTGGATGTGTCAGCGTGTAAGTTTAGATTCAACTCGTCTCATTTTTGTTGTTTTATATTTTTTATTTTTAAAAAAACATTGATCCGGTGTGAAATATAAAAAGGAACATATCATGCACAGCGCGTCAGATCCATCATATATGCTTACTAACGTGTTTTGACATTGATCCAGTGGTCTACATTTTTTTAGCTTTATTTAAAAAAAAATTATTTATCTATTTAATTGTTTTAAACTTCAAAAATTCATAAAAAATCATTTCAACTACTAAAATTGTGAAAAAATTATCAAAAATACTTTTGATTTTTCTCTTTCTGATTTTTATTTTTTCATAATTTTATTTTTTGATTTGGTATTTTTTATGATTTTTCACTTTATTTGACTTGTTTTAATTGTTTAAAAATACTTTTTGGTCATTTTAAATTCTGGAAAAATTATGGAAGGATCCAATGACCTCTTGACAAATATGGTGATCTCATTTTATTTTTATTTTTGATTTTACTATTTTTCACAAATTTTGGCTTATTTTTCTTATTTCTTTATAATTTAAAAAATTGTTTCTAATTTTAAAAAATTATTTAAAAAAAATTGTCAACACTTGTTGACTCATGATTGATCTTTGATATTTTTTTATGATTTTTATTTGGTGTTTTAATACATGTTGTGTATTTTACCAATTATTTCCTTCTTATAAATCATTTAAATTATGTTTTTATATTAAATACATTTTATTATTTTTTTGATCGATCCTGATTTATAGACACTTGAGTTTTATTTTGGGACAAGTTCCTCAACTCATTGGATCTTGGGTGTTGATAGGTTCAAAAACCAAATCCACCAAAATGGATGAATAATGTTGATGATATTTGAAACTCTAATTTCATCTGATGCATTGGTTGAACTATTATTCCCCTCCCTCTTCATCCTATCCCCTTCTTATTTTTACTCGTGGATACATGTTTTTGGAGAATGATCTACATATCATTTCTCTAACATGTATAGTACATAGATTGCTATTGATCGGCCTTAAAATAGGCGTGGCTTCTACATAAGTCCACTTATGATTGCTTAACATAGCGCTAAATTTGTCCCGATTCGAAAAATGATCATTCGTGGCTCAAACCTATGTTTGCAAGCCCAAGTATGTTTAATTTGAAACCTTGGATCCAATAACTTTGAAGTTTATTGTTAGGAGGCTTTGATTCTATCAATCCTCTAATGAACTTCATGAATTTTGGTCTAAGTGAATCATTTAAACATCGTTGATCATATGTGGTTACCTTGAGTACTTGAAATGAATGATATACTTGAAAAAAAGAAAATGAAACTTGTTGTTGAGAGGTTTTGATTTTATTAATCTTCTAATGAGTTTTCAAAAGCAAGCTTCAAGATGGTCATTCAACTAACCTTTTGTTATACTTCACCTCTAACTTCTAATTCACTAACAATTAACTTTACTTTATGTATTTATTTTGTGCCTTTACTTTTATGTGCAATTTATTTTTTTAGCACCTACATCTCATGCTATTTTCCTTTTTCTCACTTGAGCATTTATTTTCTGCTTTTTTATCTTTGCTCACTTGAGATTTCTTTTTTTCATTTTTTTAATACACTTAATAATCAACTTGAACCTTAAAAGTCTTATTTTTATATAGACTATTGGTTACTATCCCTAACACTGTGGAGTTGTGGATTCCTGAGACTTAGGATTAGAAGCCATGAGACGAAACTCTGTAATATTTGGTTGATATTTTTATGAAGACCTTCTGAAATCTTTGGGGTTTACTCCAAGGCATTGGTTTGAATTTTTTCTGTGTGCAGGTTATTCTGATTTTCATGTTTTATTTGTAATTGAGAATTCCTCTGTATACAGTTGTTACTCTGGAAAATTTTTATCAATGAAGACTTTGTTTGGTTCTTAATTCATCTTAAGCTTGATATTCCTCAAAGGTTTAGTATTTTTTTCTTGCTTGGTTTTAATCTAAAGGATAAGAATTCTACATTGGCTTCTTAAGTTAAGTGTTGGTTTCTTGTTGGTTAGACCATTCTTTTCCTTGGCATTTACCTTATGCTTTAGGATAGTCCCTTCATCTCCTCATATCTTCTTTAATTTCAAAAATCTTCTCCCTCCTTTTCAAAACTCTTCTTGTTTTCTAACTTGAACCACTTTTATAATAAACTTGGACTTAGGTCCATGCATTTTCAAAAATCTTTTCTTAATCAAACTTTAATCAATTTAATCATACGCTGACATCTTTCTCAATACTAAAAGTCAATTAACCTCATTCAAACCATTTTTCCACTTTGGCTTTATACTTTAAAACTTTTCTCAAAATATTATACTCTTGTTGATTTTTGTAGTGACACAAGCTACTATACTTCTATGATATGTAGTGAAGAGAGATATTTTCCACTTGGGTGTTGAGTGATGGATTTTAAATCTAAGTTATATCCTCCACTTTGAGATGACGCAAATGCTCCTTTCTCATAATTGTGGGTAGTAAGCATGTTTTCCACTCAGATATGACGATGATGTCTCTTCTCTTAAAATTAACTAACACACATGTGTTTTAAAATTTTTGAGGTGAACTACGAGTACCCTGATCCCCTATTGCACGGAAGGTGGTACATAGGCATTAAAGGTTCGCAACCATGGGGGTGCAAAATTGTAAAAAAAAATACTTCTTTTCTCATATCCACCATCTTATTTTGTATACACCTTTTATAATCAAAATACACAGATTTTCAAAGAGGTTTCTGCGGAGTATCGTAGATGTTTAGGGTGTTAATACCTTCCCTTTTCATAACCAAACCCCATACCTAGATTCTCCCTCCCCCCTCTTTTTTGGGTTTATTCGCTCTTTTCCCATTTCCTTTGGAAACAATAAAGCACGGTGGCGGTTTTTTTATTTGATCTGTACGAGTTAAGTCAATCCAATGGCTTAGTCTTAACATTTCTACCGCTATAGTTCCTAAAATATCCTAGATTTGTTGCGCCTGTATGAGTACTAGAATATTTCATAATCTCATATTTTTCAATCAAATCTTCAAGGAATGGATCCATCTCAAGCTTGAAGAGGATAATGGTTTATATAGGGATTGGAGTGAAGGATTCAATTGGAGAAGACTCAATTTGAGCCCTCAAATCTTAAAAAGTTAGTTGCATAATCATTTTCTTAATCAAATCCAAAATACATAAAAATATGATACGTATAAATACGCCATGAGTCTTAAGTACATGGGGAATGATGAGCAGGTATCTTCCTTACCTTTTCTTATAGTACTTTAAATTTGGGGCATCTGGCCCAATCATTCGAATTATTCTCCCTCGACTTTAGTATAATACGTATCTCAAACAAAATTTCAAAACTAAAGGAGATGTACTCGAATACCCCCACTCTTGAGGGACCATTTCAGGTATTTCCTAACAAAACACTTTTACAAATTCAAACTTTTTTGCCCCTTGGGGTTTTCTCTTTAAAACCTTTTCAAAAGGGAAATGTTACTTTCATTCTACCGCAATAAAGGTAACACATGATTCTCCCCACATTGAGAAGCAACACCTAATGCTAGAATGATAATGTTAACATTGTCCACTAAAAAACAACTAACAAAACAACATTTTTAGAAGAAATACAGAGTTTTGATTTCTTCATTGCACTATGAGGATATGTAGGCACTGGGTTGCAAAATCTGGGCGAACTCATTAATAAAAATCTTTTTTCCAATAGATCATTCATGCATTCTTAGAAAGTTATAGCTTTAGATATACACACTCTTAGAAACAAATAACCAAAGTTGATCTTGTTGAGTTCAACATATGTGAGGGGTTCTAATACCTTCCCCTTGCATAACTGACTTTTGTACCCTTCTCTTGGTTAAGCTGACCATCTTATCCTTCCTTTCAGGGTTTTCTTGATATTTCCCCTTCCCTTTGGGATAAATAAAGTTTGATGGTGACTCTGTGTTTTATTTATAGTGAGACATCTGGAGACTCTGTTGGGAAACCTATGTGAGTCAATCCTAGCTTCATTTGTTTGTTTCTATGGGTGTTTATTTATATGCTTTACTTTCTCTATTTATTTTATTGATTTTCATGCATTGCACTTATTATTCATATATTGGATATATGTTGTATTGTTCTATGTGGGACGGGTGATACTTTTGAGAGATAAGCCCACCATCGAAGCTTGAGTTTTACACACAGGATTATAGTGGATAGTCATGTTAACTCATGCAGCATCTAATATGTATGAGTTAGCATGAGATCCACACCCAGACTAGGTACTCTTGGGGATGCTCTTGTCCTACACGTCTGTTTCATAATACAAGGTATCTTTCATAGAGGACTCACGACTCTAGGAACCTTTTAGGAACCTCTTTTCAAGACTAGAACCCACATGTGAGAGGGATATGGACTTTGCTTTGTAGGAAACCTTGACCTTTCATCCTCCCATGTGTTGCTGTCTTCAGAGGATTGTACATTGGTTACCAATATTATATGGAGCCTTGATCCCATGACCATTTCATACCATGACATCACATCATTATGTATATGCATCCCATTTCCAGGGAATTTCAAAGACGAGTCTCTTTTGTTGAGCTTTTCTAAAAATGGAAACTGCTAAAAGAATACTTATGGATAGACAAGTCTTTGGGTTTCCTTAGAAATGAAAAATAAAACATGCATTCATACTATCATGCATTTCATGTTTAGGAATCAAAAACTTATTGGGGTCCCTTTTCCTTTAGACTTCAGTACTAACAAAGACGACTTCTCTACATCCCTATTGTACTAGAAGCAATCAGCAAAGATTCATGGATCTCTTTGAACATAATTAGAATCCATCAGGACATGGAAAGCATGGGTTCCAGAATGAATCAACTTCTTGACACTCTCCATACTATCATCCAAGGACATGAAGAACTCAGGAAGAATGTTGTTAAGCTTACAACTGCTACTCCCTCCATTTATGCAAATGGAGTACTCAAGATTGTGAATGTTGAGACTAATATGATTGATGATCATCACAATGTCATTGATCTTGATGATCCCCATGGTGATCTCACTTCTGACCTTGATGAAACTTCTAAGATGTATCGTGCTCTTGAAGAGCGTCTCAAAGCTATAGAAGTTACTGAGCCTTTTGGATTTAATGTTGCTTCCATGTGCCTTGTGCCTGGGATTGTCATTCCCCTAAATTTCAAGGTTCCTGATTTCGACAAATACAAAGGTACCTCTTTCCCAGGGACTCATCTTTGTTTTTACTGCCGCAAGATGGAAGCTTATGCTAAAAATGAACCATTGCTCATGAACTTCTTTCAAGACAATCTGACTAGGGCAACACTAGAGTGGTATATGAAATTAAAAAAAAAAAGACTCATGTTAGTACTTAGGGAGAACTTGCTGATGTTTTCTTGAAACATTACCACTACAACACTTCTATGGCTCCTAGTCGTTCCCATCTTTAGAGTATGGCTCAGAAATTTGAAGAATCCTTCAAAGAATACGCACATAGGTGGTGTGGGCTAGCTGTAAGGGTTCAACCTCCTCTCTTGGATTGTGAATTGGTTGATTTGTTCATGAGCACCCTGCAAGGTCCTTATCTTTAGCATATGATTAGCAGCACTTCTTCTTCTCTCTTTGATATGGTTATTATTAGGGAGCATGTTGAAACTTGTATCAAGGCTGGTACAATCCAAGGTACTCTTAGCCTTACCAAGAACAACAATGGAAATGGTAAGAAACCCTACTATGGCTTTGTTAAGAAGAAGGAGGATGAATCTAGCAATGCTTCTATTGACAAGATGAAGGCTCCTGCCTATCCTCAAGTCCAACTTATGTATTATCCAATGACTATTGTTGTTCCTAATCATTATGCTCCTCAAGACTATTAGCAGCAAAATCAGTAATAGGGACAATGAGGACAACAAAGGCAGAGGGATCCCAAAAGGAGATTTGATCTTGTTCCTATGCTTTATAAGCAACTCATCCCCAAATTTCTCAATAACCAGTTAATCTAGTTACAAGAACTCGGTCCTCCTCCAGATACTCTTCTTTTGGGATATGATATTAATTCTCATTGTGAGTTTTATTCAAGGGCCCCAGGAGATACGATTGAAAATTGTAGAGCACTGAAAACAAAAGTCCAGGACCTCATTGATTCCAAGGCAATATCATTCACCCCAAGCAACCCGAATATGAACTGAAATCTTGTGCCCAAGTGAATAACAAGACTGCAAAAAGCATGCATTGAAGTAATAAGTCAAGCCTGAGAGAGTCTCCTCAGCACTGGAAATCATTAGATCATTTCTGCATTTTTATTTGTAATTTTTCTTGTTAGTTGAATGCTACTCATTTGTAAAAAAACTCTTTTTTTTAATGATAATAATAATAATAATGCATTGCATATGTTTGTTTTGAATCAATTCATTCGTGTTCACTCATTTGATTCCTTGTTTATCGATATCAAACAATTTTTTAAGCAAAAATCAAAAGGAGAGTGATGAAAACAAAATATGAAAATATCAATGGTTGTTTGCTTTTGTATAAAACCATGCTGATGATGTAAGGCATTATTTCAAATCCCTAAACACTAGAGATATAAGGGAGTAGAATCCTCATCAACCCCTTTGATCCTTGAAGTATGAGTTTCTTTTCTATACGAAAAACCCTCAAATCTTAACCAAGGGCAGGGTAGATTTTACTTAATTTGACAGAGCATTAAAATTTCAAAAGAAAAAGAGGTGTCCCATCCAAGGATCAACCTTGTCATCCCTCACACATTAAGAGGTTAGAAAAATGAAAAACCACAATGGTTATCCCTCATCAACCAAGGAATGAGGCAGTCACAATCCTTGCAAAAAGTCAAAACCAACCAATGTCACACGATTTGTTCCAAAAAAAAAGAATAAATCTAAAAGAAAAAAGCAAGAAGAAAAAGAAACCTCGCTAAGTTGAAAACTTGAAAATAAGTGACTTAGGAAAAAATGAGGGCATCGCGCTGGACTTCGAAATCAAAGAACTAGTCTAGTCAAAAATTAGGGAAATCAAAAGAATGAAAAACGAAAAAGTGAAAAGAAGGGATTACAAAAATCCTCAGCAAGAACAAGTCCCTGTGACCACAAACAAAAACAAAAGGTGATTGACTGTCACTCTAAAAACTTCATTGGTTCCTTGACCATCACATCTACATTTTAAAGCCCTTTTGAAAGGTGAAAGCTCGTGTCAAAATAACTGAACATAGGGCTAAAGTATCAAGAAGAATGACTGGATTAAGTTATACTTTGCGCCTTAAATATTTTTTCTCGAAATTGTGAACCATGCCATGTTACATCACTTACAATACCTAATTGGAGCAGGGTTTATTTCGAAATCATACTACATAACAGATCAGATAAAGTTGACTCCTATAAATTTGCTTATCATTGGTTGATATTGATATGACAAGTAATTTGAGCACCGAATGTCAGAATATCATTTGAATAATGTTGATTTCAAAGTTAACATAATCATTACATTATGACTATCATCTTAAAAACAACCATCTCTTACTTGCGAGTAAACACTTGACATCAAGGGAGATTAAATGATGAACAACTGCTGAAAACATGATCCTTTTCAAGAGCCAATTACTTCAAGAATGGGAACCCTAAAAGGAAAACTGCGTGAAGACTCCATCAAGCAAGGGGAATCCACTCAAATTTCATCCCAATATGGGGAAGTCACGTCGATAAATCTCTTCAAGCTTCCATCGATCCGGGGCAATCACGTCGAGAAATATCTTCAGAATTCAGTCAACTTGAGACAATCATGTCGAGAATCAAAAAATATCTCTAAAGATCCGTTAATCAGGGGAAGTTTATTTCGTGGTCCAATACATTGGTGAAGGCCACCTCGAATCATATTGTGCCACAAATATTCCAGTCTTCTATTGAAGGAAGATTCTTTCAGAAATCATTACAGACAGAGGCGCTCCTCCTCCCTAATTACGAAGCTGCTCTAGCAAAATTCTGTCATGTAAGACAACTACAATCAGGCTAAAAGTGCCATGCCAGTCACCTTAACTTAAGCAGTGTTGCAAAATTCATCATCATCTCCTACAGATTTTGGACCACACAACTCCCCAACACTGAAATAAACTCGGGGCATCCGAAGAGATCCATGTCCATCTCCTAAACCCCAAGCAGTTCAGGGTGTAAATAAATTCAAACCGAGTCATTTCTTCTCGAATAGTGAAGCAAACCTGGAGCACTCAAAGAGGTCCACATTTATTCATCATCCCCAGGCAGTGCAGGATATAGGGAAAGTCAGATCATGCAAATATTACAAACCAAATTCCCTAGTGATATCACTAATAATCTTTGGTACTACGAGCTTTTAAGCACCAATTTGTATTGATATCTCAAGATAATGAGCAACAGACCCCGATAAACATATTCCATTTCCCCACAGAAAGTCCCACCGGAGCCTAATCTTTGGCACTCTACATATAATAATTATCATTGCATCACATTGCATCCTCAAACGGGTAGCATATCCCTTAAAATGGATCATTACGCCATACAAAAATTCAAACATGCATACAAAGCATAATCCATATTTGGAACCCTTGCACGAAAGCCCGAATCAATCCCTTAATTAGTAAAAAGGTATATCATTGAAGAGAATGTCATCCTCGCAACCCCACCTGATACCCCTTACTACATTAGAAACATTATCTAGCCAGTGTGCCAGTACATTATGCTCCTAACTCCCAACAAAGTCAATACCCTTTGGGTTTTAGATCCTACATGGCAGATACCCCATTGTCATCGATCTTACACTTTGTTTTTCATTTTGGGTAGTAAATCCTACACGATAGATCCTCCGTCGTCATCGATTTTATCCTTTACCTTTTCATTTTGGATAGTAAATCCTACACGATAGATCCTCCGTTGTCATCAATTTTACCCTTTACCTTTTCTTTTTGGGTAGTAAATCCTACATAATAGATCCTCCATTGTCGTTGATTTTACCCTTTACCTTTTCATTTTGGTTAGTAAATCCTACATGATAGATCCTTCGCTACCGTCAATTTTACCCTTTACCTTTTCCTTTTGGGTAGTAAATCCTACATGATAGATCCTCTATTGTCATCGAGTTTACCCTTTACCTTTTCCTATTGGGTAGTAAATCCTACATGATAGATCCTCTAGTGTTGTCAATTTTATCCTTTACATTTTCCTTTTGGATAGTAAATCCTACACAATAGATCTTCTGTTGTCGTCGATTTTACCGTTTACCTTTTCCTTTTGGGTAGTAAATCCTACACGATAGATTCTCCATCGTCGTTGATTTTTCCCTTTTACTTTTTCCTTTTGGGTAGTAAATACTACATGATATATTATTTGTTTTTGTTGATTTTACCCTTTACCTTTATTTATTGGGTTATGAATCATACACGATAGATCCTCTGTTGTCTTCGATCTCACCCTTTTATTTCCTTGCGGGTTTCTGATCCTACATGATAGATACTCCGCTTTCATCGATCTTACCATTTGTCTTTCCTTGCGGTTTTCAGATCCTACATGATAGATACCCCATTTTCATCGATCTCACCATTTGTCTTTCCTTTCAGTTTTTTAGATCCTACGCAATAGATACCCCAATATCATCGACCTTACCTTTTTGTCAAGTCATCGTATGGTCATTTCTTTTAGTTAGCACGTCATCATCAACCATATATTTTCAGTCATCGTTCTTATAACCACCATTTCTCTTGAGAACCTTCTATTGGCATCATTACCACGTTACAGGCTATCACCATTCAACCACATTTACACAACAGGAACCTTTCACTAGAAAACAAAATAAAAAATGTTTCTTTCCCCAACAGGTATCACAAACACTCATAATATCTCTTCAGAACAAATTTCAGGTCTTAGTATTTAATCTTCTTATGTGTTGAATGTTTGAAAGGCTAGCGCCAATGTCACCTTCAGGTTTTAGACGATTAAATAGGGGCAGTTGTCATACCCCCAAATTTGTCCTACCCTTTCTAAGTATTTGGCTTGTGCTTCTCATTATCCACATATGCATTACCTTTACATTAGGTCATTTAACACATCATGCATCATTAATTAATAAACTTGGCATGGGATCAAGGATCTTGAAGTTAGGGTTGTTAATTCTCTGGTTTTATGATTGGCAGTAATTTTGGTAAAACTAACTTGGCAGCAACATATTGAACAAGATGCCCTATCTCAGAGTCTCGACATCTTATCTGTTAGAGTTTCACATATTGGTTTTAGTTGGTTTAATTAATTATTACAAAATATTCTGGGAATATTATGTTATACGATGGGGCGTCCAAGTTTAAGAAATAGAATATTCTGTTTATGCTTAAGGTTATCTCGTTTCTATAAATGTTGAGACATTTTATGAAACATTTTATCGAAGTCCTATTTTTATGGAGAAGTTTCTGCAAACTTTTAGCAGCTCCCTTCATGCGTTTTGAAGCCCAAATCCAGTCCAGACATAGTTATAAAAAGAAGGCCACAAACCTAATTCAAGGGTGGAACATATTATGTTTTCAAGTGTAATTTTAGGGTTTGTATGTTCTTATTTATTGCAAGCCTCTATGATATCATATTTATATAAGAGTAGGATTGTCTTTGTTGAGTTATAAGTTCTGTTAATCATTCATAAGCTTTTAAGCATTGAGTGATTGTGTGTCTTTAAAGTGTGACTTCTGAAATAATTCTAAGTATTAGAGTTTTCATCACTATTGTGATTGAAAGGTAATTGAGAAGGGTCTCATACCTAGGTGAGTCTTAGGTAGAAGTTAAGCACTGATAGTGATTAGGTGAGTAGATTGTAAACTGGTGATAGTTTGTTGTGGGTCTACAAACCGATATTATTTAGTGGACTTCCTCCCTGGCTTGGTAGCCCCCAGACGTAGGTGTTGTTGTACACCGAACTGGGTAAACAATTATGTGTGTTCATTTACTTTCAGTATTCTTAACTGTGTTTATCATGTCATTATGTTTTGATCAGATATCAGTGTCTCGACATCTCTTAGGACATCTGATATCTGCATACAAGAATTTCAATTGGCATCAGAGTAGGCATATTACTCTATATTTCTCTATACCCATTCTTAATAGAACTAATTATGACTATTGGAAAGCTCATATGGTGGATTTTATTAAATCCATGGACATCAAGGCATGGAAATCTGTTGTCAAGGGATGGGATCCACCAATGGCTAGAGATAAGGATGGGAAGATTACTAATATGATGAAGGATGGGGAAGACTGGGATGATGAATATTATAAATTATCTTGGGAAACTCTAAAGCATTGAATTCCATGTTCAATTGAGTGGACAAGAACATCTTCAGACTGATAAGTAATTATATTGTTGCTAAAGAAGCTTGGGAGATTTTGAAGACTGCTCATGAAGGAACATCTAAGGTGAAGATGCCAAGACTTCAACTTCTTACCACCAAGTTTGAGAACTTAAGAATAAATAAGGATGAGAGCATTCAGGACTTTCACATGAACATTATTGAGATAGCCAATGCCTCAAGTGCCCTGAGGGAGAAGATTTCAGAAATTAAGTTGGTGAGAAAAATTCTCAGATCTCTTCCAAAGAGGTTAAAAATGAAGGTGACTACCATTGAAGAAGCCCAAGATATAAACAACATGAAGGTTGATGAGTTTATGGGATCTCTGCAATCCTTTTAATTAGGGATCAGTGAAAAGTTTGAAAAGAATAAAAGCATTGCCTTTGTCTCTAATGTTGAAAACTTAGAAGATGAATATGATCTGGATACAGATGAAGGTATATCCAATTCTATTATGTTACTTGGAAGACAGCTCAACAAAGTAATGAAGAAGATGGACTGTAATTCAAGACAAAATGTCAAGAACAAGTCATTTGACATCAACAAAAATCAGGATTTTGGGAGAAGTTCCAAAAAACTAAAGCAAAGACTAACCAAGGAAAAGGAATCCAATGTCATGGATATGAAGGGTTTGGAGACATAAGAGCTGAGTGTCCCACTTATATCAAGAAGAAGGAGAAGGGTATATCTTCCTTATGGTCAGAGGATCATTCTGAAAGGGATCCTGAAGGAGAAGTTGCCAAATAGGTTACTGCCTTGACTAGAATTTGTGATTCTGATGAAGACTCGGATTGTGAAGAACTCACATTTGAGGAACTTGTTGCTTCATACCAGTTGTTGTGCCTCATAAGTTAATAAGTTTTTCAACTTAGAGAAAATCAAAATAAATTTGTTGCTCAACTACAAGCGGAAAAGGTGGAACATCTGTCTAGCATAACTAATCTGAAGGATGAAGTTGCGTTGCTCAATTATAAACTTTACAATATGACTAAATTTGTAAGGATGCTCAACAGTGATTCTGACGTGCTGGATGAGATTCTTCAAACTGGAAAAATGCTAGTAATGTTAAAGGTCTTAGTTATGATAATCAGGCTGCAAGGAACAAAGGAAAAAGGCCTGAAGTGAAGTTTGTCTACCCAAAACAAAAACAATAACAAAAGATGTTAAATCAAATGTCCCAACATCAGCAAAGACATCAAAATTTCTTAAGAAGAAAAATTCAAAGATGGAGATGTCATTATTGTGGAAGGTTTGGTCACATAAATCCCTACTTTTATATATTATATGGCTATCACAAACATGTTGCTTGACCCAGAAGAGAACAGACTTTTGTTAAAGGAAAGAAAAAATGAATGCCCATAAATGGAACTTCCGGACTCATAGCTCATACTTTTCTCAGAGCATATTCCAGAGAGTATTGGTATTTTAATAGTGGTTGTTCTAGACAGATGACTAGTGTCAATAATTTCTTGGTGGACATTAAACCATATTCCACTAGCTATGTCAATTTTGGAGATGGATCTAAAGGGGAAATAAAGGGTGTTAAAAAGTTGAACTATACAGGACATCCTAATCTTTATGAAGTGTTGTTTGTTAAGGGGATAACTGCTAATTTGATATGTATTAGTCAACTATGTAACCAAGGTCTCAAAGTTACTTTACTAAATCTGAATGTCTGGTAACATATGAGAAGAATGAAGTTATCATGAAGGGAACCAGATCGAAATATAAATGGTATCTGTGGAGTCCTTAAGAAACAAACTGTCTTTCTACGTGCTTAATGTCACAAGAAGATGGAGTTAATAAAAGAAAAAGAATTGTTTCTACATCTGGCCTTAGGATTTTGATGATAACATTACATGATATCATATAGAACAATTGTATACTCTAATGGTTTCGTTCTAGTGTGTAGCTGCTGCTATAATGTTCTAACTCTGGTACAAGGCGTGTGACATCATCAGATTCTAAGCATAAACACTCTGGAAGAAAACATTTCGTTACGTGTTACAATTGAAGTCAAGGTTCTGAACACGTCTTATGCAACGTGTCGAAGGAACGTTAGTATAAGAGGTTATGATCGTGGCTATATGGTTAAGCTTTGGAGGCCTATTAAAGCTTTACTTTTGTGTGTTACAAGTTCTGAAGATTATGAAGACAAGGTTTTGCTGAACAGGTTCTGATGATCTGAAGAAATCAAGTTCTTACAACCAAGTGCTGAAGACTTTGAAGACGAGGTTTTGAAGGGACAAGTTCTGAAGACTCCAAGACTTAGGTTCTAAGACTTAATCGAAAATCTTCTACAACAAGCTTCGACATTCAAATTATCCGAAGCCTCTAAAGATAAGAAGAAGTTTAAAATGGTTAATGTATGATGGTGTATAAAAGGTACATAAAGTGTTTGTGACCTTTACTTTTCTAGAGTGGTGCAAGGACAGTCCTTTCGTACTTTACTGTGACCACTCTCATTATGACCGTTGAGAACCAACAGCTAGATTTCTGATTACCTTTCTACCCTTTTAACAGATCTATTTTACAAGCTATAAAAGGAAGACTTGGAAGATAAATAAAAAAATAATCATCATTACAACGAAAAATCTATTGGATTAAATCAAGCTCAACAAAACTACACCAAAGCATTGTGCAAACTCTGTAGAGAAATCTTCAGTGTATATTTTTGTAAATAAGAAAGGATTTGTTGCTTGTATCTTGTTGTAAAAACACTTAGGTGTTTTTCTTTGTACTGGAACGTCTGTGTAATCTTCTTAAAAGAAGAAATCTATAATACACTGAAAGTATTCAACTATTGTTGATTCCTTGGGAGACCAAGTTCTGTTCATATCTCAAGAAGACTCTTACTGCAGTTTGAGTGGATTTACAATAAGGATCGACAAACTTATTGGGGGTGCCAATATGGTTGATCATACATATTGTAGGTTGTCTATAATCAGTTTGGTTATAGTGGATTAAGTCCTTGTTGAAGGAGAAATAATCCTTGAGGGGGTGGACTGGAGTAGCTTAGTTAACAGCGAACCAGGATAAAAATAAATTTGTTCATTTATTTTTGTTCTAAGTTAACTTGGTATGTCACCCACGAAAAGATTCAATTTTGTGAAACCCAATTAAAACCCCTTTCTTGTGTTTCTCACACCTTTAGTTAAATTATGGCATCAAAAGCTTGGTCACTTACATCTGAAAGGTATGAAGAAATTCTTGTCAAAGGAAGTTGTTAGAGGTATTCCAAAGCTTAAGGTTGATGAAGGAAGAATCTGTGATGAATGTCAAATCGGGAAGCAAACAAAAATGTCACATAAGAAGCTCCAACATCTGACTAGTTCAAAAGTTATGGAGCTACTTCATATGGACTTGATGGGACCTATGTAGGTTGAAAGTCTTGGAGGAAAGAGGTATTTGCCTATTTTGTTGTTGATGACTTCTCAAGGTTCACCTGTGTGAATTTCATCAAAGAGAAGTCCGAAGTGTTTGAAGTTTTCAAATAATTATGTCAAAGGATTCAAAGAGAAAAAGATTGTGGCATTGTCAGAATTAGAAGTGACCATGGGAAGGAATTTGAAAATAGAAAGTTTGATGAATTATGCACCTCTGAAGGGATAAGTCATGATTTCTATTCACCTATCACTCTCAACAGAATGGTCTGGTGGAGTGCAAGAATAGGACTATTTAAGAATGTGCTAAGGTAATTCCTAATTCTAAGACACTACCATATCATTTTTGGGTTGAATCCATGAACGTTGCCTGCTATATTCGTAATAGAGTGACTATCAGATTTGATACATATGTTACACTTTATGAATTATGGAAAGGAAGAAAGCTAACTGTGAAATATTTCCATGTATTTGGAAGCAAGTGTTATATTTTGGTAGATTGTGAGCAGAGGAGGGAGATGGATCCTAAAAGTGATGAGGGAATATTTCTGGTATACTCTATAAATGGTAGAGCTTATAGAGTATTCAACTTTAGAACTAAGGTGATGATGGAATCAATAAATATTGTGGTTGATGACTCAACCAAAGAAGCTAATGTCACAGATAATGTCGGAACATTTGTTTCCATGAACGATGATATTTCTGAAGATGTTGCAGACTCAAGGGCTAATATTGAACCTGAAGAAACTGAGACAACTGGCTAAGGACCCTCTATTAGGATTCAAAAATATCATCCTAAGGAGCTTATAATAAGGAATATGAATGAATGAATGATCACCAGATCAAGGGAAGGCGTGTCAAATGCATGCTTTGTTTCAAAATTTGAACCAAAGAATGTCAAGGAGGCCTTGACTGGTGAGTTCTGAATTAATGCTATGCAAGATGAACATGGTCAATTCAAGAGAAATGAGGTTTTGGACTTGGTACCAAGATCTAAACGGGGTAAATGTTATTGGTAAAAAATATGTGTATAAGAAAAAGTCAGATGAACAAGGTGTTGTTGCCAGGAAAAAAAGTGAGACTTGTTGCTCAAGGATACACTCAAATTGAAGGAGTGGACTGTGATGAAACATTTTCTCCTGTGGCTCGCTTAAAATCTATCATATTTTTACTTGGAGTTGCATGTTTTTTAAAGTTTAAGTTGATCCAAATGGATGTTAAAAGTGCCTTCTTAAATGGCTATTTAAACGAAGAAGTGTATGTTGAACAAACAAAAGGATTTGTTGATCCCACTTTCCCAAATCATGTGTTCAAACTAAAGAATGCTTTGTATGGGTTAAAACAAGATCTAAGATCTTGGTATGATAGGTTGACTAAGTTTCTTATTAACCATGGATATATAAAGGGTGGAATTGATAAGACTCTTTTTTGTCAAAGAGAAAGGTGGAAAACTTATGATAGCTCAGATCTATGTAGATGACATTTTTTTTGGAGGGATATTGAAAGGGATGGTCCAAACTTTTGTCAAGCAAATGCAATCTAAGTTTGAAATGAGTTTTGTAGGTGAATTAACCTACTTTCTTGGTCTGCAAGTCAAGCAGATGGAAGACTTCTTCTTTCTTTTTCAAAGCAAATATGCAAAGAATATTATGAAGAAATTTGGACTGGAGAATGCCAGTCATAAATGTACTCCTGCTCCTACACACTTGAAGTTATCCAAAAATGAAAAGGGAGTTAATGTTGATTAGAGTTTATATAGAAGCGTTATTGGTAGCCTTTTATATCTTATAGCAAGCAGACAAGGTATAGCTTTTCCTGTTAGAGTTTGTGCTAGATATCAAGCAGAAGCCAAAGTGAGTCAAATCAATCAAGTCAAAAGAATTCTGAAGTATATGAATGGTGCATGTGATTATAGAATGATGTACTCTCATGGTTCTAATCATGTGTTGGTGGGGTATTGTGATGATGATTGGGCTGGTAGTGCTAATGACAGGAAAAGTAACTCTAGAGGATGTTTCTTCTTGGGAAACAATTTGATTTCATGGTTCAACAAGAAAGAGAATTGTGTATCCCTATCTACAGCTGAAGTTGAGTACATTATTGCAGGTAGTAGCTGCTCCAAACTAGTGTGGATGAAACAAATGTTTTCTGAATATAATGTCACACAAGATGTCATGATATTATTTTATGACAACTTGAGTTCTATTAATATCTCCTAAAATCCTATTAAGCATAGTTGGACTAAGCACATTGATATCAGGCAACATTTCATTAGAGAAATTGTTGAAGACAAAGTCTTAATTCTTAAGCATGTCAGCACTGAAAATCGGCTTGCTGATATTTTTACTAAGGCCTTGGATGTTGTACAATTTGAAAAATTAATAGGGAAGCTTTGAATTTGTGTTTATGAGGACTTGTAGAAATTACTACTATTTACGGGGGTCAATCATATTTTCAAATTTTATGACAACCATGTTCACCTAAGCCCACTACTCTAAATTTTAATTTGTTGGACAGAAATATTATACCTATACCAAACCCATTGTTCTAACATCTCATTTTTCTTCTCTCTCAGAAGTTTGTGGTCATCTTACTAGTCTTGTGTTCTAACAAACCATGTGCTCCAAGTAAGGTCAAAGATGTCTCAACATTCATCGTCTGAGCCCATGCATGTTACATATGAGCCCATGCATGTTCCATATGAACCCATGCATGTTCCATGTGAAGACTAAATTCCCTCCTCGTCACACTCTAGGGTTGAGGAACCATTCCAAATGATCATCCTATCTGATCTTGTGTTGGATATCGCCCATTTATCCATTGTCCCTCCACCTGCTCAAAAGAAAGAAAGATTTTTTGCTTCAAAGAATGTCAGGTCCTTTGATTCAGAGAAGAAGAAACCTTTGAAGCTGAAAAGGCTCACAATGATAAGCGTCTCAGGAAAATTGTTACTTTATATCTTGAAGGAAGTAGATTCAGATGTTGTGCTAGGTGATTAAACATCCCTAGAAAAAGAAACTAGCCCTAATGAAAAATCTAGTGAGGAGACTGATGATTGTATTCCTGAGCAAGTTGCTCGTGAAAGAAGAAGACTGATGTTGTTATCAATGTTGATGACCTAACATCTGATGAGGAACCCATTAAAAAAACTTGGCTCCTAGAATAGCCAAGAGACTTCAAATAAGAAAAAGAAAGGCTGTGAGCGTTGGAGATTCACCTTCTAAGGACATCAAAAGGAAATCAAGTGATACGAAGAACACTCCATCTGGAAGTGTCAAAGGAAAATCTCAGGTTGGTCCTGCTAGATCATGGAGTAAAGTTGTTATCCCTACAACGAAGAGGAAAGTTATTTCTTCTAGTGAATTTGAATTTGAAGCTGATGAAGATGTCCAGGACATCATTCTCATCAAAAAGTATGCTTATAAGAAAACTTATGTTGCTCCTCACAAGGCTCCAGTGGATAATGTGACTTTTCATTCTGAGGAGAATGCTAAAAAATGGCAGTTTGTTGAACAAATGAGGATCACTTTGGAAAGGGAATTAGGTAAGTATTTCCAAAAATGAAAGGGGGTTGTAGAGCTTATAAAGGTGGCTGGTTTAATGAAGACTGTCATAAAACTTAGACCTTGCTATGAAAGGTTAGTCAAGGAGTTTGTTGTGAATGTCCCTGATGGATGTTATAATGTGAAGAGTGAAGACTAGGAAATTATATGTTAGGGGAAATGTTGTGATATTATCTCCTACCGCGATCAACAAGTTTCTGGGAAGGTCAAAAGAACCTCAAGTTGAGTTACAGGTTATAGATGATCAACTTTGCAGGAGATAACTGGTGGGCAGGTGAAGCACTGGCCCAATAGAGGAAAGTTGTCAATTGGAAGGCTTAGTGTGAAGTATGTTATTCTTCATAGGATTTCTATTATTAATTGGGTTCCCAAAAACCATATCTCTACTATTTCTACTAGCCTTGGTAAGTTCATTTATGTTGTTGGAAAAGAAAGCGCTTTTGATTTTGGAAAATACATTTTTGATCAAATTCTGAAGCAAGCATCCTCATATACTGTGAAGCTGCCTATTTGTTTTCCTTCTCTCATTTGTGGAATTATTTTGACACAACACCCTGGTATTCTATTGGCTATTTATAGTGTGAAGAAAAGGGAATCTCCTTTGACTTTACATTATAAACTGTTTGGTGGAGAGCACATTCTAGACATTGTTCTAACATATTCTCAGGTACGTGGTCCTATAACTTCAAAGAAAGGAATACGTGTTCAATTGAAGGAGACATGCAAGGAATTGAAAGGCTCTATCGAAACTGACACTGCTATGAAGATCAAGCTTAAGGGGTTAATTAAAGAATTGATGTAAGAAGAAGAAAACCAGGATGGAACTGCTATTGCTATTGCTGCTGACAGTGGTGAATTTGTAGGACATGAATCTGAAGGTGATGATGTTGTTAAAAAGAGTGCATCTGATGATGATGATGCTGATGGTGACAATGTCGCATCTGATGCTGATGCTGATGCATGAGTGTTGTTATGTTTTTTTTTGCATTTGGTTTATGGTTTTGTAAGGGTTCTATGCCCAGACATATTTTAGCACCGTTTGTGTACTTTGTGCTACTTAACTTATTGTACTAACATGGTTTCAATGCTTTGGTTAGCTGCTTACCTTTGTTATATTATGGCTAAAAAGGGGAAGTAATATCGATGTGAACTAACCATTAACCACTAATTGTTTGCTGCTATTAAGGGGATGAACTACTTGTTTCTCTGGTGATTATCTCAATAGATTTTTAGGGGGGGTCCCTATTCTAGAAGAAGAGATGTTAGACATGATGTCATGACATCAATGTGACTGAGAATTTATTTTTCTTTATTTTGACGTGCTTAGTATCTTCTACTGTCTGATACTCTAATAATTTACTGCTGCTAACTCTGATAGTTTGATACTTCTAATGTTAATTTTTCTGCTGTCATGCTTCTGATTTTGTGTTTGATTTATTTTAAAACCTATGGTGTTCTTGTGTAATCTGGATTGGTGTGTATTTGTGCATGGGTTGTTAGTTTGTTTTAGCCAAAATTTTCCAAAGGGGGGATTGTTAATTCTCTGTTTTTATGATTGGAAGTAATTTTGGTAAAACTAACTTGCCAGCAACATGTTAAACAATATGTCCTATCTCAGAGTCTCGACATCTTGTCTGTTATAGTTTTACAGATTAGTTTTACTTGGTTTAATTAATGATTACAGAATATTTTTGGAATATTATGTTATCCAATGTGGCGTCCAAGTTTAAGGAATCAGATATTCTGTTTATGCTTAAGGTTATCCTATTTCTATAAATGTTGAGACATTTTAGGAAATATTTGATTGAAGACCTATTTTTATGGAGAAGTTTCTACTAACTTTTAGCAGTTTCCTTGCTGCATTTTGAAGCCCAAATCCAGTCCAGACATAGTTATAAAAAGAAGACCACATACCTAATTCAAGAGTGGAACATATTGTGTTATCAAGTGTACTTTTAGGGTTTGTGTGTTCTTGTTATTGTGAGCCACTCTAATATCATCTTGATATAAGAGTGGGACTCTCTCTATTGAGTTGTAAGTTTTTTAATCATTCATAAGCTTTTAAGCATTGAGTGATTGTGTGTCTTTAAAGTGTGACTTCTGAAATAATTCTAAAGTATTATAGTTTTCATCATTGTTGTGATTGAAAGGGAGTTGAGAAGGGTCTCATACCTAGGTGAGTCTTAGGTAGACGTTAAGCAGGGGTAATGATTAGGTGAGTAGATTGTAAACTGGTGATAATTTATCGTGGGTCTACAAACTGATACTATTTAGTGGACTTCCTCCTTGGCTTGGTAGCCCCCAGATGTAGGTGAAGAAGTGAAAAACACAAGAGGGGGGGGGGGGTGAATTGAAACTTAAAAATCAAAAGCAATAGACTCAAGATTTTTATCCTGGTTCACTTGATCTCAAACTACTCCA
This sequence comes from Vicia faba, assembly GCA_948472305.1. Taxonomy (NCBI): domain Eukaryota; kingdom Viridiplantae; phylum Streptophyta; class Magnoliopsida; order Fabales; family Fabaceae; genus Vicia; species Vicia faba. The sequence goes on along the minus strand of OX451740.1, from coordinate 1,065,460,636 downwards.
GTCCACCCGCCAAGGTGATTTCGCCTCTCTCCAACGAGGACTTAATTCACTAATCAAACAGATTACAAATCTACTTTGACAGCTGCCAAAGTCTTCTTGAGTATAACCACAACCCGGTTTATCTCAAGGAAAAATATCTTAATCAAAGAGAAATTTACTATGTACTATTTGTTTTTTGTTACAAAAATTGCATCACTATTGTGTTGTATTATACAATTTTAATATAGGATGAATATGAATGTTTGCAGCTTTTTGAGATTGTATAGACCAGCTGTTAGCCAAATCGTAAACGATTTACCCATTGAGCTTGTTTATATAGGCGTGGAAATTTGTCCAAATTGAAACGTAATAATGGACACTTAATGCACTTTCCATACTAAGAAGATTCTTGTCTGAATGAAGTCGTTGCATATGATACTGTCTTAATGGAAAAGTAACGCTTCAGAACTTGGGAATCTTCCATGCTGCTTTACTTTATAACTTTGATAACTCAGAGACATGAGGATCTATTGGCGCGTTAGACTTTTGTTCAGAATCAGAATATCTTTTACTTTAGCGCAGATTCTGATCATCATTCTTCAGAATATTTTGATTGCTCAGCTTGAAAGCTTATGTGGCTTAACTTGTGATGTTGTTTCAGTCAGAACTTTTGTACAACATATAACACAAATTTAGAGTGTATATTTGTTCTTTGTGTTTGTTATCATCAAAACTCTAATAAGGGTTGTAGAATCAAACTATGTTCTAACAATCTCCCCCTTTTTGATGATGACAAAAACTAGGATTTTCAATAAAAAAATATACATAACAAAGAGCTTAAGAGAGTCTCCCCTGAGTTGAGTACTCAAATAGAGATGAATTACTTCCCTGAAGTTTCTTCTCATCAGAGGTTTTGATGCATCTCCTTCTGTCTTTATCAGAATATGTTTCTGTTCATGCTTTCAGAAAAAATAGAAGTTAAGATATTCAGAATGTTTGAGACTTTATCCCGGTATACTATTATTGAAAATATCTTACGTTCTCCCCCTTTTTGTCAGGTATCAAAAAGCAATATAATCAGAGTCAAAAAGATGATTTGTATTGAAAATAGACTGCAATGACATTTTTCAGAAATAAAGAGGATACGATGAAGAATACATAATATATGTTAAAGAAAATATAAGATGGAGGGGGAAGTCGTGCGAACAACCCTTCCAGCAAGCTCTTAATCTGAGTGCTTGATTCTTCCTGCTTTACCAGAATATCCTTGATTTCTTTTGTTGTATCTTCTTGCTTGTCCAATATATCCTTATCTCTTTGTTTGTGTCTTCTTGCTTATCCAACCTTGCGTGGATTAAAGCATTCTCCTTCTTCAACTCTTCCAGAGTTTGCATGACTAGAGATGTAGTTGGTGTATCCTCAGGGGTTGCATGTCGTTTAGAGCACTCTACAGCCTCTTATGATTCAACTACTTCTTTTTGTTTCCAAAGGAATGGGAAAAGAGCAAGTAACCCAAAAAAGAGGGGGAAAGATTCAAGGTAAGGGGTTTGGTTATGCAAAGGCAAGGTATTAGCATCCTAAACATCTACGGTACTCCGCAGGAACCTCTTTGTAAAAATCTATATATTTTGGCTATAAAATATTGTGTAAAAATAGATGGTGGAGGTGAGAAAAAATATATATTTTATGATTTTTGCACCCGCCGCGGTTGCGAACCTTTAGTGCCTACGTACCACTTTTTCGTGCAATAGGGGATCATGGTACACATAGTTCCTCTTTTTTTTTTAAATTAAAAAAAAACACAAATGTGTTGGTTAATTTTATGAGATAAAACATCATCGTCATTGTCCATGTGGAATACATACCTACTACACACAATCATGAGAAAGGAAAATTTGCACCATCTCAAAGTGGAGGATATGGCTTGGATTTTAAAATCAACAATGCCTCACTAAACACCCAAGTGGAAAATATCTCTCTTCACTACGTATTGTAGAAGTATAGTTGTTTGCACCACTACAAGGATTGGCAAGAGTTCAATCTTTTCAAAAAAGTTTAAAGATAAAAGCCAAAGTGGAAAAATGATTTGAAATGAGATTGATTGACTTTTAGTCTTCTTACAAAAATGTCAAAGTATTATTAAGTTTGTTGGAGTTTATTTATGAAAATGTTTGAAAATGCATGGACCTAAGTCCAAGTTTATTATGAAAATGGTTCAATTTTAAAACAAGAAGAGTTTTCAAAAGGAGGGAGAAGATTTTTAAAATTAAAGAAGACGGAAGGAGAAGAAGAGGCTATCGTAAAGCATAAGGTAAAAGCTAGGGATAAGAACCATCTAACCAACAAGAAGCCAATACTTAACACTATGAGCAAAGATAAAATTCTCATTCTTTGGATTGAAACCAAACAAGCAAAAATACTAGACCTCTTGAGAGAACCAAACTTCAAGTGTATTAAGTCTTCACAAAAATTGGACAGAGTAATGGTTGTATATGGGTGAATTCCAAATTACAAACAAAGGGTGTAATCACAATAACCTGCACACAAAACAAACAAGCAACACAATGTATTGACGTAAACCTCAAGAGCTCCAGAAAAAAATAATCAGATAAGATCACAAGGTCTCCAATCATAGGCCAAGGTTTCTAATCCTAAGTCCAAAAAGTCCAATGCTCCATAATACCAAGGATAGTAACCAAATAGTCCAAGTATCATTAAAGATTTTTAGAGTTTATGTTGATTATTAGGTGATTTAAAAAGAAAAGTAAAACTCAAGTGAGCAAAAATAAAAAGACAAGAAAGTAAATACTCAAATGAGCAAAGATGAAAATGGCATGAAATGTAAATGCTAAAAGTAAATATTGCATAAAAATAAAAGGAGCATATAATAAGAGAATAAAGGATAAAGTCAATTATTAGTGATTAGTGGTTAATTGGATGATCATCTTGAAACTTTCATTTGGAACTCATTAGAGGATTGGTAGAACCAAAGCCTCCACACAATAAGTTGCATTTGCTTTTTGTCAAGTATATCATCCATCTGGAATATTTCTTATGAGTATCATTTAATGATCAACGATGTTTAAGTGATTCGCGTTGACCAAATGTGTTATAGATCCATTAGAGAATTGGTAGAACCAAAGCCTCCACACAATGAATCTCAAGGTTATTGGATCAAAGGGATCAAATTAACATACCTGGGCTTGCAAACATAAGTTTTGGCCACAAATGATCATTTATTCGAATCGGGACAAAATTTAGCGCTATGTTAAGCAGTCGTAAGTGGACTTATATAGAAGTCGCACCTATTTTTAGGCTGGTCCATAGCAATTTATGCACCATTTATTTTGAGACATGATATAGAGATCATGCTCCAACAACATCTAGTGCAATAAGAAGGGGATGAGATGCAGAGGGGTGAGAGAGAATATATAAACCACTTTTGGATTAAATTTAATCAAACTATTATTAAAATCATTCATTCATTTTTTGTGGAGTTAGAATCAACACCATGGATCCAATGATGTTAATAAAGTTCATGATCAAAAATTAACCCAAGATCAGCCAGAAAATAGTCACAAAATAATATTACATTTTTAATATATACAAAAAGGTTTAAAAATAATGTTTAAAAATAGAAATAAAAGAGAAAAATATCAACTATGTTCAAATTAATCAAGAAATAAAAAGTAGGACCATAGAAAAATCAGAAAAGGACTCAAATGATTTTATAAATTTTTTAGTAATTTTTTTAAGTCAGAAACTATTTTTAAAATTAAAAGAAAGGGGTAAAATAAACCAAAAATGATAAAAAATAACAAAGTCAGGAACAAAAATAAAATAAGGTCTCCAATATTTGTCACAATATCATTGGATCATTCCATAATTTTTTTAGAATTTAAAAATGCATAAAAGTCTTTTTAAACATTTAAAACAATTCAAATAAAGTGAAAATTTATGAAAAAATACCAAAACACAAAATTAAATTGTGAAAAAATAGAAATCAGAAAGAGAGTAATCAAAAATATTTTTCATAATTTTTTCAGATTTTTTGGACTTAAAATGAATTTTCTATGATTTTTTGAAGTTTAAAAAATTAAATATAGAAAATCAGAAAAGAAAATAAAAGTCAAAAATATGTGGACCATTGGATGAGAGTCAAAACACCTTACTAATCAAATCCAAGGGATCTGGTGCGTTGTGCATATCATGGTCATTGGTGAATAAAGCACTGAATCAATTATTAAATCAAAATTCAAAAGTAATAAGTGGCGTGCCATCATTGGTTGGAAGATGACACATTGGTCATCTTCAACCTCCAGCCAACGTGAATTGCAGTTCTCTCAAATTGTAAAATTAGAAGCTCAGACCTATGTCATTCGCTTCATCTCTTCAAGACTAAGACAACCACACCCTCGCGCCAAATTTATATAAAATGTAGCTCAAGCAATTTGGAAGGAAAGTTTTGAAAACGGATTTAAAGTTTCATGGTCAAAATGTGTTTCTATTAAAAATTAAGTGTTGCGACTAGAACCAGGGCAATGAGAATATCACAATGATATCCAAGTTTTGAAGAATTGATGAAGGAATCTACCTATTGAAGTTGAGTTGTAGAGCTCTGAAACTGGACTTCTATGGAGAAATATAGGGCACGATTCTTGAATGTAATTATATGGTTAGCTTCAGGGAAGATCAAGGAAGGTGAATTGATGAAGAAATTGGATTGAAAAAGGCTTGTGTGTGGATTTCAAAGTTGCTGAATTCTGAGTTATGGAACAAGTTTGGCAGGGTGATTCTGGCTATCCAAGCTTGACAAAATGAATGGGATAGTTCATGTATTTATAGGAGAAGAAAATGGGATCAAAAGGAAGAGTGAATGATGCATTTTGGAGGGAATTCGTGCAAACCTGGTGCACGAGTGAAGTGTGATCTTATTTTCACCAAAACTCATCCAATCCTTGCGTTTTGAGGTGCTAAACACTTCTGACAAGTTTGTTAATCAAGTTTAAACCAAAAACTCATATAAATCTTGTGATTAGAGGCCATATTATAGATTTCAAAATTCTGACTTGGTGAGAAATTCAGTTCCAAGTTACCAATTTCAAAACAATGGCATTTTCAACTCAAGGGGTCTTAGGGAATGACTCTTGATGCTTAAGAAAGATGAGGTTATAAGCTTTGCAATGGAAAAAGAATGGAATCAAATGGATGTTTGAGCTGAAAGTTGTGTTGAGTCAAAGTTGGAGAAAAAATGTTGACTTTCCATACTTAGAAATATTTCAAATTTTTCTTCAAAAGTGACCTATAATGTCTTGAATCCAAACATAGCCTTCCACTTGGAATTTGCTCTTGAACAAAAAATATGACATGAAGTAGATCTCTTTAATTACATTTTGAAACTTGAACCATTAAAAATCTCCAAAAATTGAGGAAGTTATGACTTGTTGAAGTTGGAAACATTTCAGAAAATGACCTATAACCTTTTGTATCCTTAAGGCAACTTCCATCCATTTTCTCACTTTGCACATAAAAGAAGGCATAAATTTCAAATCTTCAAGATCATTATGGAAAACGAATGGGCTCAAGGTGATAAAAATTGACCAAGTTATGATCATTTGAAGTAATACATGGAAAATTGGGGATTCATCTAGAGGACTTGTAATCTTTCTTCCTCATAAAGTTTATTCCACATGAAAAATCCTTGGAAATTTTGAAGTGATTTGTTGATAACCCTTTGAAGAGAATGATGTCTTTGGAATCACTCAAAAATACCAAAATACGAGCAAGATATACTCCTTTGAAGTTCAAAACCCTAGCTCCTAGATTAAGAAACATGCTTTGAGGAACTTTGACAACTTTGAACAAACTTCTTGTAACAAAACAAATGCTTTGTAAATATAAGTTGTTGAGTATGATAATAAGAACTCATAGCAACAACAACCACTTCCATATCTTGAGAATTGAGAGAAATATGCACTTGTGACCAATGGAACAAAGTCTTGTCCAAACATGACTATTTCTTCAATCAACCCCTTGTACCTTTTGGATCAAATTTGATAATCTTGAAATATGGTGAACCAAATTAAACTTTCCATGACATTTCCTCCAAAACAACTTCAATGGTGAGGCTTGAACTTCTCAAGCTTTATTGACTAGGGCATGGAAATAAACTTCATGAACCCATGGGGCAACTTGTTAAATATCATTGCCTTTACCTACATGGATAACAAGCAAGACAAACAAACATTGCATTTTATTAATTAAAAGAAGAAATAAAGACAAAAAATATTCATTATCAAAAAATAACACAAGTAAAGGTGTTTGGTGATTCCTCAAAGTGCAAAGCTAAAGATATGGAGGGGAACCAAGAATCCTAGTGTGATCTTGTTGTGATTGAATCAATATGGTATGGTGAAGTGATCTTAAGGGCAAAAATTGGGGTACAACAGCTTCCCTTATTTAAGTTTCTTCTATCTGGATATACGAAGCTTAAACACAATTGGGGATGTAATAATAATAAAGAAACAAGAGAGCGACCCGACAGGAAATTAAATCACTGGTGGATCAAAAGGCCCGACTCAGAGAGGATGGTAAAATGGTCAAAGGATACACCAACTCCTACTGGAGGTAAAGCTACCAACGTTTACTGAAGGTAGAAGGAAAAGAAATAACAACACCAACATTCACTGATGGTGAGCTACCAACATTCACTGAAGGTAGAAGGAAAAGATAACAATCATCGACGTTCACTGCCAATGACCTACCAACTTTCACCGATGGTAGGAAGAGAATATATCATAGCATCCTCGTTCACTGATGATGAACTACGAACGTTCACTAAGGGTAGAAAAAAGATAACAATCATCGATGTTCACTGCCAATGACCTACCAACTTTCACTAAAGGTAGAAATAGAATATATCATAGCATCACCGTTCACTGACGATTAACTAACAACATTCACTGAGGGTAGAAAAAAGATAACAAACACCAACTTTCACTGATGGTGATCTACCAACTTTCACTGAAGGTAGAAAGAAAATATATCATAGCACCGCCGTTCACTGACGATGAACTACCAACGTTCACTGAGGGTAGCAAAAAGATAACAATCATCGACGTTCACTGCCAATGACCTACCAACTTTCACTGAAGGTATAAAGAGAATATATCATAGCATCGCCGTTCACTAACGATGAACTACCAACTTTCACTGAGGGTAGCAAAAAGATAACAATTATCGACGTTCTCTACCAATGACCTACCAACTTTCACTGAAGGTAGAAAGGGAATATATCATAGCATCATCGTTCACTGACGATGAACTACCAACGTTCACTGAGGGTAGAAAAAAGATAACAAACACCAACTTTCACTGATGGTGATCTACCAACATTCACTAAAGGTAGAAAGAAAATATATCATAGCACCTTCGTTCACTGACGATGAACTACCAACATTCACTGAGGGTAGAAAAAAGATAACAAACACCAACTTTCACTGATGGTGATCTACCAAATTTCACTGAAGGTAGAAAGAAAGTATATCATAGCACCGTCGTTCATTGACGATGAACTACCAACATTCACTGAGGGTAGAAAAAAGATAACAAGTTTCCCTAAAATTCTGGAATTTTGCCTAGAACAGGTCTCAACTTCTTCTTTAACCGAGGCAATTTTCCTGGAAAGGGTAATATGTAAGTTGTCTCAAATAAAGAGACTTCCACTTGCAAAGATTTCACAACGAGCTATTTCTGCGAATTTGAAAGTCTTGCCATTCAATGGCTTAAACTGACGACGGACTGCAAACTATCCACTCATAGAGGAGATAGCAAAAAAAAATATACGTCGACTTTTACAGGGAAGCACAAGTTGCTCAAATAAAGAGACCTGCTACTTGTTGTCATGGAGGATTGTAAAAAGAAATGACTTTCCGGGGATAGAAATATGGCTTCCTGGGGAAAGAAATATGACTTCCTGGGGAAAAGCCACGATATTCCTGCTGAGGAGATAAAGTCTTCTCATGCAAAATAAATGCACAAACAAAAGCTCAAAGTTTTCAGAAATCCAAAGTAAATAATATTGTTGTGGAACCACAAATTTAAACCAGAAATAAATTGGAATGAAACAGTCAACCAAAATACATCCTTTGAGAAATAAATTCAAGAGGGAAAACCAAATCCATCCAAACAAGGAGTTGTACTGGAAGGCTAAAGCAAAAATCTTTCACGAGGGACAACTCAGTGGGGAAATTGAAAGAATATATGCTTTCTGCTTATGGCCAACACTCTATTGAAGAGAGGACAATGTAACTCTGCAAAATAGGGTGATATGCCAACAAAAATATTAAAAAATGTCAACGAACAATGATTTGCAAATTTTAGCTATGCATGATATATGTATGAATGTATGACTGTTATCATGCGCATGCTGACAAAACATATATACAACACTGGGAATAACCATGCAAAACCAACTCTGGCACAAACAAAACTCGGCTAAACCGCATCCAAGATGATCATTCCAAGAAAATGTAAATTCCAACTGAGGAAACAAAACCTATTGCCTGTGTTGTACCCCAAAATTTTCCCTCTCATTTTACTCAAAACATACTCCTAGAGGTCCTCAACTTGCCCAAGGATGCCTAAGGATTGACCAGACAAATCCTCCTCCTAAGACAATGAGCCTCAAACTAGGGTTTCACTCCTCATCAAGATGTTTGAGTTCCAAGGGTTCCAAATGATTTCCATTTCCCTAATATGGTCTAAATATCATCCATTCCAAGTTTCATGCCTTGCACAAGAAGTTTGCTCAGTCAACTGCTCAAATACTTAAAAATCAATTGTACTAGGTCAAAAGTCAACTGTGACCCTCATGCAGTAAAACTTCAAGATTTGTGGTCAACATTAACATTTTGAAGTAACATTCATCATTTGATCAAGGTTTGATCATGATTCCTCAAGGAATGCCCCAAATTCATCAAAACTCAAAAGTTGCTAAATTAGGGTTTCTACAGGAAAAGTCAACCAAACTTTGACCAGGCATAACTTTCTCATAGTTTAGTAGAAATTTCCCATCCAAGGCTCATTTTAAAGAGGATTCAATTCCCTACAACTCATCTTCAGCCCTAAAGTTCAAGAAATGCACTCATGAAAAGATATAAATTCAGACATTATAGGTCATTTCAAAAAGTCAACAAAAACACCTTTTGGGTCAAAGCTTCTTACATGAACATGAAAGATCCAATTGATAGGAAACCAAAAGGGTTGTTTTGAGGACATCCTAAGCTTTCTAAAAAGTCCAAGAACACCCTCTTAGGGTAAAAATTGAGGGAGATATGTATTGCCAAAGTCGACCAATTTTTGGAAATGTGCATGAAGTCAACAATGATCAAAATGTCTTTTTTTCCAAATGGGCCCATGTTTTCTTGTTTTAAACATGTTCCTAAGATGGCCCACGACCCCTGAGCTTATCCACCTATTATTTTATTATTTTTATTATTTATTTTGATTTTTTTATCCATTTAAATCAAAATAAATCAATTTAAATAGTAGAATAATCAAATAAAATCAAAGATTTGATTTTATGAGCATATTATGAGTCTGTGAACAGCTAGCAAATCAAAAAATTTGTGCAAGAGCTAATTGATTGGAAAAGATCTTAATTTGGTCTATTTTGGAAACAAATCATACAAGACAAAGAATGAAATCAAATCTCCATAACTTGCAAAGATATGATTAGTTTTTATTGACCTAATGCATTCCAATATAAGGATATAACATTCTCAAGGGAAAAAAAGAGGGTTTGGGATCGTGAAAACAAAGGAAGAAGTGTCAAATTTTTGTGGAAAAAGTGAAGGTCGGTTTTGATTCTATAGGTCGTTTCAAGCAATTCCAAGGCCAGTAATCCGTTCCTGGACATTTTTTGAAGCCATTCCAAGCATCCTTAAGCCTTAAAACCTTCAGAAATCACGCCTCACGGTGCCACGGTTTGCATCTTTTTTCAAGATTCGTTTTCAATGATTTATCCATCATAAACATGTTTTAATAATATATCCATGCTTGCTATCATATTTGCAATGGTTTTGATTGGTTTGATTGAATTTTAAGTGCAGGAATGGCACGATGCCATTGTTAGGGTTTTGAGGTCCCAAATTGAGAATTCTATATAAAGGCAAAATTGGACAAAATTAGGGGTACTATCATGCTTAGAAGATGATTTGCAATTGATCTATGTCTTTGGTTTGAATTTATTCTGCTTGTGCTGCGTTTTTGAATTTTACAGGTTTATGGCTACGAACAAAATCCGTCACTAAAGCCTTTAGTGACGGAAACGACTGTAGGTAAAAGTGTGGCCAAAACAACAGTTATGGGGAAGAAGACAATTAGGTGGTAGAATCCCATTGGGTGATTTGAATCACGCACGCGTTTGGGAAAGACCACTTTATTTCCTTTATATTTTATTTATGTTATTATATATATAACTAACCATTCCAGCAGATGGCAAAGGCGCAGGCGGTGAAGCAAAGGGTTCTGGGTTCGATCCTAGAATCTCACATTTTCATATTTTCGAATTTCACTGTCCCAGATCCAGCGAGCCTCACCTTCAAAAGGGCCATCATGCATCCTCAAATACACGCCATCAGATCATGTCCTGGCCAGATCTAATGCCTCAAGCATGCAGGCGCGTGGTGGACCTCTTGAAGGCCAGCTGCACTGAATCCCCACGTGGGCAAATGGGCCTATAATTCTGGGCTAAACAATTCCATTCTACATCCCCAAGTTGCTACTTCACCAGGCCCAATTTAATTTTTCTTTTTAATTTCTTTTATTTATTTTAATTATTTGTTTAAATATTTTTTACAAAAAAAAATAAAATCATTTTTTATTAAATAAAAAAATCATAAAAAAACATTAAAATCAAATCTTTTCATAAAATATTTTATTTCATTAAATTAATTAGACTAATTTAATTAGGGCAATTTAAGTTCTTATTTTCATAATTAAAATTAATTAGAAAATTAGGATTAATTTGCAAATAGTTAATTTTCTCAATCAAAAAATAACAAAAATATTTTTTGTGATTCCCTTTGAATTTAAACTTTGATTCCCGTATTTAATTCTCGCACGTAATATTTTATTTGTTTTAATTCCAATTATTGTATTTGCTTTGAGGTTGTAATAGTTTTAACTAGGATTTTATTTACCGCATATTATTTATTGTTTCAATTCCCCAAGTTTGGTCATGTAACCCCCTCCCCGAGGCCTTGTAATAGCATAGATTTACTTTTCTACTTCTAATTTCTACAACTATTAAACTGCTAGATGTATGGACAATAGGCTTGCATGCAAAAGATAAATGATTAATACAGTAAAAACCCTAATTATGCAAAGATAATTGACTAAAAAAAAAGACACTTGCACATGCTCACTCCTAGGGTTTGCCTCACTTGGTTGCCTCGGAAATAATGGTCGTGTCCCTTGAACGTAGGGATACCTTAGCAATGACCCGCGACCTAAAATCGTCATAAAGATCATAGTTCCTAATTGTCCCTCGAGTTGCCTACGAATTAATCTTATGACGATAGTCCCTTCGAAATGCTAAGGTATCTTTACTTGTTGCCTTCAGAGACCATTTCATCCCTTCGATCGTCCCTTTACAAATCCAACGACGGAGCTACCCACTCCTTAATAGTAGGATAGCACTATCTAAAGGAAACAAAAATGAACTGAATTTTTTCGAGTAGGTAGAAATCTTAAGTACTTGCTCAAAATAAAAACTTTTCACACAAACACTTTTCAAAACAGTTTTCAAAACAACTTCGTCACACTCTTGACGACCGATACAAGGGTTATCACGAAGTAAACAAAACTTTTCAAAACAAGCACACACAAGAAATTTAAAAACTGAGCAAGTACCTAAGAGCCCGTGGAAAACCACAGATAGAAAGGGTGCTAACACCTTCCCTTTCTATAACTACCCCCGTACTCAGAAACATCTCAAAAAAGTTTTTTTCTGTTCTTTTTCCTTTCCTTTGTTGGATGAAATAAAAGTCGGTGGCGACTCTTGCTTACTGTAACATTTGTGAATACAAAATGCAAACCAGTATTAAACAGTCGGTTCTGCCACCGTATCACAGAACTGGCGACTCTGTTGGGGACTAAAATAAAGTGGGGTTTACCTTAGGATCTAGTTCATTTTTAAAATTGCTTTCTTGTTTGTTTTTCCTGCTTTATCTTTAAGGTTTTTTGCTTGGGTATTATTGAAGATCATACACCCGGATCTGGGGACACTCTTTAGGTAAACAACAATAGATCGTGGAGACTGTACGGCATAGAATGATATGGTTTAAGCGATGGTTGTGTTGGTGTGACACTTTGGTTGGTACCAGTATCCTTCGTATGGAAACGAGGAGAATACGGGGCCACCGCGTGGTGTCGTGAAGCACTAACGGACCTTAGAACCTTAGTTGAACAAACTTGGCCATTAGAAAGTATTGAGATAGCCGGCCTCAGTATAAAGCTGAGGATTGGTTGATACTCAATGCTACACTCGTTGAGATCAGACTTTTGGGATATTTCGGTCGCAAAAAAAGATTGCCTGAGTTGAAACAATGCCCAATAAAGGATGATCAGTGATATTGAGAATCCTTAGAACCCGTTTAATTTTCTAAGACAGGTTTGAAATCAACTAAACTTCAAGAGGGTACTTACCTATGGAATTCATGCAAGCCTAAACATAAGGCTGCTTGTGTGACTTGCTTACTTTCTTTTCCTAACAATTTGAACTCATTGCAGGGCTTTGTTTGTGTTCCTTGCAAGACCTAGTTTGTACAAATCTAATAAATATGTTTCTTACCCTGCATTTTTGCTTAACGCATAGCATACATATCATAACATCATGCCACAACATTTCCTTAACCATTTTAAGGATCTCAAGGGTTTGTGATGCAGGTTACGATAAATCAAACGTCTAGCAAGGGGCAATGGGATTTATTTTCCTCTAGCCAATGCGGTCAAAAGACCAAAACACGACAACTTGAGTCAAGGGCTATGACCCACTTGATATGGTGAGCTTGACTCTCGTAGAAGGACTTTCAACGATACGAAGTTCTTCAATCAAAGCTGAAAATTTCAACTTCAGACATTTTCTTGTTTACCCCGCGAGATCTTGAAAACATTGCATGCACGTCATTTGCATAACAGGTCTTTCAGTACAGGTCTCTCGTTTTCTCGCTGTTTATTTCAGCAAGGAAAATGGCTCTCCAACAAGACAATAGAGATCTCCAAACTCAAGAGGCTCAATTCATGCAAATGTTCCTAAACCTATTCAAGGGGCGGGAAGAGTTTAAAGCACTCCTCGCTGGAGACCTAGCCAAGAAAAGTCCTGAAGACAATAAGGACGAATGGTTGGAACAACTGCAAGCTGAGGTAGAAGTAATGAGAACCCAAATGCTGGGGCAGATGGATCTTATCCAAGGCCTAGCCCGGGGACAAGAAGAGCTGAGAGCTGTTATCAAGAAACTTCATCAAGACGGCTGCAGCCGTATGAAGCAAACAGTTGAGGTTGGGGACCAAGTCATTGATCAACTCCCGAGAAGACAAGAGGTTGGTTTTGTGAAGAGTGGACTTTTCCAAATTGCTACCACATCACGGGTCCAACAACAACCTCGCCAAAAACAACGGGTTAATCAGAGTATGTCGGATATACCCAAAAGGAAGTTTACCAAACTCAACATGTCGTTGTCTCAAGCTTTGCAACACCTATTGAGGATGAATCTGATTACGTTAATAGGACCTCATCTGAATCCCAAGACTTCTTCCCCTAACTACAATCCTGATGCAAGATGTGCATACCACTCCAACAACCCGAGGCATGATACTGATGACTGTTGGAGGTTGAAATACAAAATTCAAGACCTGATTGATGAAGGAGCATGGAATTCACAAAAGATGGTCAACTGGAATATTTATGTCATTCCTCAAAGGCCCACCATTTAAAGTGACAAGTTCTGACAAGAGGGCTTTTTGTTCATCAGAATTTTCAATTTGTAATTTTCTTTTGATTGTTCGAACATTTATTCATGTCAAACTTTGTTACTTTATCAATGCATTACATATATATGTTTTGAATCAATTCATTCTTATTCACTATATTTAAACTGCTTTCCTTTTTGTGATATTCAACTCCCGATCAAAAGCTTTGAGCCTTTAGAGGGAGGATGACAAAAACGATACCACAATCCATACAGTGTGCTTTTGAACTGACCTTGCTGACGATATCTAAGTGTTGTTTCAAATCCTAAACAGTGGAGTAATAAGGAAGATAATTCCTAGTCAACCCGTTTGAGCCTAAGAAGTAGGAGTTTTTATTTTCACACAAATTAAAACCCTTAATCATAACCTGAGGCAGGGTAGTTTGCTCAGTTAATTCAGATGCGCATTCAGTCGCAATATTCTACTTTATACATAATGAATGTCATTGAAGACGTCCTCCCAAACCAGAAGATGGTGATGGTTCTGCATAATCATTAAGAAGAGGCAGTCATTATTATTCAAAAGAAAAACCCGCTAAGTAAAAACCTATGAAGGAGACTTAAGGAAAAAACTGGGGAATCCCACTGATTGTAACCATAAAAAGAAATAGTTCAGGAAAAAGACAGGGATAGTAAAGAAAGAGGTCCTCAAATCCTCGACAAAAAAGATGACTACCTATTCAAAATAAACTGTCAGTATCTGAACCATCACCGGAACATCAAGGACAATATTCTAGAACTCAACTGGGATTCTAAATGTGCAATTAACTGATCATATGACTGAAGAACATCACGAAGAGCGGGTGGGTACAAATAAATTTTGAGCATTTATCCTTTATTTCTTGAACTGTGAACCAGGCCATGTTATAACCCTTAAAAGTCCTAGCTGAAGCATGGGTTAGTTCGAAAGCATATTGTTACAAAAGGTATCCTGACTCCTGTGAGGTTTGCCATAAATCACGAGTTGATATCACTCTCTTGCAAAATCTGTTTTACTAAAAAATTTCATTTTCAAAAAAAAAAATTTCAAGACAGACATAAGCTTTGCATTCTTAAAATACCATTATTTGTATATGACTATTTGTTTAACAGTAGAGAAGTTCACACGACAGATATTCGATGAACAAAAACCTTCTCAATGAAAAGGATCACCTCAAGTGGAAAAACACTTCCAACCAAGAGGCATGGCAGGATCATTGTCCATCATCTGGGGCAGTCAAGTCTAGATTCAAGGAATCTCTCAAAGATTCCAGGTAGCCAGGGACAAATCTCCATATGAATCACTTGGGTCATTGGACATAAATTCCAGCAACGAATCATGTACGACCAAACGAGCATCTTCTGGCAGTGTGGCAACACTTACTACTATGGACAGTGACAATTCTCCGTACCCGGTGAACATGGACATAGCCGGAAAATACTATGCATCAACAAAGACCCACTAGGTTGATTGGCCTAAGCAAAAATAAGGGCATCCCGACGAACCAAAAAAGTTTCGGGAAAAAATTAGGGATAAAAACAAAAAAAAAATATGTACACCCGAAGCCGAAAACTTGAAAAGGCGGCTTGAGCAAAAAAGGGTATCCTGGTGGACTGAAAACCCAAAAGGGAGGTCCAAGAAAAAGTTAGGGATTTGAAGAGTACGACTACGTCCCACCATCTCGTCAATTGTCTAATCAGTAGAAGGTTTATTACCCTGATCTGCATTCACCAAGGACTCCAAGAGTTGGGATAACACTCAAGTCATCCACAAAGCCTCCGCGGGTACTTTCTCCAGCAGGTACAGGGGCAGAAAAGTCATGATGCAAATTCATTGTCGTATCCTTAGTATACGACCCTATGACATCTACACTCCCCACAAAGTAGAGGAAACTAAAGCTTTGACATTGGATTCCCCAAACAGGAGCTACGTTCCCCCAGCAAAGTTCCTTCAAAGAATCGACATCTATATTCCCTGACCGAATTTCATAGTCGCAAGCGGGTCATAAAGTTTTCTCCCGAACAGAGTTTATTTCTCTGAATACATAAGCTCAATCCCCGACATAGTTTATCCCTTCATCTATGGAAGCTTCTCTCTCCAACAGAATTATTCCCCCATAGAGTTGTTCTCAAGCAGAGTCTCTCCTCGGCAGAATATCCGTAAACAAGGGGCAAATCTCCAACATGGTCATCTCCGGTTCACCATCTCCAGCAGAAGTAGAAGAACCACTTTTTCTACGATGGTCAAGAACTCAATTTCCGTTACTCTCCAGCAGCGGTCATGGATTTATTTTCCCAAACTCAGACGTGCCACAATAGCATTTCATGTTCATACATCATGACGTGTGCATACATATTGCATATAACATAATCTTATTTATTTTGAGAACGTCATCATACAATGCATTTCATGCATCATATACGATTAATCATGTACCTTTTCAGGAAAAATGGTTATCATCAACAACTTCCAGCAGGTTTAAGATTAGCTCCTAAAACTAAACAGAGTAACTATCTGCGCGACCAAATGCAGCTTTACACGGGTTCGTCATGAAGCAATCTTACACGGGTTTCTCCTAAATGCAGTGTCACACAGGTTTATCCTGAAAAATCTTACACGGGTCATTCCTCATACATTTCCAAATAAAGTTTCACACGAACTCATCACGAAGTAACCCTACTATCCAGGTCCCTTCCCATACCCCTACGCAAACTTATCCCGAAATAACCTTACCCAGGTTCCTCCTGAAGTTTTACACGAACTTATCACAAAGTAACCTTACTCAGGTTCCTCCTGAAGTTTTACACGAACTTATCACAAAGTAAACTTACCCAGGTTCCTCCTGAAGTTTTACACGAACTTATCCCAAAGTAACCTTACCCAGGTTCCTTCTTAAGTTTTACACAGACTTAGCCTGAAGTAACCTTACCCAGGTTCATTCTGAAACTTTGCTCATACTTATCCCGAAGCAACCTTACCTAGGTTCCCTCTCGGTTCCGACGTAGTTTTACCCAAACTCCTCACGAAGCAACCTTACCTAAGTTCCTTCTCGGTTCCGATGCAGTTTTACCCAAACTCCCCACGAAGTAACCCTATGACCCAGGTTCCTTCTCATAGCCCTACTATCCAGGCTTTCACCTCAAAGTAACCCTACGACCCAGGTTCCTTCTCATAGCCCTACTATCCAGGCTTTCACCTCGAAGTAACCCTATGACCCAGGTTCCTTCTCATAGCCCTACTATCCAGGCTTTCATTTCGAAGTAACCCTACTATCCAGGTTCCTTTCCATAAGCCATACTATCCAGGCTTTCATTTTGAAGTAATCCTACTATCCAGGTTCCTTCTTATAACCATACGACCCAGGTTTCTTCTCATAGCCCTACTATCCAGGATTTCATCTCTAAGTAACCCTACAACCCAGGTTCCTTCTCATAAGCCCTACTATTCAGGCTTTCGTTTCAAAGTAACCTTACGATCCAGGTTCCTTCTCATAGCCCTATTATCCAAGATTTCATTTTGAAGTAACCATATGTCCTAGGTTCCTTCTAATAGCCCTACTATCCAGGCTTTCATCTCGAAGTAACCCTACGACCCAGGTTCCTTCTCATAGCCCTACTATCCAAGCTTTCATCTCAAAGTAACCCTACGACCCAGGTTCCTTCTCATAAGTCCAACTATCCAGGCTTTCATTTCGAAGTAACCCTACAATCCAGCTTCCTTCTAATATCCCTACTATCCAGGCTTTCGTTTCGAAGTAACCCTACGACCCAGGTTCTTTCTCATAACCTTACCATCCAGGTTTCTTCTCTCTTATCTGCAGACAACAGTTTACAAAACTGTAAGACCTGGACCCTAACCAAATATGCAGCTCACTTTTGTCTCATCAATTGAGAGTTAATCCCCCAGTAGAGTAATGGACAACTGAAGCTCCTAGCCTCTCCCCAAGACATAAATCAACATTCCCCGGTAAAGTCCTCCTCAACGGCAGGTACATGAATTCTCGCAAAGGAATCTCTTATGAAACCGATATCTTTTCTGATGGAATATTTAAGCCCATATCCGATGATTCTCCGTCTCCTTCCAAATGGCATATGTAATCCCATTCCCGATTATTGATCAGTATTACTTCATGCGAGTGCAAATTTCTAGGCACTCTAGTGTTCAATCATCTTCCACCCTCAGATCACGAAAGGCAGACAAGCAGATCTACATCCTCAAGTGTAAGAAGATTGAATAGGGGCAGCTATTGTACCCCAAAATTTTCCCTCTCATTTTAGTCAAAACATACTCCTAGAGGTCCTCAACTTGCCCAAGGATGCCTAAGGATTAACCAGACAAATCCTCCTCCTAAAACAATGAGCCTCAAATTAGGGTTTCACTCCTCATCAAGATGTTTGAGTTCCAAGGGTCCCAAATGATTTCCATTGCCCTAATATGTTCTCAAGATCATCCATGCCATGTTTCATGCCTTGCACAAGAAGTTTGCTGAGTCAACTGCTCAAATGCCTAAAAATCAATTGTACTAGGACAAAAGTCAACTGTGACCCTCATGTAGTCAAACTTCAAGATTTGTGGTCAACATCAACATTTTGAAGTAACATTCATCATTTCATCAAGGTTTGATCATGATTCCTCAAGGAATTCCCCAAATTCATCAAAACTCAAAAGTTGCTAAATTAGGGTTTCTATAGGAAAAGTCAACCAAACTTTGACCAGGCATAACTTTCTCATACTTTATCAGATATTTCCCATCCAAGGCTCATTTTGAAGAGGATTCAATTCCCTACAACTCAACTTCATCCCTCAAGTTCAAGAAATTCACTCATGAAAAGATATAAATTAAGACATTATAGGTCATTTCAAAAAGTCAACAAAAACACCTTTTGGGTCAAAGCTACTTACATGAACATGAAAGATCCAATTGAGATGAAACCAAAAGGGTTGTTTAGAGGACATCCTAAGCTTTCTAAAAAGTCCAAGAACACCCTCTTAGGTATAAAATTTAGGGAGATATGTATTGTCAAAGTTGACCAGTTTTTGGAAATGTGCAAGAAGTCAACATTGATCAAAATGACTTTTTTTCCAAATGGGCCCATGTTTTCTTATTTGAAACTTGTTCCTAAGATGTCCCACGACCCATGAACTTATCCAAATATTATTTTATTATTTTTATTATTTATTTTGATTTTTTATCCATTTAAATCAAAATAAATCAATTTAAATAGTAGAATAATTAAATAAAATCAAAGATTTGATTTTATGAGCATATTATGAGCCCATGAACAGCTAGCAAATAAAAAAAATTCGTGCAAGAGCTAATTGATTGGAAAAGATCTTAATTTGGTCTATTTTGGAAACAAATCATACAAGACAAAGAATGAAATCAGATCTCCATAACTTGCAAAGATATGATTAGTTTTTATTGACCTAATGCATTCCAATATAAGGAGATAACATTCTCAAGGCAAAAAAAAGAGGGTTTGGGGTCGTGAAAACAAAGGAAGAAGTGTCTAATATTTCTGGAAAAAGTGCAGGTTGGTTTTGATTCTATAGGTCGTTTCAAGCAATTCCAAGGCCAGCAATCCGTTCCTGGACATTTTCTAAATCATTTCCAATCATCCTTAAGCCTTAAAACCTCCAGAAATCACGCCTCGTAGTGCCACGGTTTGCATCTTTTTTCAAGATTCGTTTTAAATGATTTATCCATCATAAACATGTTTTGATCATATATCCATGCTTGATATCACATTTGCAATGTTTTTGATTGGTTTGATTGAAGTTTAAGTGCAGGAATGGCACGATGCCATTGTTACGGTTTTGAGGTCCCAAATTTGGAATTCTATATAAAGGAAAAATTGGACAAAATTAGGGGTACTATCATGCTTAGAAGATGATTTACAATTGATCCATGTCTTTGGTTTGAATTTATTCTTCCTGTGCTGCGTTTTTGAATTTTACAGGTTTATGGCTACGAACAAAATCTGTCACTATAGCCTTTAGTGACGGAAACGACTGTAGGTAAAAGTGTGGTCAAAACAACAGTTATGGGGAAGAAGATAATTAGGTGGAAGAATCCCATTGGATGATTTGAATCACGCACGCGTTTGGGAAAGACCACTTTATTTCCTTTATATTTTATTTATGTTATTATATATACAACTAACCATCCCAGCTCAGATGGCAAAGGTGCAGGCGGTGAAGCAAAGGGTTCTGGGTTCGATCATAGAATCTCACGTTTTCATATTTTCCAATTTCTTTGTCCCAGATCCAGCGAGCCTCACCTTCAAAAGGGCCATCATGCATCCTCAAATCCACGCCATCATATCATGATTTGGCTAGATCTAACGCCTCAAGCATGCAGGCGCGTGGTGGACCTCCTGAAGGCCAGCTGCACTGATTCCCCACGTGGGCAAATGGGCCTATAATTCTGGGCTTAACAATTCCATTCCACACCCCCAAGTTGATACTTCACCAGGCCCAGTTTAATTTTTCTTTTTAATTTCTTTTATTTATTTTAATTATTTGTTTAATTTATTTTTACAAAAAAAAAATCATTTTTTTATTAACTAAACAAATCACAAAAAAAAAACATTAAAATCAGATCTTTTCATGAAATATTTTATTTCATTAAATTAATTAGATTAATTTAATTAGGGCAATTTAAATTCTTATTTTCATAATCAAAATCAATTAGAAAATTAGGGTTAATTTGCAAATGGTTAATTTTCTCAATCAAAAAATAACAAAAATATTTTTTGTGATTCCCTTTGAATTTAAACTTTGATTCCCGTATTTAATTCTCACACGTAATATTTTATTTGTTTTAATTCCAATTATTGTATTTGCTTTGAGGTTGTAATAATTTTAACTAGGATTTTATTTACCGCATATTATTTACTGTTTTAATTCCCCAAGTTAGGTCATGTAACCCCCTCCCCGAGGCTTTGTAATAGCGTAGATTTACTTTTCCGCTTTTAATTTTCGCAACTATTAAACTGCTAGATGTATGGACAATAGGCTTGCATGTAAAGACAAATGATTAATACAGTAGAAAACCCTAATTGTGCAAAGATAATTGACTAAAAAAACACGCTTGCACATTGTGATACGGTGGGAGAACTGACTTGAGGTTTTGCGTTTGTGTTTGCACTTGTTCGGTTTAGCAAGAGTCGCCACCGACTTTTTATTTTATCCAAAGGAAAGGTCAAAAAGCACAGGAAAGACCTTTGAGGTGTTTTCTTGGGTTCGGGGGGTAGATTATGAAAAGGGAAGGTGCTAGCACCCTTTTCATCCATGGTTATCCATGGGCTCTTAGTTAATTGTTTTAGATCACTTGCCTTTACTTTTCACTTGTTTGAAATGGTGCTTTGTGTGTGTGGTTTTGAAAATGTTTTGAAAAAGATGCCTTGTCTAGGCAACCTTGGTAATGATTCTTGTTTGAATATATACAAAGGTGTGTGTCTTTTTGAAAAGATATTTCAATGTTTTGAAAGTTGTTTTGAAGTTGTGTTGTGAAGTGTGTTTGAAAATGGCAAGGATGTTTTGCAAGATTTTTGATCAAGTAACTAAGAGTTGTCTATCCTATTTTACTCAAAGATCTTCTTTATGTTTTTAACCCTTTTAACAGTGTTATTTCACCATTGTGTTTGGTGGATAACCTTGTGTTAGGATGTTTAAACGGGACAGGCGCGGGTCATCGTATACAATCATTGAAGGCAACTTGTGAGACGCTCTAGCAATTTTGTAAGGGACGAGATCGTTTTATCGAAGGCAACATCGAGGGTCATCGAGGGACTATGATCTTTATTTATTGAATGGGCATTTGCTAGAGTGTCTCATACTCGAGGGACATGATTGCATTTTCCGAGGCAACAAGCGAGGTTACCCTAGAGGTGCAAGTGTGAATTGTGTATTGATTTTCATGCATTTATCTTGTATTAGGTCATCTAGCAATTGATTTTGAATCTTCGCATACAAACCCTAATTACTATACAGTATATTGAAAGCAATAAATTTCGGGATTTTAAAGTATAAATTATTACAAAATAGTATCCAGGGATGGGGGTACAAATATTTACAAATGGGGATGAGTCTTATCGGAATAATAATGTCCAAGTATATATTATAACCAAATTGAACTGTCGCATTTTCAATGTAAAATTATAACAAAGTATAAGATAATGAAAATCAAAGAAATATGATATGCATGTATTTATTTACAAATGATCAAATAAAATTTAACCTAGTGAAGATTAAGTATTATTATCATTATTTTTGTGAAGAAAAAGTTTTTAAAGAAAGAAAATTATTTGAATTAATGCTTCTATCATTTTTGTATTTTATTAAATGTAACAAACATTAAAGAAAATTATATTGAGAAAATCAAAATGAAAATTAAGCTATTAATTGTTTCTTATTATTAACAAAAAAAAAAGAAATCATTTAGAAAGAAAATAAATGAAAGAGTATTAGTTTAAAAAATTTAAAAAATAAAAAGATAATGGGCCTCATGGAAATGTGGCCCAAATATGAAGAAGAAAGAAATGTAAGTCAGAATGAGCCAAAAAGGGGGGGGGGCGTGCTTAGCAGAAGTATTGGGCTTAGGCAATTGGGGCGCACAGGCCCAGAATGAAGTGTTGTACAATATTTTGTTAGGGTTGCTTCATTTAGGGTTTACAAACTTTTGGTCTCAGCGGCGTCGCTCCTGCTTCTATCGTTCTCTTCGTCTTTCTCAAGCCAAAACGATGACTTCTTCTTCCCTGGATCCTAGCCACTGGAGTGTTACTCTCATCCACTCCTTTCTTTCTCACAGTGGCCCACACTTTTGTACTTGAACGGTACGAGTTATTTCATTTGCGCTTTAAGGGTTTTTTACAGTTTTGTTCATTTGTTTCGCTTAATTGTTACATGCATGTTCTAATCCATGGTTTTTGATGTTTGACGTATAGTAAAAGGATTGAGAACAAGCTTACCTTGAACGTTTTCTTCTGAAAAGTAAGAGAGGGAGAGTGAGCTGGCCGGTGGCGCTCCTAGGAGGCTAGGCGGAGGGAGGAGAAATAATGATTGCTTTGGGCTTCTGGTATTTCTGTTTCTTTATGTTGTTTGGTGATGATGAATCTGGAATTTTCTTTTTCCCTGTTAATGATGAGTATAAAAAATCTGAAACTGGTTGTGTTTTTGTTGATGATGATCATGTTTCTGAAACTTTTGTGGGCTTCTAAATCTCTTCCTCTTTGTGTTTGTTAATGATGAAGGAAATTCTGAAACTTCTTTTGTTCTTTTTTTTTTCACTTCTGAAACTCTTCCTCTTCTTTGTTATGTTGATGATGATCACCTCTGAAACTATTTTATTTTGATTTTTTTGTTGATGGACAACCTGAAACTTGTTGCGTTGCTTGATTTTCGTTTGATGATGAATGTACTTGAAAATTGGTGTTGTTACTGGTTTGCTACTGGTTTTGCTGCTGGTTTGCTTGAGTATGGTAAACAGGTTTGTTGTTGTTTTTTGGACAAGTTGCAGTTTATGCAGTTTGATTTGTTGGTAAACAAGTTTGTGGTTTTGGTTTTTGACTTGCAGTTTGGAGGTTATTTTGCTTGTAAGTTTGGACAGGTTTTTAGTTTTGGAGGCAGGATTGCTGTTTCAGTCTTTGCAAGCAGATTTGAACTGTTTGTTTTTGGGATTTAGAAGCAGGCTTGCTTCTGGTGTTTGGCCTGGATTGTGCTGTTAGTTTTCTAAACTTGTAATGCAGGTTTTGTGAATTTGGCTTGCTGAGCTTTGTGTTTTGGAAGCCAGGCTTGAGCTTATTTGGACTTGCAAGCAGGTTTCTGTAGGTTTGGGTTTTGGTTTTGGAAACAGGCTTCAAGTTTTGGGAGGCAGGCTTGCTGTTAGTTTTGTGTTGTCGGAAGCAGGCTTCAGTTTTTCTTTGGGCTTGCAAGTTTTTGACTTGCAGGTTGTGGTTTTTCTCAAATGTTTTCTCCCTCTCCTCTATGTTGGCCCTTTTACTGTTATATATCTTTTTTGTTATCTTTTACTGTCTTGAAAAACCTGCCTTTGCCAAAACTGCAAACTTTTCACCGAGGTTCTCTCTTTCTCTCTCTCTCCTCATAAGCATTTTTAATTGCTTATTATATTTTATTCTGAAAAATTGGGTTGTCTAGAAAATGATGAAAGAACCTTTGACAAGTTTTGAATTGTCAAGTGAATTACCTTCTGCTGTCTTGCTTTTGTCTGCTGTATTTCTGTTTTCATGATGCATTACCATATTTATCCAATTTGTCTTGTAACTTGGTTTTGGACAATTTGTTCTGTAGCTGAATATGGGACTTTACTTGCTGCTGTATTATTCATTTGCTTGACTCATACCTTGGCAGTTTTGGCGCCTATTTGTCTCTTTGAATTTGTGACTTAGTTTACAGTGCAGCTTGGAACTCAGTTTGCAGTTCAGTTTGCTTGGTTAATGCAGCTTGGAACTTTTTGTATTTGAACCATGTTTTTTCATCTAGTTTGACATGCTTGCATTTTATATATTTTATTTTTCTCTCTGTGAACCGAGAAGAGCGATCTTCTTGTGATTTGCAGAGAAAAAAATAAAGCGTGACGAAAATAGGCAATTTGATTCTAGACGGCCAATTTTAATGATGACTTTTTTTCTTCTTTTCATTTGAAAATTCTTGTGCTGATTTTCTTTTCTTTCTTCTTTTTTCAGGTGGATGCATCTTGGACAATAGCAGAAGCAGTAGAAGCCAAAGATTTTAGGAGATTAGGCTTAGGTTTATTATTTTTTTCATTTATTGTAAACAAATATTATTGTAAATACTGTAAGTTGTAAATTTACAATATTCTGATAAATTTTGTAACAATATCTGAAAATAATAAAAAAGGTCTTTATCCAAATATCTTCCAATATTTTCTTGCATTGTTTATTTAATTATTTAAGACTCTTAAATCAAAAATAATTGGAACTGTATCCCAATAATTTTAATTCAGATAAAATAAATAATCAACAAACTTTTGCAGTCTCGTAACCTTGCATTACTCACAATACGTGTGGTATTCCAGTTAACACACGCATTGTACAGTTAAACAAACAAAGCATTCCAATAAGCGATAAACCTTTCACTCCACTTAATCAAGCAGATGCCTTAATGTTCCAAACAAAAGTCTCAGCTCTTATCCCAGATAATTGGGTTTTGAGAAACAACCAGTAATCTTGAACAAGCGTGAAAATAATGTAACAGTTAACTGAATTTCTGAGGATTCAGTTCCTTCAGAGAAATGCGAACGAAAACCATAATTCTGGATTGACTGATAAAGAAAAGTCTGTTTGACCGATTCTTGAGCCAATCTCAAAAATCAGAGAAAACCTTGGGGTTGTGATTTCTTGTGAAAAAGGGAGGGCAAATTTTAGGGTATAACAGTTGCCCCTGTTCAATCTTCTTGAACCTGAAGAGTTAAATTGGCGAGTTTTCGTTTCGCGACTCGAAGGTAAAAGATGATTGGACACTAGAGTGCCCATAAATTTGCACTCGTTAAAACATGGTTGAGGGAATGGGCTTAAAGATGCCATTTGGATATGTGAGAGAATCTTGTCGGGGATGGGCTTAAAGATGCCATCGGGGAATGTTTGTTGAACTGTATGTTATAGGTGAAAGGATGAGGATCATAAAGGTATCCGTGTTTGGAGCATCTCTGAACCGGTGGTTTGAATAAGCAATAGATTAGCATCCGCATTTGGAGCTTCCGTAAACTGTTTTCAGCGAACTGAATCTGAACAAGCGATAGATTGACATCCATGTTTGGAAGCACCCGTAAACTGTTTTCAAAAGTTGAATCTGAACAATCGATAGATTAACATCCGTGTTTGGAGAATCCGTAAACTGTTTTCAAAAAATGAATCTGAACAAGCGATAGATTAACATCCGTGTTTGGAGAATCCGTAAACTGTTTTCAGAAGTCTTGAAGTTGAATAAGCAATAGATTAGCATCCATGTTGGGAAGCATCCGTAAACTGTTTTCAAAAGTTGAATCTTAACAAGCGATAGATTGACATCCGTGTTTGGAGAATCCGTAAACTGTTTTCAGAAATCTTGAAGTTGAATAAGCAATAGATTAGCATCCATGTTGGGAAGCATCCGTAAACTGTTTTCAAAAGTTAAATTTGAACAAGCGATAGATTGACATCCGTGTTTGGAGAATCCGTAAACTGTTTTCAGAAGTCTTGAAGTTGAATAAGCAATAGATTAGCATCCATGTTGGGAAGCATCCGTAAACTGTTTTCAAAAGTTGAATCTGAATAAGCGATAGATTGACATCCGTGTTTGGAGAATCCGTAAACTGTTTTCAGAAGTCTTGAAGTTGAATAAGCAATAGATTAGCATCCATGATGGGAAGCATCCGTAAACTGTTTTCAAAAGTCTGGTTGAAGCTTGTTAATCTCATCCTTGAAAAGGGTAACATATTAGCTGAAACACAAAGTTATGTTGCATGAAATGTATGATGCAATATATGTGTTATATCAATGTTTATGATATATGAATGCAATGTATGCGCATGTAAGCTGATGAGTTGTCTTGCTGAGGAAAATAAATCCTGGATAGCTGGAGATAATAAAATCTTTGACCGCTGTCGGAGAAAATAAATCATTGACTGTTGTCGGGGATTGAAAATCCTTTGATTTTTGAAAATGAGAAGTCCTGGGACCACTGTTGAAGAGTATGTGTGTCTTCCAGCTCTTTGATAACCTCTGCAGGGAGAAATTACACTACAGGGAGAAGTCAGGAGTTTGGTTTGTATGCCAATCTACTGGGGATTCCTATTTTGCTGTTTGAGGAGAACTCCGTTGGGGAATATCTGAAAACTCTGTGGAGAAATGAGAATGAGAATCCTCATTCTGCTAGAGGAATTTGTGTCGAGGAATCAAAAAATGAGAATCTTTGACCTGCAGGGGATCTGAAATTTTGTGGGGAATAACCATACTGCTGGAGAGTAAACTCGGGATCCTAGGAAAAGCTTATTCTTGTTTGGAATAAGCTCAGTAGCTTAGGTTGTATGCCACTTTACTGGGGAAGCAAGAAGGAGGAACTCCGTTTTGTTAAGGATATCAAGGAAAAACTGAATGGTTTCTGCTGGGGATTGATAGCTCAAAGTTTCCTCTCTGTTGAGGGTCCTAGTGACGTGCTGATTTGATTAGCGACTTCACTGGGGAAAAGTTTAAAAATAACTTTCTGATGAATTATCTAGTTTGAAAGCAACTTTTCGGGAGAAGGGAAGAAGCTGGATGATCTTCACTGGTGTTCACAGGTTGGAGTTTTGTCTCTGCTTGGGGAAGAAAGTTTCATTGTTACCGATGGTTTGTAGTTCAAAGTTCTGCTCTGCTGTTGGCTGAGAATTTGAATATTCAACTCCGATGGGGATCCTTGAAATTTAACTCTACCGGGGATATGTCTTTCAAGGTTTTAGTTCTGCTTAGGAGCCGGATGATGTATTTGCAGGGGATTTCTTCTGGAATAGCCTAAAGACACTTTCCTACACTTCCATCCTATCAGTAATTATTCTTTCTCATTTTTTTTTATTTGTAAGCGATGATTTCATTCAAATGTATATGCTCATTTAATAAATCATTGGACGTTTTCAAATAAAGCACAAGTGTAAAAAGAAAGAAAAGGTAGACAGTTTTCTGTACTTTGAAGTAACTTTGTATTAACTTTGTGTAAGTATTTGTACAAAGGAGACATACACCCTAGTAAGATAATGTTGTCAAAAAGTTGAGAAAAATTTTATACAAAGAAAGATGGCTATGTGTATCAATTCCATGGGGTTCCCATTCTGTTATAGCCTTCACGACTCTGAGTATCTTGTTGATTCGTTGCTTTGCCCACAGATGATTGGATTGATCAGAAGCTTTGGAGCTTGTCTGCAAAGAGATTGTCCTTAAAGTGATCCGACGAGACATAGTCATACGCTTTGATTCCCTAACTTTTTCCTGGATCGCCCTTTCAGGTTTTCGATCCACCGGGAAACCCTTTTTTGCCCAAGTATCCCTTTCGGGTTTTCAACTTGCCGGGTGTACAGATTTTTTTGTTTATCCCTAATTTTTGCCTGAAACGCCCTTTCGGGTTTTCGATTCACCGGGATGCCCATTTTTTGCCCAAGTCGCCCTTTCGGGTTTTCGACCTGTCGGGTTGTTTATGCGTAGTATCTTTTGACTATGTCTGCGTTCGTAGGGTGTGGCAGGTCGTCACCGTCCATGGTGGTCAGGATCATTGCCCCACCATAAAAGATGTTTTTGATCACAAATGGTCCTTCGTAAGTAGGAGTCCACTTGCCCCTGGGATCACTTTGTGGCAAGATAATCCGCTTGATTACAAGATCCCCAACTTGATATACTTGTCTCCTGACTTTCTTGTTGAAAGCCTTGATCATCCGTTTTTGATACGTCTGACCATGACAAACAGCGGTAATTCGCTTTTCGTCAATCAAGTTAAGTTGATCAAGCCAGGTCTGAATCCAATCGTCTTCATTCAAACCAGCGTCCTTCATGATTCTTAAGGAAGTAATCTGAACTTCCATAGGTAAAACAGCTTCCATGTCGTATACCAAAGAGAAAGGTGTTGCCCCAGTTGATGTCGCGCCGTGGTACGGTACCCGTGTAGAGCAAACGGTAACATCTCATGCCAATCCTTATAGGTGACTGTCATCTTTTGAATGATCTTCTTGATATTTTTGTTTGCGGCTTCAACAGCACCGTTCATCTTCGGCCGATAGAGAGGTGAATTGTGATGATAAATCTTGAACTGCTCGCACAGAGCGGTGATCATAGTGTTGTTCAGGTTTCGTTGTCCGTAATGATTCGGTAAGGAATACCGTACCGGCAAATGAGGTTCTGCTTGATGAAACGGGCAACCACATTCTTTGTAACAGAGGCGAAGGAAGCTGCTTCGACCCATTTGGTAAAGTAATCAATAGCCACCAGGATGAAGCGATGCCCATTGGATGTTGTAGGGTTGATCTCTCCAATCATGTCAATTCCCCACATTGCGAATGGCCAGGGAGCTGTTAGGACGTTGAGAGGAATCGGAGGAATATGTACCTTGTCAGCATAGACTTGGCATTTGTGACAAGTACGGGAATGTTGATGACAATCAGCTTCCATGGTAGACCAGTAGTAGCCTGCCCTTAGAATCTTCTTAGCCATTGTATGTCCGCTTAAGTGGGTGCCAAAGGTGCCACTATGTATTTCGGTCATGATCAACTCTGCTTCAACCTTGTCCACACAACGAAGTAGAACACAATCATGGTTGCGCTTATAAAGGATACCATTGCTTAGGAAGAACTTGGCAGCAAATTTCCTTAAGAACTTTTTGTCATTGACGGAAGCTCCTTCAGGGTATTCTCGAGTCTGGAGATACCTTTTGATTTCATGGAACCAGGGTTGTTCCACTATTTCTTCGGAATTAATCTCATGACAGTGCGCATGTTCGTCCATTCGCTCGATGGTGATTTGGGGAGCCTCATTATCCCAGTTGAGTTTAAGCATGGAAGACATTGTAGCCAAAGCATCTGCTAGCTGATTTTCTTCTCGCGAGAAGTGTTCGAAGATAATTTGCTTGAAATGAGGTAACAATGTCAGGACATGTTCTTTGTATGGGATGAGGTTAGGATGTTTAGTGTCTCACTCTCCTTTGATTTGACTGATAACCAAGGTTGAGTCTCCAAATACCACCAAAGATTTGATTCCCAAGTCAATTGCATCCTTAAGACCAAAGATAGAAGCTTCATATTCGGCCATGTTGTTGGTGCAACTGAAACTGAGTCTAGCAGTAAAGGGTGTATGACAACCTTTTGGAGAGATAAGTATCGCGCCGATACCGTTGCCAAGTGCATTTGAAGCGCCATCAAATTACAGGGTCCATCGGGATCCTTGTTCAGGTTCGTCATACGATCTGTTAACTTCAATGTCGTCCAATGTCATAATGTCCTCGTCAGGGAAGTCGAATCTCATAGATTGGTAATCTTCGATGGCTTGATGAGCTAGATGGTCAGCTAGTAAACTCCCTTTTATAGCTTTTTGGGTAGTATACAGGATATCATACTCAGTCAGGATCATTTGCCATCTAGCGATTCTTCCAGATAAAGCAGGCTTCTCGAAGATATACTTAATTGGATCCATCTTTGAAATCAACAAAGTGGTATGAGTCAACATATACTGTCTTAGTCGGTGAGCAGCCCATACCAAAGCGCAGCAAGTTTTCTCGAGCAGTGAGTAGCGAGTCTCACAGTCGGTAAAATTTTTGCTAAGGTAATAAATGGCATGCTCTTTTCGACCAGACTCGTCATGTTGGCCCAGTACACACCCCATTGAATTATCCAAAACAATCAGATACATGATTAACGGTCTTCCTTCGACGGGTGGCATCAGAATAGGAGGTTCTAGCAAATACTCCTTGATCTTATCAAAAGCAACTTGACAATCATTGTTCCATTCAACTACCTGATCTTTCTTCAACAGTTTGAAGATTGGCTCACAGGTAGATGTTAGGTGAGAGATGAACCTCGCAATATAGTTTAAGCGTCCCAAGAAACCCCTAACCTCCTTTTCAGTGCGGGGGCAGGCATTTCTTGTATAGCTTTGACTTTAGCAGGATCAACTTCAATGCCTTTGTTACTGACGATAAATCCTAAAAGTTTACCAGACCTGACTCTGAAAGTGCACTTGCTTGGGTTCAGTCTGAGCTTATACTCCTTCAATCTGACAAACAGCTTCTGCAGATGATCAAGGTGTTCTTCTTCTGTCTGTGATCGGGCTATCATATCATCTACGTAGACTTCAATCTCATGATGTATCATATCATGAAACAAAGCTACCATGGCGCGTTGGTAGGTTGCCCCGGCATTCTTCAGTCCGAATGGCATCACTTTGTAGCAGAAGGTACCCCATTGCGTGACAAAAGTAGTCTTCTCCATGTCTTCGGGGGCCATTTTGATCTGGTTGTATCCCGAGAATCCATCCATGAAGGAAAATACCTTGTGTTGAGTTATGTTGTCAACCAAGATGTCAATGTGTGGCAGTGGAAAATCATCTTTAGGGCTAGCCCTGTTTAAGTCTCGATAATCCACACACATTCTGACTTTGCCGTCCTTCTTGGGCACGAGCACAATGTTAGCAACCCATTGTGGATAGGAAGTAACAGCCAGAAAGCCAGCGTTGAATTGCTTCATTACCTCAGCTTTGATCTTCTCAGACATGTTGGGCCTCATCCGGCGGACCTTTTGTTTGATCGGTGGACAGTCTTCTCTTGTAGGGAGATGTTGAACCACGATATCTGTATCTAGTCCCGGCATGTCTTCATAGGACCAGGCGAATATTTCCACATATTCGTTCAACAACTGCACTAAGCGCTCTTTGACACTTGGTTCCAAGTTGGAACCCACCTTCACCTCTTTCTTGTCTTCCTCTGTTCCCAAATTGATGGTTTCTAGCAACTCTTCATGGGGCAGAATAACCCTCTCTTCTTGTTGCAAAAGCCTGGCTAACTCTCCTGGCACTTCACAGTCTTTGTCAACTTCGTACTCAGCATGATTGACCAAATCTTCAGAGTCACCGAAGGCTAAAGCAGAATAGTCACCCATGGAATATGGAGTGGATGGGTACCTGCATTTTGTGAGTGTGGGTGTGTGTAAGGGATAACCATCCTTAAACAAAAATAGATGTAAAAGGAAAGAAAATGAACACAACAATTTATAGATGAAAACGTCCAATGATTCATTAAACATGGCATATGATAATGAAGAAATCAAGCCCTTACAAATGGACCTACATGCCCCGGGCAAGGCATAAGGTGAAAATAGTGTACGAATTGTTTAGTTATTACAAACCAAAATAGGAAATTCTTCAAAGATAAATTACTGGTTGATGAAAGTGATGGGAGTAAAGTCCTTTGCTTCCCAGTTGCTTAAACCCCCTTCGATGGTTGGAAAGATCCAATCTGCAAAGTTGTCCTCTTCATCATCATCTTTTATAGCATTAATTTCATGGTGAGTGATCTTGATGGGTGGTCCTCCAACCTTGGAGCGACGCATAGCTTTCTGGCCTGCAGCAGTAAACCCTAGCCCAAACTTGTTCGTCTTATGGGGAAAATTAGGCAGTTTCCCCCATACTGTACTCTTCCCCTCTTTAATTACAACCTCTGCATCCTTGAGAGATGCCATCCTGGATACATGTTTGGGAATGATAGGCACCTCAACCATTGTCTTCGCAACCGCTACCTCGGGAGAAACTTCCTCAAAATGTTGGAAAGGCGTTTCGATGAACTCGCCATCCAAATCCACATAGCGGAAGGAATTGAGATGACTTATCATGTACTCTTCCTCGCCGTGCACTGTTATATTCTTACCCTTAACAGGATATTTCAGCATTTGGTGCAAAGAGGAGGTAACTGCCCCTGCATAATAGATCCACGGTCTTCCTAACAAACACAAATATGACGGACAGATGTCCATCACGTAAAAGGTGGAGTTGAAAACTTATGTGCCTACTTTGATAGGAATGTCAACCTCTCCATGAACCATTCTTTTGGACCCATCTGTTGTACCCCAAAATTTGCCCTCCCATATTTCTCAAAATATTTCAAGAAAAATTCACAAGTCCTACCCGGCGTGTTATATTCAGGTGTTCTTTCGCCAAGATATCTCTGATAACATATTCTCAAATTCAGGTTCGGCTCAAGAGTCAATTCTTTAAAGAAGGTATCCGAATGTGTGAGTTTTCTTGAAGAAATATAGTGAAAAAGTGTGCTGAAAGTGCAGTTTTTACGCGCTAAAAATTCATAACTTGAAGATCGTGACTCGTTTTGAACCCGTTCCGGTGGCCAAAATTCCGTCTTGACATTATCTACGTTTTCATCTCTCACGGTTGGAAGCCAATTTCGATCAGAAGGTCTTCAAAAATGTGGATTTATCAAGTATTTTCGTGTAGAAAATTTGTTACAGAAGTTTATTTGCGTCATGTTCAAAAAATCATAACTTGGTCGATTTTCATCGTATCGAGCTGGTTCTGGCGCCAAAATTTCACAAATTGAGTTGGCTACATTTTCACAGAAGGTATTGAGTTCAAACGGTATTCAAAAGGCCTTCGTTTTTTGCTCAGAGTGCATGACACGCTGAAAATCCTGAATGCTGAATATTATTCCATCTGGGCCGAAACTTCGAAAATTCATAACTCGGTCAATTTTTATTGGATTGGGCTCATATTTTTACACAAGGTCACTGACTCATAGATCTACAACTTTGCTTCAAAAGTCGAGACCGGATTATGCTCCGATCAATACCAGTTTTTTATTGAAGAACGTGTCAGAGTCGACACTGGAGCCCAAAATAAGTTTGTCTGGGCTGAAACTTCAAAAATTCATAACTAATTCACCGTTTATCCGATTGAGCCGATTTTCGGACAGGAGTTAGTTATCGATGTCAGCTACATTTTGTTTTCACATTTCAACTTCAAAAAATGCACTTAAGTTCCTACGATTTAGCCTGGAAAGTGACGAATTCAAGTGAATATTAGAGGCCCAATTGCACATTCAAAGCCCATTTGCTTTACCCTAATTTCCATTATATAATCACCTTCTTTTCACACAAACCAGAAAAAGGAGAGAGGAGAAAAAGAGAGAAAAAACCTTGCCACAACACTGTTAGAATATCAAACTCTTTCAAGAACCCTAAAACCTTGAAATCCTTATTACAAATCCCTCTCTCACTACAAACAAACCATATCAGTTACAAACCAACATCTTATTACTTCTTCAGTAAGGGTAAGGCTGGCTTGATCTCCATGATCCAAAGGGCATAAAAGCATTCATGTCACTACTTTTCCAGTAAGGGTAAGGTTGATTTGATCTCCATGATCAAAAGGGTATAATCATTCATACATGCCATATTGTGCCTAAACATTAAATTTCTTCATATATTGGCTTTATTTGCATTTTATGATTTTATTTAATGTGTTCGTGAGATTCAACACTGCAGATTTAGACAGGATCCCATGCAGGTTCATTAAGGAATGTTGAGGCCAAAAGCCAAATGGCCAAAAGCCAAAAGCCAAATGGCCAAAAGCCAAAAGCCAAATAGCCAAAACAGAACATTTTACACATGACACCAATACATGGCGAGACAGACATCCTGAGAAGATTTAGGAACGTTGAGGCCAAAAGCCAAATGGCCAAAAGCCAAAAGCCAAATGGCCAAAGTAGAACAACTTATGCATGACACCAATACATGGCCAAACCACTCCAATTCACCTCCAAAAAGGGCCAGACACCCCCATGGTTTGCATCATTTTTATTTTTTATTTGATTTTCCTTTTTCATTCTTTTAATTGTTTTAATTGTTTTCTTTAAATTCATGAATTAATTTTTATAATATAAAACCAGAAAATCAAAAACTAAGAATATGTTAATTAATTTACTTATTAAATATTTTTGTAAATAAATGTTAAATAATTAATTTAGTTAAATTAGGTTTTAAAACTTAAGTCTTTTTCTTAACAAATTAAAATATGTAGAAATTAGGGTTTTTAACTTTTCATCATCTTTTTAATAAATAATTTTTTCTTATTATTATTGTTATTAATTATTAAATATTTTTGTAAATAAACATGTACATTAAATATTTAGTAAATTAGGTTAAACTTTAACATTTTCATTAATAATTAAAAAAACTTAGAATTAGAGTTTCTTTTAATTTTAATTTTCTTTATTTCATAAATACAAAAAAACTAAAAAACATTTATTTCCTTTTATTAAATAATTAATTAGCTTTTTAATTTCATTTAATTTCTTTAAAGGGTCCAACGCCCTCGAACATTCTATTTTTATTTCTTTCGCACATTTATTTTCTTTCAAATATTATGTAATTGCTCAAGCCATGTAACTCAGACATTTTATATTTCCCGCATTTTATTTCTTTATTTTATGTCAAATCGGGTCCTGGTTTAATTTGGCGATGTGGACCTGCGCCTTTGTAATAGTTTAGGAACTTTATATTTCTCGCAACTTTTTAACTGTTAATAACTGCATGCAAGAATGAATGTTAAAATAAAAACAAAAGCGTAGATCACCTATGACATGATAAGACAAAAATAAATGAAAACGACACACGAATCACACACCACCCCTAGGGTACGCCTCACTGTTGCCTTGCCTCGAAAGGTGATCGTCGAGTAGAGGATGTCTTAGTAAGTCCTCATGATCCGGGAACTTGGCATGAGGGTAGCTTCTAAGGTGTCTTCCCATTGCTCTGGTGATCACCATGTCCCGAACCTCGAATTGATTCGAACACCTCCAACGGTGGTGCTACCTACCTCTCAATGGTGGGATGGCACTACTTTAAAGGACATTTACACAGACGAATTCCTTAGGGTAGGTAGACGACTCGTGGATACTTGCTCTAATTCAAAACAAAACAAATCAAAAATACTTTTCACACCAACACATTTTCAAAAAGCTTTCGAAAGCATTTTTCAAACACTCTTGAGGACTGATACAAGAGTCGAACTGAAATTTTCAAAGAAACTTTTTAAAACCCACAGTTGAAAAGCAATCAAACCATTTTTGAAAACACAAGTGAGCAAGTATCTAAGAGCCCATGGATAACCATGGATAGAAAGGGTGCTAACACCTTCCCTTTCTATAATCTACCTCCCGAACCGAGAGCAATCTCTATAAGGAATTTTTCTGTGCTTTTGTCCTTTCCATGTTGGAGAAAATAAAAGACGGTGGCGACTCTTGCTTCCGCGACATTTCGCGAACCAACGTTAAACAGTCAGTTCCAGATCCACCGATCACAGAACTGGCGACTCTGCTGGGGATGATTTATAAAGTGAGGTGTACCTTAGGACTAAGATCACTGTGTTTTCAATTGCTTTCCTTGCTTGCTTTATTATTGTGGGACTGTCTTGGGAGTTCTATAGATCCTAACCCGGATCTGGGGGATACCCTCTTAGAAAGTAGCAACAAGGCTGTGAGGGAACTGTGCGGGGTATACCGACATGGTTGAAGCAGTCTGCTACGTTGATGTGGCACTTTGGTGAGTACCGGTAACCCTTGAGTTCAGTCAAGGAGAGTACGGGGCCGCCGCGTGGTGTCGTGAAGCATCAACTGACCTTAGGAACCTTAATTGAACCATCTTGGCCTCTTTAGGGTAGTGAGATAACTGACTTTGGTGTAGTCCGAGGTTGGTTGATACTCGATACTACACTCAATTGAGGGTTGCTTTCCTAGAATATTTCGGTCGCCAGTTCAGTGGCTAAATCGAAACGATGAACAATGAAAGCAATCCCGTGATATTGGGACCCTTAGAACCCGGTTACTTCTAATAGGACAGTATGAACCAACCAACTTCAAGAGGGTAATACCCAGACCCCATGCTGGCCTTAAACTCTAAGGGCTTGTCCGGTGTGACTTGTGTGCCTTCGTACTTGACTACTTGCATGCTTGTTACCTGACACATGAACTACTTGCAGGTTTTGTTTATAGTCCTTAATCGGGACTCATAACAGGGTATACTAAGTTTCTTACAGATTTTGGTTTGCAGTCCTTAATTAGGACTCATAACAGGGTTTACCGAGTTTCTTGCAGGTTTTGTTTTTTAGTCCTTAACTGGGACTCATGACAGGTTTTACTTGAGTTTCTTGCAGGTTTCTGTTTATAGTCCTTAATAAGGGCTCATAACAGGGTTTATTCATATTACCCCATGCATCATGACATCATACCATTGCATACATCCTAACCCATTTCAAGGATCTCAAGGGCTTGTGATGCAGGTCATGATGAATCAAACATCTAGCAAGGGGCAAAGATGATTTATTTTCCTCTAGCCAAAGTTGTCAGAGGCTATGACCCACTGGATATGGTGAGCCTTTGACCCTTGAAAAAGGACTCTCAACAAATATGAAGTTCCTTCAATCAAGCTACCGGATCCCAGCTCTAACAAATTTCTTGTTTACCCCGCGAGATCCTTGAAAACATTGCATGCATATCATACATATCATTGCATAACAGGTACCCTTGTTGCAGGTCACTTACCCTCCCTGCTGTTTATTTCAGCCATGGCTTCCCAACAAGATAACCAGGACCTTCACACTTAAGAGACTCAGTTCAAAGAGATCTTCCTAAGCCTATCCAAGGGGCAGGAAGAGTTGAGGACACTCCTCATGGGGAATCTGATCAGAAATAGTCCTGAAGATGACAAGGACGAACAGCTGAAACGTCTACAAGCTGAGGTAGACACACTGAAAACCCAGATGCTGGGGCAAAGGGCACTCATTCAAGGTTTAGCTCAGGAGCAAGGAGAGCTGAGGGCCATGATCAGTCAGCTTCATCAAGACATGAAGCAACCAGCCCAAGTCAGGGACCCAGTCATTAATCAACTTCCAAGAAGTCAAAGGTTTGGGCCTCTCCAAGTTGCTATTACTTCACAGGTCCAACAACGACCTCGCCCAGAACAACGGGCTGATCAGAGCAAACCAGACAAGCCTAAAAGGTAGTTCACCAAGATCAATATGTCGTTGGATCAAGCACTACAACAAATGTTGGAGGCAGGGTTGATCACCTTAAGGGCTCCTCTCCGGAATCCAAACACTTCTGCTCCTAACTATCATCCCAACGATAGGTGCGCATACTATTCTGATAGCCCGGGGCATACTACGGACAACTGCTGGCCTCTCAAAAACAAGATTCAAGACATGATCGACGCTGGAGAGATTCAGTTTGAAGTACCTGAGACTCCGAACATAATCACTGCTCCCTTGCCAAATCATGGCTAGGATTGAGAAATTTTTGTTCATTCGAATGTTCAAGTTGCAATTTTCTTTTGTTCAAACATTTACTCATGTTAAACATTGTTATTTCATTAATGCATCGCATATGTCTGTTTTGAAGCAATATATTCGTATTCACTAAATGCAAATTATTTTCATATTTTTTCTGATGATCAACTCTCAATTAACAATTCTAATCCTCTTGAGGGAGGATGACGAAAACGATACCACGATCTCTACAGTATGCTTTTGAACAGACCACGCTGATGAGGTACAGGCATTGTTTCAATCCCTAAACACTGGAGTTATAAGGATGATAATCCCTCGTCAACCCATCTGAGCCAAAGAAGTAGGAGTTTTTCTTTTTAAAAATTAAAACCCTTAATCATAACCTGGGGCAGGGTAGTTCTCTCAGTTGATCCAAGTGCATAACGAACGGCACCAAAGAGGTCCTTACAAAACAAAGAAAGACAGTGATTGTTCCGAATAATCAACAAAGAAAGGCAGTCATTATCTCTCAAAATAAAAACCCATTAAGTCAAAACCTATGAAGGAGACTTACAAAACTGGGGCAGCCCGCTGACTGTAATTCCAAAAAGGAAACAGCTCAGGCAAAAAACAGGGACAACAAAACCAAGAAAGAAAAAGAGGTCTTACCAACCCTCAACAAGAAAGGAATGACTGCCTATTCAAAATAAGTTATCAACATCCGAATCATCACCGGAAAATCAGAGCAAAGACTCAAACAAGGTCTAACGTATGATCAACTGAGTTTAGGTTTGGAGAACATCACGAAGAGCGGGTGGGTACAAATAAAATTTGAGCCTTTATCCTTTGTTTCTTAAACCGTGAACCAGGCCACGTTATAACCCTTAAAAGTCCTAGATGAAGTATGGGTTAGTTCGAAAGCATATTGTGCCGAAAGGTATCCTGACTCCTTAAGGCTTACGGTAAATACGGAGTTGACATCACGTTTTACAAACATTCACTTGTTTTATGAAAAAGAATGCATTTTCAAAATCTTCAAGACAGACATAAGCTTTGCATTTTAACATAACTTTGTTTGCATATGACTTTTTGTTTGAACAGCATAGAAATTCGCACGACGAATGCCTAATGAACAAGAGTACTTCCAATCAAGGGGCAGACATGACCGTGGTCCATTATCTGGGGCAATCCAGTCAAGATTCAAAGGCCAAATAGCCTGGGGCAAATCTCTGCATGAGTCACCTGGGGCATTTCAACAATAAATCTTGCCTGATCAAACACCTTCCGGTGGCATGACAAAACACTTCTAACAGGGGAAACTCCTTACATTCTGAAAGCACGGACATAGTCGAAGAAAAAATACTACGCATAATCAAAGACCCGCTAGGTTGACACACCTAGGCAAAAACAAGGGCTTCCCGACGAACCAAAAGGGTTCGGGCAAAAATAAGGGATGAAAATGAAAAATCTGTACACCCGGCAAGTCGAAAACCTGAAAAGGCGGCTTGGGCAAAAATGGGTATCCCGGTGGACTGAAAACCCGAAACGGCGGTCCAGGCAAAAATTAGGGATCGAAGCGTACGACTATGTCCCGATATCTCATCACTTGCCTACCGGAAGAAGATTTGTCAAACGGCGGTCGTCAAACACCTTCACAGGTACCTTCTTCTCCAACAGAAACAGGGGCAATGATGAGTGGTCTAAGCAATCTAATGGCTCCATCCGCCAAAGTACCAAGGTGAGTTCGGCTGAAGAACATAACCAGATATCCTAATTCCCCAGAGTGAGCCAGCAGGTCAATACACTCTCCCCGAGCAAAGTTACAGCCAAACTTAAGGAGTTGGATATCCTCCAGCAGATCTCAACATTCCCCAGCAGCATATATATTCTTAACAAGCATCCCCGGCAGTCTTGACCTAAAGATTGTTCCCCGGCGGTATACCAGACATTCATTGGTGTCATTTCCCCGGTACAATTCAAAACTTCCCCAAGAAAGTCCAATCCAGCTCCCCCAGGAAAGTTGGAATCCATCTCCCTAAGTAGTAAGCTTATCCCCAGTAGATTCTGGAAGCTTATCCTCGCAGAGCACGAACGCGTCGCCCGGCTTTATTCAAAGAGTTATTTCCCTACCAGGATATAACTGGGTTATCCTCAGCCAAAAGCCATGGAAAGAGCGTCCTCGACGAAGTCTTCTTATCCCCAGCGAGGTCTATTAACACTTCCAACACAACAATGGTATCCCCAGCAAGTTATTATCAACAACTCAGCAAAATACCTCTCTCTCCACAGAGTATTGCTCCCAGCAATATCGTTAGA
The DNA here is from genome assembly GCA_948472305.1 of Vicia faba. NCBI lineage: Eukaryota > Viridiplantae > Streptophyta > Magnoliopsida > Fabales > Fabaceae > Vicia > Vicia faba. Next base: position 1,065,420,530 of record OX451740.1, on the reverse strand, counting down.
GTACTTTCCTCCCCGCAGATTTATTCCAGTCATCAAGTTTATTCCCCAACGGAGTCATCTTCTCCTACCGGTATTCTTGCAATCATCATCCCCAGCGGAAGCAAAATCTATTCTCCAACATCAGCCCAGGAGTGACTTCCCGGCACCCGTTAAGGATTTACTTTCCTAGACGAAAAATACATTCATAAACATCGCACTTCCATACATCATTATAGCATGCATATACGCATCATATCTTACAAATCTCATTTATGTTGAGAACATCATTGCTTGGTCCATATCATGCATTGCATATGACTGACCTTTACCTTTCAGGAAAGATTCAGTTAAATTCTCAATCATATTTCAAGACTCTAAGACCTTATCTGGTTCAGTTAAATCGACTCCAAAGATTTCTCTGGTTATTATCCAGTCAAAGGCCTTCTCTGGTCCAGTTAAATCAACCCCAAACAGATTTTTCTGATAAAGACCAAGTTGAAGACATTCCAAGACCTAGACCGGTTCAGCTAATTGACTCCAAAGATTTCTTATCCAGTCCAAGGCCTTCTCTAGTCCAGTTAAATCGACCCCAAACAGATTTTTCTGATGAAGACTCAGTAGAAGTTATCCAAGGTTTTCTCAATGATTGCTATTGAGTTGTAATCGCCTATGGTTCTCTCCCCGATACTGCGGAGATGATAATTCCATCCAAGGTTTTCTCAATGATTGCTATTGAGATTGTAATCGCCTATGGTTCTCTCCCCGATACTGCGGAGATGATAATTCCATCCAAGGTTTTCTCAATGATTGCTATTGAGATTGTAATCGCCTATGGTTCTCTCCCCGATACTGCGGAGATGATAATTCCATCCAAGGTTTTCCCAATAATTGCTATTAAGATTGTAATCGCCTATGGTTCTCTCCCCGATACTGCGGAGATGATAATTCCATCCAAGGTTTTCCCAATGATTGCTATTGAGGTTGTAATCGCCTATGGTTCTCTCCCCGATGCTGCGGAGATGATAATTCCATCCAAGGTTTTCCCAATAATTGCTATTGAGGTTGTAATCGCCTATGGTTCTCTCCCCGATACTGCGGAGATGATAATTCCATCCAAGGTTTTCTCAATGATTGCTATTGAGGTTGTAATCGCCTATGGTTCTCTCCCCGATACTGCGGAGATGATAATTCCCACCAAGATTCTCTCAATGTCTGCTGTTACGGTTGTAGTCGCCTATGGTTCTCTCCCCGATCCTGCGGAGGTGGTAATCCCAAGATTTTCTCAACGATTGCTGTTGAGGTTAAAGTCATCCAAGGTTCTCTCACCGTTCCTGTTGAGGTAGTAACCATCCCTGGTTCATTCATCACCATTTGAAGCTCCAGATTCAGCTCCTGTAACCAGTCAGGACACACCTGCACATATATCTGAAGACCAGCTCCTGTAACAGGTCAGGTAATCATTTTTCTTTTGCAGGTATGCAAGTTCTCGCTAAGGAATCTCTTACGCGATCGACATCCAGATGGCATCTATAAGCCCATCCACCTTCCCCCATCTCTTAGCATGGCATCTATAAGCCCATCATCCTATCCATCAATCTCCAAATGGCATCTATAAGCCCATTCCCCCCATCACACTACTATGCGAGTGCAAATTTCTGGGCACTCTAGTGTTCAATCATCTTCCACCTTCGGATTATGAAAGGCACGCCAGCCAATCTACATCCTCAGGTTTAAGAAGATTGAACAGGGGCAACTGTTGTACCCCAAAATTTGCCCTCCCATATTTCTCAAAATATTTCAAGAAAAATTCACAAGTCCTACCCGGCGCGTTATATTCAGGTGTTCTTTCGCCAAGATATCTCTGATAACATATTCTCAAATTCAGGTTCGGCTCAAGAGTCAATTCTTTAAAGAAGGTATCCGAATGTGTGAGTTTTCTTGAAGAAATATAGTGAAAAAGTGTGCTGAAAGTGCAGTTTTTACGCGCTAAAAAATTCATAACTTGAAGATCGTGACTCGTTTTGAACCCGTTCCGGTGGCCAAAATTCCGTCTTGACATTATCTACGTTTTCATCTCTCACGGCTGGAAGCCAATTTCGATCAGAAGGTCTTCAAAAATGTGGATTTATCAAGTATTGTCGTGCAGAAAATTTGTGACAGAAGTTTATTTGCGTCATGTTCAAAAAATCATAACTTGGTCGATTTTCATCGTATCGAGCTGGTTCTGGCGCCAAAATTTCACAAATTGAGTTGGCTACATTTTCACAGAAGGTATTGAGTTCAAACGGTATTCAAAAGGCCTTCGTTTTTTGCTCAGAGTGCGTGACACGCTGAAAATCCTGAATGCTGAATATTATTCCATCTGGGCCGAAACTTCGAAAATTCATAACTCGGTCAATTTTTATCGGATTGGGCTCATATTTTTACACAAGGTCACTGACTCATAGATCTACAACTTTGCTTCAAAAGTCGAGACCGGATTATGCTCCGATCAATACCAGTTGTTTATTGAAGAACGTGTCAGAGTCGACACTAGAGCCCAAAATAAGTTTGTCTGAGCTGAAACTTCAAAAATTCATAACTAATTCACCGTTTATCCGATTGAGCCGATTTTCGGACAGGAGTTAGTTATCGATGTCAGCTACATTTTGTTTTCACATTTCAACTTCAAAAAATGCACTTAAGTTCCTGCGATTTAGCCTGGAAAGTGACGAATTCAAGTGAATATTAGAGGCCCAATTGCACATTCAAAGCCCATTTGCTTTACCCTAATTTCCATTATATAATCACCTTCTTTTCACACAAACCAGAAAAAGGAGAGAGGAGAAAAAGAGAGAAAAAACCTTGCCACAACACTGTTAGAATATCAAACTCTTTCAAGAACCCTAAAACCTTGAAATCCTTATTACAAATCCCTCTCTCACTACAAACAAACCATCTCAGTTACAAACCAACATCTTATTACTTCTTCAGTAAGGGTAAGGCTGGCTTGATCTCCATGATCCAAAGGGCATAAAAGCATTCATGTCACTACTTTTCCAGTAAGGGTAAGGTTGATTTGATCTCCATGATCAAAAGGGTATAATCATTCATACATGCCATATTGTGCCTAAACATTAAATTTCTTCATATATTGGCTTTATTTGCATTTTATGATTTTATTTAATGTGTTCGTGAGATTCAACACTGCAGATTTAGACAGGATCCCATGCAGGTTCATTAAGGAATGTTGAGGCCAAAAGCCAAATGGCCAAAAGCCAAAAGCCAAATGGCCAAAAGCCAAAAGCCAAATGGCCAAAACATAACATTTTACACATGACACCAATACATGGCGAGACAGACATCCTGAGAAGATTTAGGAACGTTGAGGCCAAAAGCCAAATGGCCAAAAGCCAAAAGCCAAATGGCCAAAGTAGAACAACTTATGCATGACACCAATACATGGGCAAACCACTCCAATTCACCTCCAAAAAGGGCCAGACACCCCCATGGTTTGCATCATTTTTATTTTTTATTTGATTTTCCTTTTTCATTCTTTTAATTGTTTTAATTGTTTTCTTTAAATTCATGAATTAATTTTTATAATATAAAACCAGAAAATCAAAAACTAAGAATATGTTAATTAATTTACTTATTAAATATTTTTGTAAATAAATGTTAAATAATTAATTTAGTTAAATTAGGTTTTAAAACTTAAGTCTTTTTCTTAACAAATTAAAATATGTAGAAATTAGGGTTTTTAACTTTTCATCATCTTTTTAATAAATAATTTTTTCTTATTATTATTGTTATTAATTATTAAATATTTTTGTAAATAAACATGTACATTAAATATTTAGTAAATTAGGTTAAACTTTAACATTTTCATTAATAATTAAAAAAACTTAGAATTAGAGTTTCTTTTAATTTTAATTTTCTTTATTTCATAAATACAAAAAAACTAAAAAACATTTCTTTCCTTTTATTAAATAATTAATTAGCTTTTTAATTTCATTTAATTTCTTTAAAGGGTCCAACGCCCTCGAACGTTCTATTTTTATTTCTTTCGCACATTTATTTTCTTTCAAATATTATGTAATTGCTCAAGCCATGTAACTCAGACATTTTATATTTCCCGCATTTTATTTCTTTATTTTATGTCAAATCGGGTCCTGGTTTAATTTGGCGATGTGGACCCGCGCCTTTGTAATAGTTTAGGAACTTTATATTTCTCGCAACTTTTTAACTGTTAATAACTGCATGCAAGAATGAATGTTAAAATAAAAACAAAAGCGTAGATCACCTATGACATGATAAGACAAAAATAAATGAAAACGACACACGAATCACACACCACCCCTAGGGTACGCGTCACTGTTGCCTTGCCTCGAAAGGTGATCGTCGAGTAGAGGATGTCTTAGTAAGTCCTCATGATCCGGGAACCTGGCATGAGGGTAGCTTCTAAGGTGTCTTCCCATTGCTCTGGTGATCACCATGTCCCGAACCTCGAATTGACCCGAACACCTCCAATGGTGGTGCTACCTACCTCTCAATGGTGGGATGGCACTACTTTAAAGGACATTTACACAGACGAATTCCTTAGGGTAGGTAGACGACTCGTGGATACTTGCTCTAATTCAAAACAAAACAAATCAAAAATACTTTTCACACCAACACATTTTCAAAAAGCTTTCGAAAGCATTTTTCAAACACTCTTGAGGACCGATACAAGAGTCGAACTGAAATTTTCAAAGAAACTTTTTAAAACCCACAGTTGAAAAGCAATCAAACCATTTTTGAAAACACAAGTGAGCAAGTATCTAAGAGCCCATGGATAACCATGGATAGAAAGGGTGCTAACACCTTCCCTTTCTATAATCTACCTCCTGAACCGAGAGCAATCTCTATAAGGAATTTTTCTGTGCTTTTGTCCTTTCCATGTTGGAGAAAATAAAAGACGGTGGCGACTCTTGCTTCCGCGACATTTTGCGAACCAACGTTAAACAGTCAGTTCCAGATCCACCGATCACACCATCAAAGGTCCTAACAATGATGTTACTAGGTTTGAGGGTCAATCCTTCGCAGTCCAAACGGTCTAAGGCTTTCTTCGGCAGCACATTCAAGGAAGAACCAGTCTCAACTAAGACATGGGTGAGGGTGGTTCCCCTGCACTCAACTGAGAAATGTAGCGCGTCGTTGTGTTTCCTTCCTTTGGGAGTCAAGTCAGCATCGGAAAAACCCAGGCCATTATCAGCAGTAAGACTGGCCACACACTCCTGAAACTGGTCAGCCGAAGTTTCTTGGGGCACGTGTGCCGCTTTCAAAAATTTGATCAGGGCCTTAGCATGGGCCTCAGAGCAGAGTAGAAGAGCCAACATTGAAATTTTAGAAGGGGTCTGCCCTAGCTGTTCCACGATGTCGTAGTCACTCTTTCTGATTATTTTCAAGATTTCATCCATTTCTTTCTGGGTGGTTTCGGGGATAACCACAGCATGAGCCTTCATCCTGACAGGCGCTTCTAGTATCCCCTTACCCTTATCGGTAGTATCAGCAGATGGTCTTACTTCAGGAGTATCCAATTCTTCAATCATCAGGCCTTGCACAGATGGCCTAACAGGTACAGAAGCTTTCGAGGGTCCAAAAACTGCTCGAGGGGGAGCAATCTCTGGAGAAAAAATATGTCCGTTGTGGGTTATCTTGCTTGTTCCCGCGATGTTCCCTATATCAGGGATTTCCTCTTCAGAATTCTCTTGGACTGCTTCAATCTGTTTGATACCATGATAGAAGATTTATCCCCCATAGTTCCATGGTATCGTTTTGCTAGATTGATACGGGACATGTCCCGACATGGTGATTTTTAATGGTACAAATTTAGGGTCGGGCGTAATCCTGACAAGCCTTTTACAAGCCTTGGAAGGATTATCGGAAATGGTTATGATTGCAATATCGTTGGTTGAAGTAGCAAAAGTAGCAGGAGTAACAGGAGTGAAGGTATCAACAGGGGTTTTTTGGAAGAGTATCTCTTGGGTATCCATCAGGCGTTGGATGCCTGATTTCAACATTGGGCAGTTAGCTCGTATGTTTAAACAAAAGCAACAGTCTTTTCCACAGCCCGGGAATATCCCGGCTCTCATCAAATTCACTTTAATCACTGATAAGGGAGTCAAAAGATCATCAACATTGGTAACATGAAGGTCTTCCATAACGGCATGAACATTATGATCGTGCTTGGGCATCGGGACAGAAATCACATTCGGCTTTTCGGGCGCATCGAATTCTACCTCCTTGGCGTCGATCAAGTCTTGGATTTTGTTTTTGAGGGCCCAACAGTCGTTGGTGTCATGCCCTATACTGTCTGAATGGTAGGCACATTTTGCATTGGGATGATAATGTGGAGAAGTGGTGTTTGCATTCTTAGGTGCCTCTCTCAAATTAGCAAGGTTTAATTTCAGGAGATGTGGAAGGATCTGAGTGGGTGTCATATTTATCGGGGTATATTGTCGTGGTGGCCTTTGCTGATAGGTTCTGGGCTGACCATTCTTCGTTTGACTGTTTCTAGGCCGGTCTGATGCGGACTTCTGAATTAATACGGCCCCCACTGTTGGTCGACGTTCCTCTCTTTCCCGATTTCTCTGGGTGTAAACAGCAGAACTCTCCTTCTTAGTTGGGAAGGTCTTCTTCATAGCAATGGACGCGGAGGCATCTTTTTGAATCTTACCACTTTTAATGTCGGCCTCGACCCTTTCGCCGGTCAGAATTAATTCGGTAAATCCCGCGGAGGAACTCCCAATTAAATGATTGAAGAAAGGGCCATACAGGGTCCATAAAAACATGTCAACCAGCTCTCTATCCGACAATGGGGGCTGCACCCTTCCAGCCAGATCACGCCACTTCTTGGCATACTCCTTGAATCCTTCATTAGAAGACATACTCATACTCTGTAGTTGAGTACAAGTGGGCGCTAAATCAGCGTTGTATTGGTATTGCCGGTAGAAAGCAGCAGCCAAGTCTTCCCATTTATGAACTTTCGATCTCTCGAGTTGATAGAACCAGTCCAATTGTGTGCCTGACAAACTATCTTGGAAAAAATGGACCCAAAGATTTTTATCAGATGAGTGGGGTTGGATCTTCCTGACGTAGGATCTCAGGTGCATCTTCGGACACGACAGACCATCGTATTTAGCTAATGTAGGTACTTTGAACTTGGGAGGAATGACGATCCCAACAATCAATCCCAACTCTTCGAAATCCAGTCCGAGAACCCTTTGCACTTCCATGGCTGCTAACCGCTCTTCCAGATTTTTATACCTGTCGTCCGCAGGAGGATACTGCTGCTCGGAGTAATCTTCATACTCTTTAACTTCTTCCTCTTCAACCTCAGACTCGGAGGGTACTGCAGCTCCTTTTCCTTTGCCGGTCCCTTCGTCAAACGTCGAGGGTAACTCCAAAACTCTCCTAGCTTCGTTCTCAAATCTTCTTCCCAGCGTAGCTACCCCGATTCTTTTCTTTTTCTTTTTTCCTTTTTCCTGTTATTTCTTCTCTAACAGTTCTTTAAGATCCTCTTGACCCTTTGCCAAGGTCATGAGGAGTTGTTGGAATTGCAAATTTTGTGCTTGCAGATCTTTGACCGTCTGCTCAATATCCATCTTGTTGAAATAAACAACAGAAAGATAAGGAAACCTGGTGTGAAGACCTATTTATGCATATGATGAATGATATGTTTATTCATGTAATGCATCCAAGGATTCAGAAATTCAAAATTGTTGCAGACAAAAGAACACACGTCATATTAATAAGAAGAAATTTGTCAGTACATAAATGCCCCATGGGCCAAATATTACAAAGCTTCTCAAGGTAAAAAGACGTTGCGCATCCTCTTTGGCGCGATGTAAGTGTTAAGAGTCTCCTCTTCGTGAAGTCGGCGGGTAAGCTCCAAAACCTTCTTCTCACTGGCATAGAAGCTGGCTTCAAAAGTGTTTTGTTCTTCTTTGAGTTGGATCCAACTCTTTTGCAATTCTTCGAACGATGTTGGCATGTCTGGATGTAGGAGGGTGTATGGAACCTCTCCTTCCCTAACAGGCTCTTTAATCACGGGGAGAATGTGGGGGTAAGGCTTCATAAGACTCTGGGCGCGTGTTCGTACCCACTTGAGGTAAGGCTCAAGGGGGGTGGAATTCTTGTGCCCCAGTGTCTTACTGTCCACTTTGTTTGGCATCCTCCATGCTCGGATAAACCTTTGTCGAAGTCCTTGCACATCGTTGTCAAAGTCAAAAACTAGGTCAGGAATTAGCATATCATGAAGGCCATCCCTTCTAGCATATCCAAATTTTCTAAGAGCTAAAAAGGGGTTATAGGTGATGCCTCCCCTAATGCCAAGTAGTGGGACATTAGGGAATTCCCCACAATGATCAATGATGATGACATTTTCTCTGGACCGAGAACACCAATGAACATCAGAATGTGTTAAGGTCATCAATCGCTGTGACCACCTTAAACCTTTCTCATTCTTCAAAACTGACTGGGGAAGGTGATAAATAAACCACCTTGCTAGAAGAGGAGTACAGCACATGAGAACACCTCTTTTCCTCATTGTTCGTGTGTAAAATGAGTGTAGGATGTCCCCAAGCAATGTAGGCATAGGATTTCGAGACATGAAAATCTTGACAGCATTCACATCTATAAGTTGATCAGGGTTTGGGAACAAGACCAACCCATAGATGAGTAGTGCTACAATCTCCTCAAAGGCTTGTAGATCTAGGGAATTCCAGCAGTCTTGTGCCTTCTCAAACAGAAACTTTTCCAAGAAACCCTTGACACCACTTCTGGTTTCCCAATGTCCTTTGATATCAGATGGTTGCAAGTGTAAGGCTTGAGCAACATCTTCAGGCTTTGGTTCTTTTTCCGTACCGTTATAGGGTAGTTGATGAAGAATAGGAATCCTCAGGAGTTGAGAAAATTCCTCCAAAGTAGGTACTAGTTGGTAATCAGGGAATGTGAAACAGTGGTGTAGGGGGTCAAAGAACTGGAAGAGGACTTTCACCATGTCTTCTTCAATGTTGGATTTGACCAAGTTGAGAAGTCTACCATGTCTTTCACTGAAGAGAGAATTCTCCGGAATCTTGGAAGTAAGCTCCTTGAGTTGAGGAGGGATTCTCACAAGGTTGACTTGAATTTTTTTCCTGCGAAGAGATTCCATGACCTACAAAACAGGAACAAAGATGAAGATCCAAACCCTTGAAATGGTTAGTGGATGCAAATGATGCTTCATGATGTTCATGATGTATGCACAAGCATATGTACAAGAAAATCACACAAGATCCTAGTTTCAGGCTTGCATGGGGTTTCATAGGTAAGTACCCTCTTGAAGTTAGTTGGCTCAACCTGTTCTATAGATAGTAACCGGGTTCTAAGGAGATCAATATCACTGGATTATTTTTTGTGTTCATCGTTTCGGTTTAGCCACTTAACTGGCGACCGAAATATTCCAAGAAAACAACCCTCAATGAGTGTAGTATCGAGTATCTACCAACTTCGGACTGCACCAAAGTCGGTCATCTCACTACCCCTAGAAAAGGCCAAGATGGTCAAGTAAGGTTCTAAGAGTTCATTAGTGCTTTATGACATCACTCAGCGGCCCCGTATTCTCTTTGATTGACTCAAAGGCTACCGGTACCCACAAATATGTCGCACTAATATAGCTATTGCTTCAACCGTGTCGGTATACCCCGCACAGTTTCCACAACGTATTTCTATTTACCTATGAATGTTTCCCAAATCCGGGTAGAGGATTTCAAGCCCAAACAATAGAACCAAATGTAAAGCAATCAAGGCAAACAAGATAATCATGCAAAGGTGATCTAAAAAAAAAAACCTAAGGTAACCCCACTTTTAGAAATATCCCCAGCAGAGTCGCCAGTCCTGTGATACGGTGAGAGAACTGACTTGAGGTTTTGCGTTTGTGTTCGCACTTGTTCGGTTTAGCAAGAGTCGCCACCGACTTTGTATTTTATCCAAAGGAAAGGTCAAAAAGCACAGGAAAGACCTTTGAGATGTTTTCTTGGGTTCGGGGGGTAGATTATTAAAAGGGAAGGTTCTAGCACCCTTTTCATCCATGGTTATCCATGGGCTCTTAGTTACTTGTTTTAGATCACTTGCCTTTGCTTTTCACTTGTTTGAAATGGTGCTTTGTGTGTGTGGTTTTGAAAATGTTTTGAAAAAGATGCCTTGTCTAGGCAACCTTTGTAACGATTCTTGTTTGAATATATAAAAAGGTGTGTGTCTTTTTGAAAAGATATTTCAATGTTTTGAAAGTTTTTTTGAAATTGTTTTGAAGTTGTGTTGTGAAGTGTGTTTGAAAATGGCAAGGATGTTTTGCAAGATTTTTGATCAAGTAACTAAAAGTTGTCTACCCTATTTTACTCAAAGATCCTCTTTATGTTTTTAACCCTTTTAACAGTGTTATTTCACCATTATGTTTGGTGGATAACCTTGTGTTAGGATGTTTAAACGAGACAGGCGCGGGTCATCGTATACAATCATTGAAGGCAACTTGTGAGACACTCTAGCAATTTTGTAAGGGACGAGATTGTTTTATCAAAGGCAACATCGAGGGTCATCGAGGGACTACGATCTTTGTTTATTGAATGGGCATTTGCTAGAGTGTCTCATACTCGAGGGACATGATTGCATTTTCTGAGGCAACAAGCGAGGTTACCCTAGAGGTGCAAGTGTGAATTGTGTATTGATTTTCATGCATTTATCTTGTATTAGGTCATCTAGCGATTGATTTTGAATCTTCGCATACAAACCTTAATTATTATACAGTATATTGAAAGTAATAAATTGCGGGAATTTAAATTATAAATTATTACAAAACAGTATCCGGGGATGGGAGTACAAATATTTACAAATGAGGATGAGTCTTATCGGAATAATAATGTCCAAGTATATATTACAACCAAATTGAACTGTCGCATTTTCAATGTAAAATTATAACAAAGTATAAGATAATGAAAATCAAAGAAATATGAGATGCATGTATTTATTTACAAATGATCAAATAAAATTTAACCTAGTGAAGATTAAGTATTATTATCATTATTTTTGTGAAGAAAAGGTTTTTAAAGAAAGAAAATTATTTGAATTAATGCTTCTATCATTTTTGTATTTTAATAAATGTAACAAACATTAAAGAAAATTATATTGAGAAAATCAAAATGAAAATTAAGCTATTAATTGTTTCTTATTATTAACAAAAAAAAAAGAAATCATTTAGAAAGAAAATAAATGAAAGAGTATTAGTTTAAAAATTTTAAAAAAGAAAAAGATAATGGGCCTCATGGAAATGTGGCCCAAATATGAAGAAGAAAGAAATGTAAGTCATAATGAGCCAAAAAGGGGGGGGGGGGCGTGCTTAGCATAAGTATTGGGCTTAGGCAATTGGGGCGCACAGGCCCAGAATGAAGTGTTGTACAATATTTTGTTAGGGTTGCTTCATTTAGGGTTTGCAAACTTTTGGTCTCAGCGGCGCCGCTCCTGCTTCTCTCGTTCTCTTCGTCTTTCTCAAGCCAAAATGATGACTTCTCCTTCCCTGGATCCTAGCCACCGGAGCGTTGCTCTCATCCACTCCTTTCTTTCTCACAGTGGCCCACACTTTTGTGCTTGAACGGTACGAGTTATTTCATTTGCGCTTTAAGGGTTTTTTACAGTTTTGTTCATTTGTTTCGCTTGATTGTGACATGCATGTTCTAATCCATGGTTTTTGATGTTTGACGTATAGTAAAAGGACTGAGAACAAGCTTACCTTGAGAGGAAGAGTGAGCTGGCCGGTGGCGCTCCCAGGAGGCTAGGCGGAGGGAGGAGAAATAATGATTGCTTTGGGCTTCTGGTATTTCTGTTTCTTTATGTTGTTTGGTGATGATAAATCTGAAATTTTCTTCTTCCCTGTTAATGATGAGTATAAAAAATCTGAAACTGGTTTTGTTTTTGTTGATGATGATCACGTTTCTGAAACTTTTGTGGGCTTCTAAATCTCTTCCTCTTTGTGTTTGTTAATGATGAAGGAAATTCTGAAACTTCTTTTGTTCTTTTTTTTTCACTTCTGAAACTCTTCCTCTTCTTTGTTATGTTGATGATGATCACCTCTGAAACTATTTTATTTTGATTTTTTTGTTGATGGACAACCTGAAACTTGTTGCTTTGCTTGATTTTCGTTTGATGATGAATGTACTTGAAAATTGGTGTTGTTACTGGTTTGCTACTGATTTTGCTGTTGGTTTTCTTGAGTATGGTAAACAGGTTTGTTGTTGTTTTTTGGACAAGTTGCAGTTTATGAAGTTTTATTTGTTGGTAAACAAGTTTGTGGTTTTGGTTTTTGACTTGAAGTTTAGAGGTTATTTTGCTTGTAAGTTTGGACAGGTTTTTAGTTTTGGAGGCAGGCTTGCTGTTTGAGTCTTTGCAAGCAGATTTGAACTGTTTGTTTTTGGGATTTGGAAGCAGGCTTGCTTCTGGTGTTTGGCCTGGACTGTGCTGTTAGTTTTGTAAACTTGTAATGCAGGTTTTGTGAATTTGGCTTGCTGAGCTTTGTGTTTTGGAAGCCAGGCTTGAGCTTGTTTGGACTTGCAAGCAGGTTTCTGTAGGTTTGGGTTTTGGTTTTGGAAATAGACTTCAAGTTTTGGAATGCAGGCTTGCTGTTAGTTTTGTGTTGTCGGAAGCAGGCTTCGGGTTTTCTTTAGGCTTGCAAGTTTTTGACTTGCAGGTTGTGGTTTTTCTCAAATGTTTTCTCCCTTTCCTCTATGTTGGCCCTTTTACTGTTATATATCTTTTTTTTTATCTTTTACTGTCTTGAAAAACCTGCCTTTGCCAAAACTGCAAACTTTTCACCGAGGTTCTCTCTTTCTCTCTCTCTCCTCATAAGCATTTTTAATTGCTTATTATATTTTATTCGGAAAAATTGGGATGTCTAGAAAATGATGAAAGCACCTTTGACAAGTTTTGACTTGTCAAGTGAATTACCTTCTGCTGTCTTGCTTTTGCCTGCTGTATTTTTGTTTTCATGTTGCATTACCATATTTATCCAATTTATCTTGTAACTTGGTTTTGGACAATTTGTTCTGTAGCTGAATATGGGACTTTACTTGCTGCTGTATTATTCATTTGCTTGACTCATACCTTGGCAGTTTTGGCGCCTGTTTGTCTCTTTGAATTTGTGACTTAGTTTGCAGTGCAGCTTGGAACTCAGTTTGCTTGGTTAATTCAGCTTGGAACTTTTTGTATTTGAACCATGTTTTTGCATCTAGTTTGACATGATTGCATTTTATATATTTTATTTTTCTCTCTGTGAACCGAGAAGAGCGATCTTCTTGTGATTTGCAGAGAGAAAAATAAAGCGTGACGAAAATAGGCAATCTGATTCTAGACGGCCAATTTTAATGATGACTTTTTTCTTCTTTTCATTTGAAAATTCTTGTGCTGATTTTCTTTTCTTTCTTCTTTTTTCAGGTGGATGCATCTTGGACAATAGCAGAAGCAGTAGAAGCCAAAGATTTTAGGAGATTAGGCTTAGGTTTATTATTTTTTCATTTATTGTAAACAAATATTATTGTAAATACTGTAAGTTGTAAATTTACAATATTCCGATAAATTTTGTAACAATATCTGAAAATAATAAAAAAGGTCTTTATCCAAATATCTTCCAATCTTTTCTTGCATTGTTTATTTAATTATTTAAGACTCTTAAATAAAAAATAATTGGAACTGTATCCCAATAATTTTAGTTCAGATAAAATAAATAATCAACAAACTTTTGCAGTCTCGTAACCTTGCATTACTCACAATACGCGTGGTATTCCAGTTAACACACGCATTGTACAGTTAAACAAACAAAGCATTCCAATAAGCGATAAACCTTTCACTCCACTTAATCAAGCAGATGCCTTAATGTTCCAAACAAAAGTCTCAGCTCTTAACCCAGATAATTGGGTTTTGAGAAACAACCAGTAATTTTGAACAAGCGTGAAAATAATGTAACAGTTAACTGAATTTCTGAGGATTCAGTTCCTTCTGAGAAATGCGAGCGAAAACCCTAATTCTGGATTGACTGATAAAGAAAAGTCTGTTTGACCGATTCTTGAGCCAATCTCAAAAATCAGAAAAAACCCTGGGGTTGTGATTTCTTGTGAAAAAGGGAGGGCAAATTTTGGGGTATAACACACATGCTTAGTCCTAGGGTTTGCCTCACTTGGTTGCCTCGGAAATAATGGTCGTGTCCCTCGAACGTAGGGATACCTTAGCAATGACTCGCGATCTAAAATCGTCATAAAGATCATAGTCCCTAATTTTCCCTCGAGTTGCCTACGAATTAATCTTATGACGATAGTCCCTTCGAAATGCTAAGGCATCTTTACTTGTTACCTTCAGAGAACATTTCGTCCCTTCGAACGTCCCTTTACAAATCCAACGACGGAGCTACCTACTACTTAATAGTAGGATAGCACTGTCTAAAGGAAACAAAAAAGAACAGAATTTTTTCGAGTGGGTAGAAATCTTAAGTACTTGCTCAAAATAAAAACTTTTTCACACAAACACTTTTCAAAATTGTTTTCAAAACAACTTTGTCACACTCTTGACGACCGATACAAGGGTTATCACGAAGTAAACAAAACTTTTCAAAACAAGCACACACAAGCAATTTAAAAAATGAGCAAGTACCTAAGAGCCCGTGGAAAACCACGGATAGAAAGGGTGCTAACACCTTTCCTTTCTATAATCTACCCCCCGTACTCAGAAACATCTCGAAAAAGGTTTTTTCTGTTCTTTTTCCTTTTCCTTTGTTGGATGAAATAAAAGTCGGTGGAGACTCTTGCTTACCGCAACATTTGCGAATAAAAAATGCAAACCAGTATTAAACAGTCGGTTCTGCCACCATATCACAACCTGCTTTAGCTATATTGGGGTGAAACACAATCCAGAAGTAAACAAAACAAAGTGATAAAATAGTACAGATACAGGGATAGAACATCCTTCTCCAGGCTTCACTGGGGAAACAAATGTTTTCAAAAGTAACACTTCTACTGGGGATTGCAAAACCAGTCTCAAGTAAAGCAGATGGACACCAAATCATCAAAACATTCACAGGGGAATTCAGGCCCACCTCATTGGGGAGGTTAACTTCACATCCTCAAAGGGAAAACCACAATACGTTCTTCACTAGAGAAACCAGGGACCTGCGTTCTTCAAGAGTGGTTATGGTACCAACTTCTCGGGAAAAAGAACTTCCATTAGACCGAACGAAAACTTCACTGGAGAAATCTTGGATTGAAACTTCGCATCATGAAAACTCAGAAAAGAGGAGAAATGAATCCAAACTTGACCGAGGATACCAGAGTCACGAACCCAATACGGTAAATCATCCTGAGTAAACCTTCTCGAGGGGAACAAAAACTTCTTAAAACAAACTGGAGTTTGTCCATTCCTGGGATCACCATTTTGTTGTTTTTTTTTCGCATCACAAATTCTAAAGTAAAAGCAAATTGTAAATTCTTCTTGAAAAATTGATTTTGTTATTTAATCTTTTTACTTTGAAAGTTATTATCAATAATAAATGGAGTCTTTGCAAGCTAAATAAAATAAGAAATACAAAGAATTAGGTAAAAGCTCAAATTTCATTAATAGAATGGTAGTCTGCGAATGGCGAGACTCCATGGATAATTACAATGTTAGGAAAATGGTAATATATAATGGAAAAGATACATTGAGATACAATGATCATTATCCCCTCTAATAACTTTTGAAATCCTGAGCAGCAACTTCTGTTGAAGTGTGATAAGAATCCGAGAAGATTTTTGCTCCAATGATCAAGTCTTGTCTTATGTAGTTACTTGCCAAGAAAGTCCCTAACTTTTGCCTAAGCTACCCTCACGGGTTTTCAGCTTAGCGGGAAATTTATTATGTTTATGTCTCTAATTTTTGCCTAGCCTACCCTTTCGGGTTTTCAGTCTACCGAGACGCTCTTTTTTACCTAAGCCTCCTTTTCGGGTTTTCAACTTAGCGAGTTGTTCTTTTATTTCTTTAGGCGAAGTATTTCTTGACTGCATCAGCATCCATGGGACGTGGGAACTCCTCGCCATCCATAGTTTCAAGAATTAATGCACCGCCAGAGAAGGCTTTCTTGACAACATATGGGCTTTCAAAGTTGGGAGTCCACTTGCCCCTAGAATCAGTGTTGAAAGACATGATCTTCCTGAGCACGAGGTCGCCTTCTCTGAATTCACGAGGTTTGACCTTCTTATCAAAAGCCTTCTTCATCCTTTTCTGATATAACTGGCCATGACATAAAGTTGTCATCTTCTTCTCTTCAATCAGATTCAATTGGTCAAACCGGTTTTGGACCCATTCCGCCTCTAACAACTTAGTTTCCATTATCACACGCAAAGAGGGAATCTCAACCTCAACTGGGAGTACAACTTCCATTCCATACACTAGGGAGAACGGGGTTGCTCCTATTGAAGTGCGGACATATGTTTGATACCATGAAAAGAAAAAAAGAGCATTTCATGCCAATCCTTATAAGTAACAACCATTTTCTAGATAATTTTCTTGATATTCTTATTAGCAGCTTCAACAGCCCCATTCATCTTTGGCCTGTATGGGGATGAATTGTGATGGAAAATCTTGAATTCTTCGCACAGCTCTGTCATCATATTATTGTTCAAATTCGAGCCATTGTCGGTGATAATTCTGCTCGGCACACCATACCGGCATATAAGATATTCTTGATGAAATGCACAACCACCTGCTTAATAACATTGGCATATGAAGCAGCCTCCACCAATTTGGTGAAGTAATCAATTGCTACCAAGATGAAACGGTGTCCATTCGAAGGTTTGGGTTTTATCATCCCAATCATGTCAATACCCCACATAGAGAAAGGCCATGGGGAAGAGATCACATTGAGAAGTGTCAGAGGTATATGGACCTTATCTGCATAAATCTGACATTTATGACACTTCTTTGCAAATTTATAACAATCAGATTCCATTGTCAGCCAATAGTAACCTTCCCTTAGCATCTTTTTAGCCATCGAATTTCCATTGGGATGAGCGCCAAATGAACCTTCATGAACCTCATGCATCAACATGTCTGCTTCGTGTCTATCCACGCATCTGAGCAAGATCATGTCATAATTTCTTTTATACAACACATTTTCACTGAGGAAGAAACTTCCTGTTAATCTTCTCAATGTCTTTCTATCTTTCTTTAAAGCACCAATTGGGTATTCCTAAGTCTGAAGAAAATGCTTGATGTCATGATACCAAGGTTTTTCATTTGCTACCTCCTCTGTTATAAACACATGAGCGGGCCTATCCAGTCGCCAAACCGTAATTCGAGGTATATCATTCTAAATATTTACTTGGTACATAGAAGCCAGAGTTGCCAGAGCGTCTGCCATTTGATTTTCATCTCTAGGAATGTGATGGAATTCAACTTTATTAAAGAAGGGTAACAATCTTCTAGCATAATATTTGTAAGGGATCAAGTCGGGGTGACGAGTATCCTATTCTCCTTTAATCTAATTTATTACCAAAGTTGAATCACCATACACATATAGAATTTTAATTCTGAGATCAATAGCTTCTTCGAGACCCATAATGCAAGCCTCGTATTCTGCCATATTATTAGTACAATCAAATGTTAACCTTGCAGTAAAAGGAATGTGCGATCCATGTGGAGTGACAATCACATCACCAATTCCTTTACCATAAGCATTCACAGCTCCATCAAATATCATACTCCAACGAGATTCAGGGTCAGGACCTTCCTCAGGCAATGGTTCATCACAATATTTCACTTTCAGGAACATCACATCCTCATCGGGGAATTCATATTCTACAGACTGGTGATCCTCCACTGGTTGGTGAGCAAGATAATCTGCCAACACACTGCTTTTAATAGCTTTTTGAGTGTGGTATTGGATATCATATTCGGATAACAACATCTTCCAGCGGGCAATTCTCCCAGTAAGAGCAGGCTTTTCAAAAATTTACTTAATTGGATCCATTTTGGAGATCAACCAAGTGGTATGATTTAACATATACTATTGCAAACGCTTTGCCGCCCATGCCAAAGCACAACATGTATTTTCTAGCATGGAATACCGCGACTCATAATCAGTGAATTTTTTACTAAGATAGTAAATGGCGAACTCCTTCTTCCCTATTTCATCTTGTTGTCCCAGAATACAACCCATGGATTTATCTGACACTGTCAGATACATAATCAACGGTCTTCCTTCGACAGGAGGGAGCAAGATAGGAGGTTCAAGCAGATATTCTTTAATACTTTCAAATGCCCTTTGGCAGTCATCCGTCCACACACAACCTTGATCTTTCTTTAATAACTTAAAGATCGGTTCACATGTTGCAGTAATGTAGGAAATGAATCTGGAAATAAAATTCAAACGTCTGAGGAAACCTCTGACTTGATTTTCAGTTCTTGGCACTGGCATCTCTTGAATTGCTTTGACTTTATCAGGGTCAACTTCAATTCCTTTCTGGATAACAATGAAACCCAACAATTTCCATGATCGAACACCAAAGGTGCATTTATTTGGATTCAAGCGGAGACGATACTTCCTCCAATGCTGAAACAACTTCAACAAATATCTACATGCCCTTCTTCAGTCTGGGATTTGGCAATCATATCATCAACATATACTTCAATTTCCTTGTGCATCAGATCATGGAATATGGTTGTCATAGCCCTCTGGTACGTTGCACCAGCGTTCTTCAATCCGAAGGGCATCACTCTGTAACAGAATGTTCCCCAGGGTGTGATAAATGTTATTTTTTCCATGTCCTCTGGAGCCATTCTTATTTGATTATACCCAGAAAATCCATTCATGAACGAGAATACTTTGAATTTTGTTGTGCTATCCACTAACATATCAATGTGTGGCAATGGAAAATCATATTTTGGACTAGCTTTATTTAGATCTTTGTAATATATGCACATGCGAACTTTTCCGTCTTTTTTTGGTACTGGGAAAATATTGGCAATCTATTGAGGATACACTGACGTTACAAGAAAACAAGCATTAATCTGCTTTAGAACCTCCTCTTTGATCTTCACTGCCCTATCTGGGTGAGTTCTTCTCAACTTTTGTTTAATTGGCAGACACTCTGGCTTCAACGGCAAATGGTGCTCTACAATATCTGTATTTAGACCAAGCATATCTTGATAAGACCAAGAAAAAATATCCATATACTCTTTCAACAGTTCAATGAACCTGCTCTTCACACCGAGATGCAGCAATGCTCCAATCTTAACTTCCTTTGGATCTTCTTCTGAACCCAAATTGATTACTTCCAATGTCTCTTTATATGGTTGAATGGTATTTTCCTCGTGCTCAAGAAACTGTGAGACCTCTTCTGGAATCTCATCATAATCTTCTTCTTCAGCCCCCTACACAGGACATTCAAAGTTGGGAGAAGGTGCAGGGTCATTGTATTCAACAATTTTTTTAATTAATCTGCATATATGATTTATGATTGCTTTTAGAAACTGACACACATAACAAGTGATCATGCATATTGAATTTCAGTTATTATTTATTTTGAAAGGTTTTTTGTTACCATTTTCCAAGAAAAAGTAGAAAATAAAGACGCAATTTGGGAAATAAAGACAACTTTTATTATTGATTTTAAAAGTAACAACAAACAGATAAGCCCGACAACATTAGTACTTCAACCTTGGGCAGAGTGAAAGCCTTTTTCAAAAATATTAACAAAACAAATTACTTTGAAACATGTATGCAAGAGGGAACATCAATGGTGATCCAGTTATGAACCCTAACTCTGTGTGTCACATAATTCGGCATTTCCTGCTCTGCTTCATCTTCCACAATGGCATTAATCTTGGAAACAGTTGGATGAAGATAACCCCCGCTACAGAAGATGTCTTGATACTTGCTCGCAGCAGACTTCGGCTTCATGCCCTTACCTTTGTCATTCTTCAAAGAGAACCCCAAGCCATCTCTGTTCTTGTTCACAGGTGGATCCATAATCTGTTCCCACACTTCAATATGACCCTTATGCACAACCTGTTGCGCATCCTTAAGTGAAACCATGGAATTCTCATTTCCTCTTATATTGTCAATGGATAAGGCTTGGAACTGGGTTCCAACAGCAGCTTCATTCGCCTCCACAATGCTGAAAGAGGACAAATGAGATATCAATAATGCTTGTTCCCCATTTATGATCACCATTTTCCCTTCACGTACAAACTTTAGTTTCTGGTGTAAAGTTGAAGTGACAGCCCCTACCTCATGTATCCACGGCCTTCCTAACAAAAAGCTATAAGCGGGTACAATATCCATGACCTAGAAGGTTATATGAAACAAATGTGGTCCTATATGAATAAGCAAGTCCACTTCACCAATAACAGATTTCCTTGATCCATCAAATGCTTTCACAATGATGCCACTCGGGCGCATAGGTGTTCCTTGATATTTCAACTTCATAAGCGTACTCCTTGGTATAACATTGAACGCGGATCCATTATCAATCAGCACATTGGATAGTGAATCATCCTTGCAATTCATGGAGATGTGGAGGGCCAGGTTATGATTCCTTCCTTCATCTGGTAATTCATCATCGCAAAAACTCAAGTTATTACATGACGTAATATTCCCTATTACACTGCTGAATTGGTCTATTGGCATAACACTCTCCACAAAAGCTTGGTCCAGTACCCTCATCAAGGATTCTCTGTGATCAAATGAGTTCATCAATAAAGCCAAGATAGATATTTTTGAAGGAGTCTGCAATAGCTGATCTACAATTCTGTAGTCGCTCATCTTGATTATCTTCAAAATATCATCCACTTATTTCTCTAACGCAGCCCCACTAGTCTCACTCGTAGCCTTCTTGGGTTCAACATTCTCAGCAATTTTCTTTCCAACACTAACATCTCTTCGAACAACTGGTGCAAACACATGCCCGATGCGGGTCACCCTGCTATTTTCAGCAATATTCCCAACATCAGGAATTGGATGCATGGGAACTTCCACTCCATCCTCTAAGATTGTAGCGTTGTATTTGTAAGGCACAACCTTATCTGACTTGTAGGGGATAGGACCCGGAAAACTAATCACCAATGGGGTAACAACTGGCTTGCTATAATACTCAACTTCAAGATGGGCAGGTGCCCCAAAATAAGGTACAATGACGTTTACCCCTTCTTCAACACAATCAGTCACTATAGAGTCATTTCTATAAAACAAATCCTTATCTGAGGAGAAATACTCATCTCCGGAGGCATACTCTTCATCCAACCCTTCTTCAGTCAAACAAACCTCAACCATATCAACTTTATGGTAATCATCCCTTTGACTCGTGACCTTGATAATTCCATTATCTAACAACGACTGAACGCCCTTCTTCATGATTGAACATCCTCGGGAATCTCGACAGCAAACTCAGAAAGATCCATATTGGTGTTCCACCTGACCAGCCATATGGCAGAAGGTAGCATGCAATTGCATAAAGTCCTCATTCATATACTCTACATCAAAAATTCTGAATTCTCCAGGACATCCAGAAACCATATTCACCTTCTCTTCATACTCTGCCCTAGGCCTGATTATGTGGATTAGGCCCTCATCCATCATCTCTTGTAAATCAACCTTTATCTTATCACAACCCTGCATGTCTGTACTGCAAATAGCACAACCGGAATGGTCATGCGTATAGTAGCTAAATTCACAAACGTATGCATGCATTTTCACCAAATCTCCACTAACCAGATTAATATCAAAAATCTGGAAATCTCCTGGACAATCGGCCACCATATTCACAGCACTTACTCCCCCATGCTTGGGTAGAGGATTGTCTTTCACATTAGGTCCCACGTCCTTGAAAGATAGAACACCAGACTTCACCAACTTCTGCACTTCAGTCTTTAAAGGATAACAATTCTCAACATTATGCCCTGGTGCTCCCTAATGAAAAGCATGTGTTTGGTATGCCTTGTAATACCAAGGCAATGGTGATGGTACATCGGGAGGTGGTCGGGTCTAAACTAGCTTCTTCTGAATCAATTCCGGTAGTAAATCTGTATAGCTCATAGGAATAGGGTCATAACTCTCCCTTCTCTGATTATACCCTTGATTCCTCTATTGGGACGGTCTTTGATAAGCAACGATAGTTAGAGCTGCACCCACAACTGGAGTAACTGAGGCGACTTGCTGATGACGCTGATAATTCCTTCTAGGATTATTAACCCTCCTCTCTTGCATAACAGCATTTGCATCCCCTTCCTTCTTCTTGGTAAACCCATAAGATGGTTTCTTCACACCTC
This sequence comes from Vicia faba, assembly GCA_948472305.1. NCBI lineage: Eukaryota > Viridiplantae > Streptophyta > Magnoliopsida > Fabales > Fabaceae > Vicia > Vicia faba. Next base: position 1,065,398,216 of record OX451740.1, on the reverse strand, counting down.
TAGAACTTTCACTCTTTGTTAAACGGACCTCTCTTACACCCTCTTCTAAGAGGATACCCATTCCTACCATTTCAGTAAAGTCACTTGGCACACTTGCCACCATCCTTTCATAGTAGAAAGCACCCAGCGTTTTCAAGAAAATCTTAGTCATATCCTTCTCTTCCATGGGAGGAATCACTTGGGTGGCTACCTCACGCCATCTATGTGTATATTATTTGAACGATTCCCTGTCTTTCTGAACCATGGCCCTGAGTTGATCACGGTCAGGTGCCATGTCCATGTTTTACTTGTATTGTTTGATGAATGCTTCTCCCAAATCATTGAAAGTATGGATATTGGCGTTGTCCATACTCATATACCACTTCAACGCAGCACCGGTCAAACTATCTTGAAAAAAGTGAATCAGCAGACACTGATCATCAGTATGGATAGACATTCTCCTCACATACATCACCAAATGAGCACGAGGGCAAGTGTTGCCTTTGTACTTCTCAAACTCTGGGACCTTAAACTTAGTAGGTATCTTAACATTCAAGACCAAGCATAACTCATTTTGATTCTGCCCAAATAGTTATTTTCCCCTGAGGGCCTTCATCTCTCTTTGCATCTTATCAAACTTCTCTTGAAAATCATCCATTTTGTCATAAAGACCCAAGTCCTCACTCGATGAAGGGAAAGGACAACATACATCATCATTAACAAACTGAACCATATTTACCGAAGGAGGCGCGGCAGGAACAAGATGTACCACAGGGGGTGCCGGAGTAACAATAGTCTGAATAACCGAAGTATCTTGAGGACCAAGATTGAAACCATTAGGTGCAAAATTCTCTAGCATTCCCCATGGATAACCTTGAGGCATGCGATTCTGAACAGCAGCTGGAGTAGCAGATGTGGGAACAGTCGGAGCTTCAGTAGTTTCCATTATTGGTTGAGGTTTGACACTCGGTGGAGATTCTGAGCAGCCACCAGAGCTTCTGTTAGAATAATCAGATTGGCCATTCCGACCTTCAAAGCAGAAACCTCCTCGCGCAGCTCGCGATTCTCTTGTTCTAGGTTATCCATCTTCTTTCTGAAATTATCCCGAGTGTTGTAGTGGTGAGTCAGCTTGCTGAACAAAGTAAAGAAGCTTGGTGAGACACCTGGATATGCATAACAAATGCAAGAAATATGTGCAATATGATGCATGATATGTAATTCACATGATTTTATTTAATATTTCAAGGGATTTAAAATTTATGGACATATTGCAAATATCAAAGTAATAACATATTTGAAATATTGAAAATTCCATTATAACAACTCCAAGATGGATTACAAGTTTCAATGATCCCAAGTACAAGATGAAAATAAAATCTAAAACCCTGAGAAGTAAAACTGATGGAGATCACTCAATACGCTGGCGCTTCCCCGTGAGCCTGGAAATCTGATCCTTCAACCTATGGTTTTCTTCCGCATATCTGGTGGCAACCTCCTTCCAATCACCTGAATCAGGGAGTGAGCAAATGACATCTGAGTGAGGCTTAGGAGAAAATAAATACCCTTGCCTCTCCATAGTCTCTACCACTCGACTCTCAAGGATCTCAATCAAGTCGTCTTTCTCCTTCAAGTCTTCTCTATAGGAAATCTCTAAAGTTTGGAACTTGTTCTTCCAAGCGTCCTTTTCCTGTTGCATCCTAACCAAAGCAAGTTGTAGCTCTTCTAGATCATCTAATAAGGGGGGAGTGGTCTTCACAAATAGATCAGGCATAGGCATTTCCCAGGAATACGGCATCTTCAACTGAATAGCTCTCGTTTGGACCCACTGAAGATATGGCTCCAAAGAAACATCACCCCTAGGTCCTAAATCCTTCCTACTCTTCTTATAAATGTGACGCCAGGCCTTCGTAATCTTATCCTTAGATTTCCTATGGTCTTCTCCCTCCTTTAGAAAGAAACTACTCAAATGAATACTATTTGGTTTATCCCTCATCGGATAACCAAGCTGTCGTCGTGCAAGAACAGGGTTATAATTAATTCCTCCCTTTGTACCAAGAAGAGGTACATTGGGGAAACTACCACAACTGTCAATAATGTTTATATCCTGGTAAGCTCGATGATACCAATCAATATCTGAGTGAGTAAGTGCCATGATTTTAGGAGCCCAATGAGGTTCCTTCTTGACATCCCAAGAAGCATCAGACTGAGGCATATGAGAGATAAACCACTAGTACAACAGAGGCGTGCAAAAGATAATCATCCCCCCATGATAAGAATTCCGAATATGAATAGAGTAATAAGAATCACCCAACAAGGTAGGAACTGGGTTTCCAATCATGAAGATCCTGATAGAATTAATGTCAACAAACTTAGCCACATTAGGAAATAAGAACAACCCGTAAGCAAGTAGAGCAAAGATGGCCTCAAAAGCGACTGTACTCTTCATCCTGGCAATGTAACGAGCTTTCTCCAATAAGAAATGAGCTGGTAATCCTCTAATCCCTCCTTTAGTAGTCATATGGGCTTCCACCTCAGACTTCCCAAGATGAATCAAAGCAGCAATCTCATGTGGTTTTGGCTCACCCTCCAAACCAGTAAAAGGAACATGATTGGTAACAGGTAAATCCAATAGATAAGAATACTCCTCCAGTGTAGGCATCAACTGATAACTGGGAAAAGTAAAGCAATGATACATCGGATTATAAAACTGACCAAGGTCGATAGAATACCCTCCTTCATCTTCATCTTCATGAGAGGAATAATGGATCCATACTTCTTCTGAAAGTCTGCAGAACACTCGATCTCGGGAATTAGACTGATCAACTCATCTATCGTGGGATCCTTGAAACTGTACTTCCCAGTCTTTTTATTTCCAGAATCCTTGGTTAAAAAGTACCTGAGATATTCACAAATGGTCAACCTTTAAATCCCTTGAAATATGATCTCTCCAAAAGATGCTTATGAGTGCATGGATGCATGATGCAGCAATCACACACAAGATCACACATATAGGGTTCATAGGTTCAATGTCACGAGCATGAGGTCGAAGGTATTACCCATAAGGTATTTGGTTTAAAAGTTATCACCTACCGAACAAGGTTCTAGAGGTTCCCAGAGTCTACATCCTTCCATCGGATATTACCAACTTCCCGATTAACTCGGTAATTAGTAATATTCTCAAGAAACACTCATCCGAGCGTAGTATCGTGTGACAACTATTTCCGGATTACTCCGTCGTAGCTTCCGCACTACACCTAAAAGGCCAAGATGGGTTTGGTATTCTATGGTCCTCAGTTTCAGCAGGCTCCCAGGTCGAAAGTAGTATGTCTTCTCGATTACTCGGTAAACGACACTACAGTCAAAGGGGCCTCCACTGAGTGGGGGATATCATGCCTCCTTTTTTGGGATTACTCCCTCAAAGTTAACATGACTACATCGCCCGTCCTATCTTAAAGTTTTCCCAAGTCCGGGAATAGGACTTATGAGTAATCACCAAGCACCCTGAAAACCAGGAAAATCCAGAAAAACATATATACAACGTATAACACAAAACAATAATAACATATATACAGATATAAACAAAGATAGGCTCAACCCACTTAGGGATGGACCAGCAAAAGGTCAATCTTTCCCCAGTGAAATCGTTATTTTTCTGTAGCGGTAGAAAAGGTTAAGACTAAGCCATTGGATTGACTATACTTATACAGATCAAAATAAAAATTGCCACCGCGCTTTATTGTTTCCAAAGGAATGGGAAAAGATCGAGTAACCCAAAAAAGAGGGGGAAAGATTCAAGGTAAGGGGGTTGGTTATGCAAAGGGAAGGTATTAGCACCCTAAACATCTACGGTACTCCGCAGGAACCTCTTTGTAAAAATATGTATATTTTGGCTATAAAATGTTGTGTAAAAATAGATGGTGGAGGTGAGAAAAGAAATATATTTTATGATTTTTTTCACCCGCCGCGGTTGTGAACCTTTAGTGCCTACGTACCACCTTTTCGTGCAATAGGGGATCAGGGTACACGTAGTTCCTCTTTTTTTTAAAAAAATTTAAAAAAAAAACACAAATGTGTTGGTTAATTTTATGAGATAAAACATCATCGTCATTGTCCGTGTGGAAAACATACCTACTACCCACAATCATGAGAAAGGAGAATTTGCATCATATCAAAGTGGATGATATGACTTGGATTTTAAAATCAACAATGTCTCACTCAACACCCAAGTGGAAAATATCTCTCTTCACTATATATTTTAGAAGTATAGTTGTTTGCATCAATACAAGGATTGACCAGAGTTCAATCTTCTGAGAAAAGTTTAAAGATAAAAGCCAAAGTGGCAAAATGGTTTGAAATGAGATTGATTGACTTTTAGTCTTCTTACAAAAATTTCAAAGTATTATTAAGTTTGTTGGAGTTTATTTATGAAAATGTTTGAAAATGCATGGACCTAAGTCCAAGTTTATTATGAAAGTCGTTCAAGTTTAAAACAAGAAGAGTTTTCAAAAGGAGGGAGAATATTTTTGAAATTAAAGAAGATGGGAGGAGAAGAAGAGGCTATCCTAAAGCATAAGGTAAAAGCTAGGGATAAGAACTATCTAACCAGTAAGAAGCCAATACTTGACACTATGAGCCAAGATAGAATTCTCATTCTTTGGATTAAAACCAAACAAGCAAAAATACTAGACCTCTTGAGAGAACCAAACTTTAAGTGTATTAAGTCTTCATAAAAATTGGGCAGAGTAACGGCTGTATACGGGTGAATTCCAGATTACAAACAAAGGGTGTAATCACAATAACCTGCACACAAAACAAACAAGCAACCCAATGTCTTAAGGTAAACCTCAAGAGCTCCAGACAAAATAATCAGATAAGATCACAAGGTCTCCAATCATAGGCCAAGGTTTCTAATCTTAAGTCCAAAAAGTCCAATGCTCCATAATGCCAAGGATAGTAACCAAATAGTCCAAGTATCATTAAAGATTTTTAGGGTTTATGTTGATTATTAGGTGTTTTAAAAAGAAAAGTAAAACTCAAGTGAGCAAAAATAAAAAGACAAGAAAGTAAATACTCAAATGAGCAAAGATGAAAATGGCATGAAATGTAAATGCTAAAAGTAAATAGTACATAAAAATAAAAGGATCATATAATATGAAAATAAAGGATAAAGTCAATTATTAGTTATTAATGGCTAGTTGGATGATCATATTGAAACTTACATTTGGAACTCATTAGAGGATTGGTAGAATCAAAGCCTCCACACAACAAGTTGCATTTTATTTTTGTCAAGTATATCATCCATTTGAAATCCTTATGAGTATCATTTAATGATCAAGGATGTTTAAGTGATCCGCGTTGACCAAAGGTGTTGTAGATCCATTAGAGGATTGGTAGAACCGAATCCTCCACACAATGAATCTCAAGGTTATTGGATCAAAGAGATCAAATTAACATACTTGGGCTTGCAAACATAAGTTTGGGCCACGAATGATCATTTATTCGAATCGGGACAAAATTTAGCGTTATGTTAAGCAATCGTAAGTGGACTTATATAGAAGTCGCACCTATTTTGAGGCCGGTCAATAGAAATCTATGCATCATTTATTTTGAGACATGATATAGAGATCATGCTCCAACAACATCTAGTGCAATAAGAAGGGGATGAGATGAAGAGGGGTGGGAAAGAATATATAAACCACTTTTGGATTAAATTTAATCAAACTATTATTAAAATCATTCATCAATTTTTTGTGGAGTTAGACTCAACACCATAGATCCAATGGTGTTAATAAAGTTCATAATTAAAAATTTAACCCAAGTTAAGTCAGAAAATAGTCACAAAATGATATTACATTTTTAATATATACAAAAAGGTTTAAAAATAATGTTTAAAAATAGAAATAAAAGAGAAAAATATCAACTATGTTCAAATTAATCAAGAAATAAAAAGTAATACTATAGAAAAATCAAAAAAAGGACTCAAATGATTTTATAAATTTTTTGGTAATTTTTTAAAGTCGGAAACTATTTTTAAAATTAAAACAAAGGGGTAAAATAAACCAAAAATGATTAAAAAAAAATAAAAAAGTCAAGAATAAAAATAAAATAAGACCACCAATATTTGTCACAATATCATTGGATCATTCCATAATTTTTTCAGAATTTAAAAATGCATAAAAGTATTTTTAAACATTTAAAACAATTCAAATAAAGTGAAAATTTATAAAAAATACCAAAACACAAAATTAAATTGTGAAAAAATAAAAATCAGAAAGAGAATAATCAAAAATATTTTTCATAATTTTTTCAGATTTTTTGGACTTAAAACAATTAAATATAGAAAACCAGAAAAGAAAATAAAAGTCAAAAATATGTGGACCATTGGATGAGAGTCAAAACGCGTTAGTAATCAAATCCAAGAGATCTGGCGCATTATGCATATCATGGTCATTAGTGAATAAAGCACCGAATCAATTATTAAATCAGAATTCAAAAATAACAAGTGGCGTGCGATCATTAGTTGGAAGATGACACGTTGGTCATCTTCAACCTCCAGCCAACGTGAATGGCAGGTCTCTCAAACTGTAAAATCAGAAGCTTAGACCTATGCCATTCGCTTCGTCTTTTCAAGACGAAGAAAACCACACCCTCGGCCAAATTTATATAAACTGTAGCTCAAGCAATTTGGAAGGAAAGTTTTGAAAAGGGATTTGAAATTTCATGGTCAAAACGTGTTTCCAGTAAAAAGTAAGTGTTGCAACTAGAACCAGGGCAATGAGAGCATCACAATGATATCAAAGTTTTGAAGAATTGATGAAGGAATCTACCTATTGAAGTTGAGTTGCAGAGCTCTGAAACTGGACTTCTATGGAGCAATATAGGGCACGATTCTTGAATGTAATTATATGGTTAGCTTCAGGGAAGATCAAGGAAGGTGAATTGATGAATAAATTAGATTGAAAAAGGCTTGTGTATGGATTTCGAAGTTGTTGAATTCTGAGTTATGAAACAAGTTTCGCAGGGTGATTCTAGTTATCCAAGCTTGAGAAAATGAATGTGATAGTTCATGTATTTATAGGAGAAGCAAATGGGATCAAAAGGAAGAGTGAATGATGCATTTTGGAGGGAATTTGTGCAAACCTGATGCACGAGTGAAGTGTGATCTTATTTTCACCAAAACTCATCCAATCCTTGCCTTTTGAGGTGCTAAACACTTCTGGCAAGTTTATTAGTCAAGTTTAAACCAAAAACGCATATAAATCTTGTGATTAGAGGCCACATTATGGATTTCAAAATTCTGACTTGGTGAGAAATTCAGTTCCAAGTTACCAATTTCAATGGCATTTTCAACTCAAGGGGTCTTAGGGCATGATTCTTGATGCTTCAGAAAGATGAGGTTACAAGCTTTGCAATGGAAAAATAATGGAATCAAATGGATGCTTGAGCTGAAAGTTGTGTTGAGTCAAAGTTGGAGAAAAAATGGTTACTTTCCATACTTAGAAATATTTTAAATTTTTCTTCAAAAGTGACCTATAATTTCTTGCATCTAAACATAGACTTCCACTTGAAATTTGCTCTTGACCAAAAAATATGGAAAGAAATAGATCTCTTGAATGAAATTTTGAAACTTGAACCATTCAAAATCTCCAAAAATTGAGGAAGTTATGACTTGTTGAAGTTGGAAAAATTTCATAAAATGACCTATAACCTTTTGTATCCTTAAGGCAACTTCCATCCATTTTCTCACTTTACACATAAAAGAAGGCATAAATTTCACATCTTCAAGATCATTATGGAAAACGAATGGGCTCAAGGTCATAAAAATTGACCAAGTTATGATCATTTGAAGTCATACATGGAAAATTGGGGATTCATCTGGAGGACTTGTAATCTTTCTTCCTCATCAAGTTTCTTCCACGTGAAAACTCCTTGGAACTTTTGAAGTGATTTGTTGATAACCCTTTGAATATAAGGATTCCTTTGGAATCACTCAAATACCAAAAGATGAGCAAGATATACTCCATTGAAGTTCAAAACCCTAGCTCCTAGATTAAGAAACATGCTTTGAGGAACTTTGACAACTTTGAACAAACTTCTTGTACCAAAACAAATGCTTTGTAAATATAAGTTGTTGAGTATTATAATGAGAACTAATATAAACCATAACCACTTCCATATCTTGAGAATTGAGAGAAATATGCACTTGTGACCAATGGAACAAAGTCTTGTCCAAACATGATTATTTCTTCAATCAACCCTTTGTACCTTTTGGATCAAATTTGATAATATTGAAATGTGGTAAACCAAAATAACCTTGCCATGCCATTTCCTCCAAAACAACTTCAATGGTGAGGCTTGAGCTTCTCAAGCTTTATTGACTAGGGCATGAAAATAAACTTCATGAACCCATGGGGAAACTTGTTAAATCTCATTGCCTTTACCTACATGGATAACAAGCAAGATAAACCAACATTGAATTTTATTAATTAAAAGAAGAAATCAAGACAAAAAATATTCATGATCACAAAAGAATACAAGTCAAGGTGCTTGGTGATTCCTCAGAGTGCAAAGCTAAAGATAGGGAGGAGAACCAAGAATCCTAGTGTGATCTTGTTGTGATTGAATCAATATGGTATGGTGGAGGGATCTTAGGGGAAAAATTGGGGTACAACAAGAAGAAATTGTTGGTCCCTTCTTAATGCTTTCAATAATATTCATTTTCTTCAGATTTTTGGCATTTAGTGGTTTCCCAGCTGTTGCTTCCAGAGTGATAATCTCTTGAGCCTCTGTCAGATGTTCTATCAGCCTGTTTTCCGTTAGAATATCTGAAATTAATCTCCCTAGAGGAATCCAATCCCTCTTGGTTATTTATTCTTCTCTTTTCTCTTTCACACTTGTTCTCATATGGTTGAAGAGCAAATGTGGAAGATTTATTTTGGTCTTCTTTGCAATGAAGTATAACTGAAATTGCTGATCAATGTTGATGTAATCAGGGGAGCTTGTAGGCTTCCTGTGATTGATACATCCCATAATGATCCTAGCCCAGATTCTGTAATAATATTTCAAGTCTCTTATCTTGCTGGATGGTTGTCCAGAAGTGAAAATGAACCTATCAATAGATTTTAGGTCAGAAGACTTGTCAGCCATATCAATGCATCTGACTTCGCCGCCATTGTACCCAATAAGTTTCCCAATCCTTATGTAATCACTATCTTCTTCCCCATAACATATGATGTAACCTGGTGGTTAGATGAAGTAGAATGAATCCAAAATTCTTTAATAAGAATAGGAAATGTTGGACCCAACAGACGATCAAAGTATCTGTTCCATCCTTGTGTCGTTACATCTTCATACAGATCAAACCCGTTTTCCTTTAAACTCTCAAAATCGATGATCAATTCACATAGAAATTCAAGGTTATCCATCGAAGTGAGCAGTGTTCTAATGGGCTCCTCGTAATGTTCTATTGAAGAAGAATCGGGAGCACTGTTGAGATTCTTGAGGCTTGATGAGGATGCCATTGTTCACACGGTTTCGTTGAAGAAAAACTAATAGAAAGGGTTTTTGAAAAAAAACTAGAGCGCGAGAGAATAGTGAAAGCAGTAAGACGTGAATGGAATACTAAATGTTGAGTTTATAAACACTTTTGAAAACTTAATCAGTAAGAAAGAGAAAATGAGTAATGATTATATTGAATTAATGAAACCTGAAATTAGGGGATTTCGTGTAGATACTGAACAGTTACCAATGACAAATGTCTCAATGCATCCAATCAGTGCCTTGGACCCTTCAGAATTTGAACGCATGTTCATCCTCGGAAGGTAGCTTGTGAGAGGATGACAAATGTTTGATGGTGTGAACTGCATGCCTCTATCTTTGAAATGAAAAGTTCAGATCTTCATAGATAGATTCTGAGGCAATTGTACTCCTAACTTCTGAAGTCAAGTTGATCAGATGTACACAGAAAACAATAAAATTTTGAAGGTTAGAATATGCAAATAAAACATCTTATTCTGGACATTGTAATACGGTGGCAGAACCGACTGTTTTTATTGGTTTGTATTTTGTGTTTTTTTATTCGCAAAATGTCGCGGTAAGCAAGAGTCGCCACCAACTTTTATTTCATCCAATCGGAAAGGAAAAAAGTACAGAAAAAATCCTTTTTCGAGATATTCCGAGTACGGGAGGTAGATTATAGAAAGGGAAGGTGTTAGCACCCTTTCTATCCATGGTTTTCCATGGGCTCTTAGGTACTTGCTCATTTTTAAATTGCTTGTGTTTGTGTGCTTTGTTTTGAAATTTTTTTTACTTCGTGATAACCCTTGTATCAGTCCTCAAGAGTGTGACGAAGTTATTTTGAAAATTTGTTTGAAAAGTGTAAGTGTGAAAAGTTTTGATTGGAGTAAGTACCTACTAGCATCTACTTACTCGAAAAAAAAGAACGTTTCTATTCTTGTTTCCTTTAGACGGTGCTATCCTACTATTGAGAAATAGGTAGCACCATTGTTGGAGTTTGTAAGGGTCAATTCGAAAGGGACGTACGGTCACTAAAGCAATATTAGGACACCTTAGTAGTAACCCTAGAGTCTTAAGATCTTTTCGAGGCAACATTTCCGAGGCAACATTCGAATGGGACATTAGATCTTTTTAGACAGGGGGGTAACCACTAAGACACCCTATGCGTAATGATTGTTTACCGAAGGCAACCGAAGCGAGAGTATACCCTAAGAGTGATATGTGCGAGTGACTTGTTTTCAGTTTATTATCTTTGCACATTAGGGTTTTCTAACCATATTAATTTTGGCATGTATTCTTGCCATACAATCCTATTAGCATACATCTAGACAGTTAAGTATTTGCGGTTAAAAATGCGAGAAAATAAACCTACGCTATTACAAGGCTTCGGGGAGGGGGATTAATTACATAGCCAAAAAACCCGGGGATTTAACAGCAAATAAAAATCCTAAATTAACTATTACAAACCATGAACAGTTACAAAAATATTGGCAAAATAAATAATAAGCGTGCGGCGAATTAAATGTGAGGCGATTAGGGTCTTGACCCTTCGACTAATATTATTTGCGATTGATTAAAAAAAAGATGTTTTCGTCTGTTTTGTTATTTGAGAAAATAGTGAATAATTGAATTAAAAGAATATCCTAAGTTCTAATTAATTTTAATTTTTGAAAATAAATTAATTAAGTTAACCTATTTTTGTGTTTTTGTTTGAAAAAAGAAAATAATTAAATCAAGAACTTAAACCTAATTTTCTAATTGATTTTAATTATAAAAATAAGTTAAAATTTCCCTAAATTAAATTAAATTTGATAATAAAAACCAATTTAAATTTTGGTGAATTTCTTGATTTTGTGATTTTTGTATAAAAAGTGATTAATGGTGTTAATTAAAATAATTAAAGAAATATTAAAAGAAATAAAAAAATAAGAAAAAGAAGAAATGGGCCTGATAGCATTAGCAAATCTGGGGGGTGCAAATCTGATTTTCTTGGCCCAAAACTCCAAAGCCTGTATTGACCATGCTGGATTAGGTGTGTGTTGACCTGAGGAGCATGGTAGGCCTCTTGCTACCTGGTCGTTGGATCTGAAGGCATATTGGATCAAAGGATGGATGTTGAGTTTGTATGGTAGACTTCATGATGAGCAACGCACTAGATCGCTTATCTGAAAATAACACAAATGAAAACGTTGGGACCTGGGGATCGAACTCGGGTCCTTATGCTCACTTCCACTAATCCCTTGCCAGCTGTTCTACGCGTTCTATTTGTTCATATAATAGAAACAAAATAATATAATCAAATCAAATAATATATTCATAAAATGCACGAAAATTCAAACGGGCCAACCATGGACTGCCACGCCTCATCTTCTTCCCTGGACCGTCGTCTTAGAAAACAAAACTTTTACCTACAGACGTTCTCTATAGGTGCAAACATGTTCATCTCAAAAATGGCACACGAACAAGATAAATGAAAATCGATGGTACCAATCAACTCGTCTCATCCTCACGAGCATCATGGTACCAGATTCAAGGCCTAATTTTGCCTGTACAAAAAAACCCTAAACAAGAACACAAAACCCTAACCATGGCAATATCACGTACAGGCATAGAAAATGCAATTAAATGGCATGGTTAGCTTGCAAACGTGATGATAAACATGAATATAACAATCAAAAGTGCTAAAGTTGCGTAAATTAGTGAAATCAGAATCAAGTTTTTAAGCAAACCGCGGTGCCTGTAGGGTGCGATTCTGGGCGCTTCAAGGCCTGGGAGTGATTGGAATAGCTTCCTGGGATGTCTAGCAAGCGATTGGGATCACTAGGATGGCTTGAGATGGCCTGCAGAATGAAATTCGTCTCACACTTTTCTTGGAATTTTTCAGTTTTGTTCTGCACTTCACACGACCTCTAACCTCTTTTTCTTGCCTTGGTTGCGTTATGTATTTGTATTAGAGTGAATTAGGGTTGTAAAAACCACTAGTATCTTTACAAATTTTGAAGATTTGGTTTGGTTTTCATGTTATATGATATCCTTCCAAATTTGGCCTAATCATGCCATTCTCGTGCCAATTAGCTTTGATATGATTTGATTCTGATATGCCAGCATAATGAGCTTGTGATTCTGTCCAAAAATCCAATCAAAACAAATCTTTGCTATTATTTACCAATTATTTGATTTAATTCAATTTTTAATAGATAAAAAATCAAAATAAAATAAATAATGAAGCAAATAACATGTGAGTGAACATTTGGGTCGTGGACCACATTATAATTGATGTGCAAGCATAAAAATTTGGTCCCATTTAGCAAAAAATGCAAATTTGAGCACATTTGACTTTTGGCAATTTTGCAAAAATGGTCAACTTGGCCAAGGCATATCTCTTCCAATTTTAACCCTAGGGAGGTGTTCTTGGACTTTTTAGAAATCTTGGGATGTCCTCTAAGAAACCCTTTTCGTATCATCTCAATTGAGTCTTCCATGTTCATGTATGAGGCTTTGACCCAAAAGGTGTTTTTGTTGACTTTTCAAAAGGACCTATAATGTCAAAATTCATATCTTTTTGTGAGTGCATATTATGAACTTGGGAGCTGAAGATTAATTGTAGGTAATTGCATCTTCTTCAAAATGAGATTTGGATGGGTCAATTCTGATAAAGTATGAGAAAGTTATGTTTGGTCAAAGTTGAGTTGACTTTTCCTACAAAACCTTAATTTAGCAACTTTTGGGTTTTGATGAATTGTGAGAAATCCTTGAGGAATCATGATCAACCCTTGATAAAATGATGAATAATACTTCAAAATGAGGATGTTGACCAAAAATATTGAAGTTTGACTGTATGTGAGCCACAGTTGACTTTTGACCTAGTATAGTTGATTTTTAGGCATTTGAGCAATTGACTGAGCAAACTTCTTCTGCAAGGCTTGAAACTTGACATGGATGATCTTGAGAACATATTAGGGAAATGGTGAGCATTTGAGTCCTTTATGGTTCACACATCTGGGTGAAAATAGAAACCCTAACTTGAGGTACGCTGTGAGAAGGACTATGAGAAGGAACCTGGATAGTATGGTTACTTCGTTATGAAAGTATGGATAGTAGGGCTGTGAGAAGGAACCTGGATAGTAGGGTTTCTTCTATATGAAAGCCTGGATTGTAGGGATATGAGAAGGAACCTGGATAGTAGGGTTACTTCGATATGGAAGCCTGGATAGTGGGGCTTGAGAAGGAACTTGGATGGTAGGGTTACTTCGATATGAAAGCCTGGATAGTGGGGCTTGAGAAGGAACCTGGATGGTAGGGTTACTTAGATATGAAAGCCTGGATAGTAGGGCTGTGAGAAGGAACCTGGATAGTAGGGTTACTTCGAGATGAAAGCCTGGATAGTAGGGTTGTGAGAAGGAACCTAGATAGTAGGGTTACTTCGAGAGGAAAGCCTGGATAGTAGGGCTATGAGAAGGAACCTGGATAGTAGGGTTACTTCGAGATGAATTTGGATAAAACTGTAGAAAGAACATGGGTAAGGTTGCATTTTTCGCACCGATGATTACTCTGTTTAGCTTCGAGTGTGGATCATGGACCTGCTGGAAATACAGGGTTAGTTATGTGCGATGCATGAGATGCATTGTGATGAGGTTCTCAAAATAACTGAGATTATGTTATATGTAATGTATGCACATGTCATGATGTATGAACATGAAATGCTGACGTAATAATCTGAGTCCGGGAAAATAAATCCCTGACTGCTATAAGAAACCATAGTTCCTCTACTTCTATTGGGGATGGTGAACAAAGATAGCTGGCTGGGGATTCCCATCCATTCAGCTGGTGAATATTCTGCAGGAAGAGACCCTGTCTGAGGATAACTCTGCAAAGAATAACTCTGTTGGAGAGGAGATACTTTGTTGATAGATCTGCTAAGTTGGAGAAATAAAACTCAGCTGGGGATGAATTTTCGTTGCTGGTGATAATGAATTCTATTGGAGATTGAATTTCTGCTTGTGGGAGAAATAAACTCTGCTTGGGGAAAAATTTACTGATTCACTCGCGATTGTGAACCTTAGCGGGAGAGAGTTATGTCTTGTTCAGGAAAGCTAACATCATTGTCTTTGGATACTTTTTACTCTATGGGGAGTGTATGTACCACTACTCATGTTATCAAGTTGGCTCTATCCCGGTACCTGATGGGCAGAGTAACTGTAAGGTTTGGGCACTTCTTGTTTTTCCCTGTTCCTGGAATTACGAGTAATTGTCTTTTGTTTTTCATGTAAATAATTATGAGCAGCAATTATTTTCAAATGCATATATCAAAAATGTATCATTGGACGTTCTTGCAAAACAAAACAGAAAAAGAAAAAGAAATTGAAGTTTCTTTGTGAAAATGAATTGTATTGATTTTTTAAGTTGGCCTGTAATAGGCATTTTTGTACAAAGAGGCTGACGTCCTAGTAAGAGAACGCTGCCGAGAGATAGAAATTATAAAATTTGTGTAAAAGAAAGAAAAACAGCTATGTGAAACAATCCCATTGGATTACAACTCTGCCATTGCCTTTATATCTTCAAGCGTCTCACCACTTTGCTACTTGGTCGAAGGTGGATCAAATTGATTGGTGTTGTCCGAGCTTGATAGTCGATACCGAAGTCTGGTTGCAAGATGATCCAATGGGACATAGTGTTACGCTTTGATCCCTAATTTTTGCCTGGACCGCCCTTTCGGGTTTTCAGTCCACCGGGATACCCTTTTTTTCCCAAGTCGCCTTTTCAGGTTTTCGACTTGCCGGGTGTACAATTTTTTTTCATTTTCATCCCTTACTTTTGCCCAAACCCTTTTGGTTCGCTGGGAAGACCTTATTTTTTCCTAGGCCAGTAAACCTAGCGGGTCTTTGATTTTGCGTAGTATCTTTTTACTATGTTTGTGTTGACGGGGTGAGGAAGGTTGTCACCATCCATGGTGGTTAGAATCATAGCTCCTCCCGAGAAAATATTCTTAACCACAAATGGCCCTTCGTATGTGGGGGTCCATTTTCCCCTAGGATCACCTTGCGGTAGTATGATGCGTTTGATCACTAGATCCCCAACTTGATATTCTTGACGTCTGAATTTCTTGTTAAAAGCCTTGATCATTCGCTTTTGATACGTCTGACCATGACAGATAGCAGTAAGTCTCTTTTCATCAATTAGGTTCAGTTGATCAAGCCGGGTTTTGATCCAGTCGTCTTCATTCAAACCTGCATCCTTCATAATCCTGAGAGAGGGTATCTGGACTTCGATGGGTAGGCCTGCCTCCATGCCATACACAAAACAGTAGGATGTTGGCCATGTCGATGTCCGTGCTGAGGTACGGTACCCATGAAGAGCGAATGGTAACATCTCGTGCCAGTCTTTGTATGTCACCGTCATCTTCTGCACAATCTTCTTGATGTTCTTGTTATCTGCTTCAACAGCCCCATTCATCTTCGGTCGGTAGGGAGAAGAGTTGTGATGTTGTATCTTGAATTGTTTACAGAGCTCGGTGATCATTGTGTTGTTGAGATTGGTACCATTGTCAGTAATAATCCTCTCGGGTACGCCATATCGACATATCAGATTGTGTCGGATGAACCACGCCACAACATTCTTGGTTACTGTAGAAAAGGAAGCTGCCTCAACCTACTTTGTGAAGTAATCAATTGCTACCATAATAAAGCGATGCCCGTTAGACGCAGTAGGTATGATCTCGCCGATCATGTCGATGCCCCACATTGTGAAGGGCCAAGGAGTTATCAAAACATTCAGGGGGACTGGAGGCACATGCACCTTATCAACATAGATTTGGCACTTATGGCAGGTTAGAGAATGCTGATAACAATCGGCTTCCATGGTGGACCAGTAATATCCTGCCAGTAGGATTTTCTTTTCCATGGTATGTCCATTGGAATGAGTTCCGAAGGTACCTTCATGTAACTCTGCCATGATCCTTTCCGCTTCGCTCTTGTCCACACACCGCAGTAAGGTTGAATCATGGTTATGTTTATAGAGGATTCCATTGCTAAGAAAGAACTTTACAACAAACCTTCTCAGAAACTTCTTATCATTGAAAGGTGCCCCTCAGGATATTCTTGAGCCTCAAGATACCTCTTTACCTCGTGAAACCAGGGTTTATCTGCCACTTCTTCGGTCTCAATGTCACAACAGTGTGTGGGTTCATCCAACCTCTCAATGGTAATCTGGGGAGCTTCATTGTCCCACCTAACTTTGAACATAGAGGACATAGTAGCTAGAGCGTCCGCCAACTGGTTCTCTTCTCGTGGGAAATGTTCAAAGGTTATCTCCTCAAAGTGTGGGAGCAATGTCAGTACATATTCTTTGTAAGGAATAAGATTCGGGTGCTTTGTATCCCACTCGCCTTTGATCTGACTTATTACCAGAATGGAATCTCTGAATACACTCAAGAACTTAATCCTCAGGTCAATAGCAGCTCGAAGACCCATGATACACGCTTCAAACTCCGCCATATTATTGGTGCAGTTAAAACATAATCGGGCGGTGAACGGAGTATGACAGCCCTCAGGAGATATAATTACAGTGCCAATGCCATTACCCAATGCGTTTGAGGCTCCATCAAAATACATAGACCATCGGGATCCTTCCTCAGGTCCTTCATCCGGTCCAGGTTCTTCGCAGTCGGTTACCAACATGATATTCTCATCCGGGAACTCAAAATTCATGGACTGGTAGTCATCCACGGCCTGATGCGCCAAATGATCCGCCAATACACTCCCCTTGATTGATTTTTGGGTTGTGTATTGGATGTCGTACTCGGTTAAGATCATCTGCCATCTTGCTATTCTTCCGGATAAGGCGGGCTTCTCGAAAATGTACTTGATTGGATCCATCTTTGATATCAACAAATTAGTGTGAGTCAGCATATACTGTCTCAGTCGGCGAGCAACCCATGCCAAAGCGCAGCAAGTTTTCTCGAGTAGTGAGTATCGGGTTTCACAGTCGATAAACTTTTTGCTAAGGTAATAAATGGCGTGCTCTTTTTGACCAGACTCATCATGTTGCCCCAACACATACCCCATTGAATTGTCTAGCACTGTCAAGTATAATATCAAAGGTCTTCCTTCAACTGGAGGCATCAAAATTGGCGGTTCTTGAAGGTATTCCTTGATTATTTCGAAAGCGGTTTGGCACTCATCATTCCACTTTACCACTTGATCTTTCTTCAACAGCTTGAAGATTGGCTCACAAGTAGCAGTCAAATGTGAAATGAACCTGTTGATGTAATTCAGACGTCCCAAGAAACCTCTAACTTCTTTCTCTGTGCGGGGAGCCGGCATCTCTTGTATGGATTTTACCTTTGCGGGGTCTACCTGAATACCTTTGTCACTGACAACAAAACCCAGAAGCTTACCAAACCTTACCCCGAAGGTACACTTGTTCGGATTCAAACTCAGCTTGTACGTTTTCAACCTGTCAAACAATTTCCGGAGATGATCAAGGTGCTCTTCCTCATTCTGGGACCTGGCTATCGTGTCATCAACATAAACCTCGATCTCCTGGTGAATCATATCGTCGAACAAAGCGACCATAGCGCACTGATAAGTTGCCCTAGCATTCTTCAACCCAAAAGGCATTACCTTATAACAGAAAGTGCCCCACTGTGTAACGAAGGTTGTATTCTCCATGTCCTCAGGAGCCATCTTGATCTGGTTGTAGCCAGAAAAACCATCCATGAAGGAGAATATCTTGTGTTGCACGGTGTTGTCGACTAGAACATCAATGTGAGGAAGTGGAAAATCATCCTTGGGGCTTCCCTGTTCAGATCTCTGTAGTCCACACACATTCGTACCTTACCGTCCTTCTTAGGTACCGGAACGACGTTGCCAATCCACTGCAGATAAGAAGTGACAGCTAAGAATCCTGCGTCAAACTGTTTCATGACCTCTGCCTTGATTTTCTCTGACATTTCAGGGTGCATACGGCGGACCTTCTCCTTTACCAGAGGGCAGTCTTCTTTAGTCGACAGGCGATGTACCATAATATCAGTGTCCAGACCAAGCATGTCTTCATAGGACAAGGCGAAGATCTCAACATAGTCGTGCAGCATCTGTATTAACCATTGCTTGACACTAGGCTCCAAATTCGCACCTATTTTAACCTATTTCCTGTCTTCCTCTGTACCCAAATTCACTGACTCGAATGGCTCTTCATCAGGCTGTATGGCCCTTTCTTCCTGCTGTAATAGTCTAGCAAGTTCTCCAGGCACCTCACAATCATCCTCACCTTCATCCTTGGCTTGCTTGATCGGATTTTTGAAGTCATAACTAGCAGTAGCAGAGCTGTTATCAATGGGATCCAAAGTGGATATGAATCTGCAGTATGATACGTGAGTGTGTGTAAGAGAATAGTTGTTTTGATAAAGTGAGAGACAGAAAAGAAAAACAAGTATCGCAAAATTTGTAATGCAAGAAACGTCCAATGCTTTATTAATGATATATGAAATGACAAATAATAAGCCCTCACAAGCAAAGCCAAGGTGCCTCGGGCAAGGCACCGGGCCGTAAAGTTTCAAATTATTTATTGCAAATCTTAAAACAAATGAGTCAATTACTGCGGAATAAAAGAAACAGGTATGAAGTCCCTAGCCGTCCAGTTATTTGGTTCACTTGGTTGTTGGGTAGATCCAGCTGTCGATGTCTGAATCCTCTTTACCGTCTTCAATTGCATTAATTCCCCGATAGCTGATGTGCAGAGGAGGTCTTCCAATCCGAGCGTGCCTAACAGCCCTTTGAGCCCCTGTAGTAAAGCCCAAACCAAATTTGTCAGTTTTGTGAGTGAAATCAGGGAGCTGACCCCAATTGGTACACCCACCTTCTTCAACCACATCCCTAGCGTCCTTGAGATAAGCCATCTTCAACGGAGGTTTGTTGGTAGTAACTTCAGTTGATGCCAAAGTCTGAGGGACCTCTTCGAAGTTCTGACAAGGAGTTTTTAATAATTCCCCGTCCATCTCTATGTAGCGGAAGGAATTGAGGTGACTCACCATATATTCTTCTTCGCCTCGCACTGTGACAATCTTTCCCTTCACCGGATACTTCGGCATTTTATGGAGTGTGGAAGTAACTGCCCCAGCCTCATGGATCCAAGGAAGAACTAGCAAGCAAGAATACGACGGCCTGATATCCATTACGTAGAAAGTGGACCCAAAAGTCTGAGAACCCACTTTGACAGGGATGTCCACCTCCATGTGCACCATTCTCTTTGATTCGTCAAAAGCCCTTACCACAATGTTACTAGGCCTTAGAGTCAAACCCTCACAATCTAAACGGTCCAATGCTTTCTTCGGTAGAACATTCAGTGAAGACCCGGTATCTACCAGCACATGAGCCATAGTAGTTCCCCTGCACTCAATCGAGACATGCAGAGCATCGTTATGATTCCTTCCTTTCGGGGTTAGATCTGTATCAGAAAATCCCAGCCCATTGTTAGCAGTCAGGCTGGCCACACAATCTTTGAACTGATCTGCTGAAGTTTCCTGCGGCACATGCACAGTCTTGAGAAAAGAAATCAAAGCCTTCGCATGGGATTCAGAACACAACAGCAGTGACAACATGGATATCTTTGATGGGGTCTGCCCCAGTTGCTCGACCATATTGTAGTCGCTCTTCTTGATAATTTTCAATATTTCCTCTATTTCTTGTTTAAAGGCTTCCACAACGATTTTTCTAGGCCCCTCCGTCCGGGCAGGCTCACCTATAATTTCCTTGCCCCGAGTCCCAGATGGCTCAGCAGCAGGGGTGATAACTGGAGTAAGCATAGGAACAGTAGTTGATGTACTAGTGGGAACCACAGATGGAATGACAACAGGTTTGTTGACAATCTTTGGGGAAATCTCGGGAGAGAAAATCCTTCCGCTTCAGGTAACCTTACTAGCCTCGACAATATTACTGACATCATTATCAGCTCCTTCATTCTTCAGATCTTGCTTAATGCCATGATAGTACACATCGGCATCATAATGCCATGGGACAGCCTTGTATGAAGTATACGGGACGGGACCAGGAACGGTGATTATCAGCGGAGCAATTCTTTGAACAGGTGTAATCCTAACAGGTCTTCTCGAGGAAACCTTGGAAGGATTGGCAGAAATGGTTATAATAGAAACGTCTTCATTTGGAACAACAGGAATCATAGTCTTCTCAAACAGAATCTCTTTATTATCCATCAGGCGCTGAACACCTGACTTCAACAAACAGCAACCAGAAGGTAGAATCGAACACATGTGGCAACCTTCACCATATCCCGGAAATAAACCGGCCAATAGCAAATTCTTCTTAACAGTCATAAGAGGAGTAGAAATTTCTTCAACAGAAGTCACAAACAAATCAGTGTCGACAACATTAACTCCACGACCGTGTTTGGGCATAGGAGCAGTTATAACATTCGGCTTTTCTGAAGCATCTAACTCTATCTCCTTGGCTTCAAGAAAGTCTTGTACTTTGTTTCTCAAAGCCCAGCAGTCATTGGTATCGTGGCCAGGACTCTCAGAATGGTAGCGCACCGCGCGTTGGGTTTGTATCTGGGAGAGGATGTATTTGGATTCTTGGGAGCCTCTCTCAAGGTCTCCAAGTTGGATTTCAGCAACTGAGGTAGCACTTCAGCCAATGTCATGCTGACGCGGGTAAATTGCCACTGTGGTATTTCCACCCTTTGTTGATTGTTACATTGTGGAGCAACTGTGGGTCTTGGTATTACTACAACATTTACCGTTTGACGGTGTTCCGATCTTCTTTGGCCCCTTGGGCTATAGACCACATTGGCTTCCTTCTTACCAGTGAAAGGCTTCTTTGCTGAACTCGAGGAGGCATCCTTTTGTATTTTACCACTCTGAATTCCAGCTTCTACTTTTTCTCCAGTTAAAATCAGCTCTGTGACACCAGATGACGAGCTACCGATTAAGTGATTGAAAAATGGACCAGATAGCATCCCCAGAAACATATCAACTAACTCCCTATCAGACAAAGGGGGTTGAACTCTCCCAGCCAAGTTTCTCCACTTTTGAGCATAATCTGTGAAACCTTCACCTGCACCCATGGACATACTCTAGAGTTGAGTACGATTGGGAGCAAGGTCGGCATTATACTGATATTGCTTGTAGAAAGCAGCAGCAAGATCTTCCCAGTTTCGGACACTGGATCCCTCCAACTGGTAGAACCATTCAAGCTGAGTCCCTGACAGACTATCTTGAAAGAAGTGCACCCACAAATTTCTATCAGTGGTGTGGGATTGAATCTTCCTGACATAAGATCGGAGATGGAGTTTCGGGCAGGACACTCCATCATACTTGGAAAAAACCGGAGCTTTGAACTTCTGAGGGATGACCACTCCCTATACCAGTCCCAATTCTCCGAAATCCAAACCAGGTATCTTCTGAACTTCCATAGCACTTAAACGGTCTTTTAACTGCTTGTATCTATCCTCAGCAGGAGGATATTGCTCATCGTCATAATCAGTATCATTGTCAGAGACTGCAGGACTAAGGTCTTTTTCCCCTTCTTGGTTCTCCCCTTCCTTGGATGAAGAGGTCAGATCAGTTTGATGCTTCAACCTTTCTCCAAATCTTCTACCCATATTTAGAATACCAGTCTTCTTCTTCTTCTCTTTCAGAATGAGGGTTTTCAGATCCTCTTGCCCCTTTGCCAGACTGATGAACATCTGTTGGAACTGGGTGTTATGTGCCTGAAGATCTTTGATGACTTGATCGGAAGACATTTATGCTGAAATAAACAGTGAAGAAGATGAGAAACCTGTAGTGGTACCTGTAATGATGTGTAGGATAATGGGATGCGCATGTAATGATTTCAAAGACTTTGGGAGATTTAAATTTGCAAACCAAAAAAAAAAAAAAAACTTTATTAGCTTAAATTTGAAGGTTCAACATGCCTTTAAGGCGTTACAAATAAGTAAATAAAACAAATCTAAAACTAGAAAAGAAAAATCAAAAGTCCCATGGACGCTTTCTCTTTGTGCTGATATAATCATTGAGAACTCTTTCTTCCTCGAGCTGCCTGGTGAGCTTTAAAACCTTCCTCTCTTGCTCATGGAACTGTTCCCTATAGGTATCCCGCTCATTCTTCAGTTGAATCCAAGACCTTTGTAACTCCCCAAGATCAGTGGGCATGTATGGATAGAGAACCGTGTAAGGAATGCCTTCTTCAGTAGTAGGCTCCACAATCACTGGTAATACGGCCACATAAAGCATCATAAGCTTCTGGGAACGAGCTCGTACCCATTGGAGGTAAGGCTGCATAAGAATGGAAGTCTTTGGTCCCAACTCTTTGGGGTCAGATCTGTTTACCATGCCCCAAGCTCGTATGAACCTCCGGCGATACCCTTTAACATCGTCCTCATAATCGAATATAATGTCCTTGAGAAGTAACTCATGGGGACTATCCCTTCGAGCACGACCAAATTGCCGCAAAGCTAGACAAGGATTGTAAGTTATACCCCCTCTGATACCAAGTAATGGGACATTAGGGTACCCCCACAGCAGTCAGTAACAACAATGTCTTCCATAGCTCAAGAACACCAAAGAATATCCGTATGAGCGAGTGACATTATTCTGTGTGACCAACCCAGACCTTCTTCGTTCTTCAATATAGACCTAGGGAGGTGAGAAATAAACCACCTCGACAACAACGGCATGCAGCACATAAGAGTCCCTCTTCTCTTCATGGTACGAGTATGGAGAGCATGCAAAATATCTCCAAGCAAGGTAGGCACAAGGTTGCGAGAAAGGAAAATCTTGATAGCATTCACATCTACGAAAGAGTTCGGATTATGGAAGAGAACTAAACCATAGATAAGAAGATCCAAGACATCCTCAAAATCCTGAAACTCCATATCATCCCAAAATAGTTGAGCCTGGTCTATCAGAAATTTGGCTAGAAAACCCTCGACTCTGCTTTGAGTTTCCCAATTGGATACCACGTCGGCCCCTTTCAAATGCAAAGTTGAGGCAATGACTTCTGGCTTAGGAACTTCTTCTATACCTGTGAAGGGTACCTGTTCAAGAATGGATATGCCCAATAGATGAGAGAATTCTTCCAAGGTGGGTACCAACTGATAATCTGGAAAGGTGAAGCAGTGATGCTTGGGATCGAAGAACTGAAAAATTACGCTCATCATCTGTTCATCAGGGTTTGAAGTAACCATGTTGAGAAGTTGACCGTGTCTCTTAATGAACATAGAAGTTTCAGAAATTCTTGATACTAGCTCTTTGAGTTGGGAAGGTATCTCCACAAAGCTGATTCGGATAGTATTTCTATGCACGGAAGCCATGATTTGTAAAACAAAACAAAGATAAATTTCCTTGGTCTTTAAAATGGTTAGTGTAATGAAGCATGAATGCCATGTTATGATGCATGATGTCATGATAAACCACGGGTATAGCAAACTCAAGTATTGCAAACACAGTCAAATCACACAAAGCCCTTAGGTTTAAGGCTTGCATGAGGTCAAAGGTAATACCCTCTTAAAGTTAAGTTGGTTCAACCTGTCCTAGAAAAGTAACCAGGTTCTAGAGGATCTCAATATTACTGACCATCCTCTATCGGTCATGGTTTCAGCTCACGCAATCTTTTCTTGCCTCCGAAATATTCCGAGAGTATGATCTCAATGAGTGTAGCATCGAGTATCAACCAGTTCTCAGCTCTACACCGAGGCCAGCTATCTCACTACTTTCTAATGGCCAAGTTGGGCGATTAAAGGTTCTAAGGTCAGTTGATGCTTAACGACACCATGCAGCGGCCCTGTATTCTCCTCGTTTCTCCACAAGGGATACTGGTACCAACCAAAGTGCCACACCAATGTAGCTACTGCTTCAACCGTATTGGTCTACCCAGTACAGTTCCCTCAGTCTATTGCTACTTACCTAAAAGGTATTCCCCAGATCTAGGTGTAGGATCTATAGTAACCCCAAACAAAACCCTCAAAAATAAAGCAAACAACTCAATCAAGAGAAGCAATTAAAATGACCTAGATCCTAAGGTATACCCCACTTATTTATTCCCCAGCAGAGTCGCCAGTTCTGTAATACGGTGGCAGAACCGACTGTTTTTACTGGTTTGCATTTTGCGTTTTTATGTTTGCAAAATGTCGCGGTAAGCAAGAGTCGCCACCGACTTTTATTTCATCCAATAGGAAAGGAAAAAAGTACAGAAAAAAAAATCCTTTTTCGAGATATTCCGAGTATAGAGGGTAGATTATAGAAAGGGAAGGTGTTAGCACCCTTTCTATCCATGGTTTTCCATGGGCTCTTAGGTACTTGCTCATTTTTAAATTGCTTGTGTTTGTGCGCTTTGTTTTGAAAAATGTTTTACTTCGTGATAACCCTTGTATCAGTCCTCAAGAGTGTGACGAAGTTGTTTTGAAAATTTGTTTAAAAAGTGTAAGTGTGAAAAGTTTTGATTTGAGCAAGTACCTACTAGCATCTACTTACTAAAAAAAGATCGTTTCTATTCTTGTTTCCTTTAGACAGCGCTATCCTACTATTGAGAAATAGGTAGCACCGTCGTTGGAGTTTGTAAGGGTCAATTTGAAAGGGACGTACGGTCACTAAAGCAATATTAAAACACCTTAGTAGTAACCCTAGAGTCTTAAGATCTTTTCGAGGCAACATTTCTGAGGCAACATTTCCGAGGCAACATTTCTAAGGCAACATTCGAATGGGACATTAGATCTTTTTAGACAGGAGGGAAACCACTAAGACACCCTATGCTTAATGATCGTTTACCGAAGGCAACCGAAGCGAGAGTATATCCTAAGAGTGATATGTGCGAGTGATTTGTTTTTAGTTTATTATCTTTGCTCATTAGGGTTTTCTAACCATATTAATTTTGTCATGCATTCTTGCAATACAATACTATTAGCATACATCTAGACAATTAAGTATTTGCGGGAATTAAAAATGAGAGAAAATAAACCTACGCTATTACAAGGCTTCGGGGAGGGGGATTAATTACATAGCCAAAAAACCCGGGGATTTAACAGCAAATAAAAACCCTAAATTAACTATTACAAACCATGAACAGTTACAAAAATATTGGCAAAATAATTATTAAGTGCGCGGTGAATTAAATGCGAGGCGATTAGGGTTTTGATCCTTCGACTAATCCTATTTGCGATTGATTAAAAAAAAGATGTTTTCATCATATTTTGTTATTTGAGAAAATAGTGAATAATTGAATTAAAAGAATATCCTAAGTTCTAATTAATTTTAATTTTTGAAAATAAATTAATTAAGTTAACCTATTTTGTGTTTTTGTTTGAAAAAAGAAAATAATTAAATCAAGAACTTAAACCTAATTTTCTAATTGATTTTAATTATAAAAACAAGTTAAAATTTCCCTAAATTAAATTAAATTTGATAATAAAAACTAATTTAAATTTTGGTGAATTTCTTGATTTTGTGATTTTTGTAAAAAAAAAAGTGATTAATGGTGTTAATTAAAATAATTAAAGAAATATTAAAAGAAATAAAAGAATAAGAAAAAGAAGAAATGGGCCTGATATCATTAGCAATTCTGGGGGTGCAAATCTGATTTTCTTGGCCCAAAACTCCAAAGCCTGTATTGACCATGCTGGATTAGGTGCGTGTGTTGACCTGAGGAGCATGGTAGGCCTCTTGCTACCTGGTCGTTGGATCTGAGGGCATATTGGATCACAGGATGGATGTTTAGGTTGTATGGTAGACTTCATGATGAGCAACGCGCTGGATCACTTATCTGAAAATAACACAAATGAAAACACTGGGACCTGGGGATCGAACCCAGGTCCTTATGCTCACTTCCACTAATCCCATGCCAACTGTGCTACACATTCTATTTGTTCATATAATAGAAACAAAATAATATAATCAAATCAAATAATATATTTAGAAAATGCGCAAAAATTCAAACGGGCCAACCATGGACTGCCACGCCTCATCTTCTTCCCTGGATTGTCGTCTTAGAAAACAAAACTTTTACCTACAGACGTTCTTTGTAGGTACAAACTTGTTCATCTCAACAATGGCACACGAGCAAGATAAATGAAAAGTGATGGTACCAATCAACTCGTCTCATCCTCACGAGCATCATGGTACCAGATTCAAGGCCATATTTTGCCTGTACAAAAAACCCTAAACAAGAACACAAAACCCTAACCATGGAAATATTACGTACAGTGTGATCGGTGGATCTGGAACTGACTGTTTAACGCTGGTTCGCAAAATGTCGCGGAAGCAAGAGTCGCCACCGTCTTTTATTTTCTCCAAATGGAAAGGACAAAAGCACAGAAAAATTCCTTATAGAGATTGCTCTCGGTTCGGGAGGTAGATTATAGAAAGGGAAGGTGTTAGCACCCTTTCTATCCATGGTTATCCATGGGATCTTAGATACTTTCTCATTTGTGTTTTCAAAAGGTTTGTTTGCTTTTCAATTGTGGGTTTTAAAAAAAGTTTCTTTGAAAATTTCAGTTCGACTCTTGTATCAGTCCTCAAGAGTGTTTGAAAAGTTGCTTTCGAAAGCTTTTTGAAAAGGTGTCGGTATGAAAAGTATTTTTGATTTGTTTTGAAATTAGAGCAAGTATCTAGAGTCGTCTACCTACCCTAAGGAATTCGTCTGTGTAAATGTCCTTAAAGTAGTGCCATCCCACCATTGAGAGGTAGGTAGCACCACCGTTGGAGGTGTTCGGGTCAATTCGAGGGTTCGGGACATGGTGATCACCGGAGCAATAGGAAGACACCTTAGAAGCTACCCTCATGCCAGGTTCCTGGACATGAGGACTTACTAAAACGTCCTCTACTCGACGATCACCTTTCGAGGGGCAAGGCAACAGTGAGGCGTACCCTAGGGGTGGTGTGTGATTTGTGTGTCATGTTCATTTGCATTTATCTTGTTCATGTCATGGGTGATCTACGTGTTGCTTTTATTTTGACATTCATTCTTTCATGCAATAGTTAACAGTTTAAAAGATGCGAGAATTAAAATTCCTACGCTATTACAAAGGCGCGGGTCCACATCGCCAAATTAATCCAGGACCCGATTTGAATAAAAATAAAGTGCGAGAAATAAAAAACCCTAATTGATCTATTACATAGCTTTGGGAGAATTACATGAATATTTAAAAAAAGAAAATAAAAATGCGAAGAGAATTAAAATCGGGAATGCGAGGGCGTTGGACCCTTTTAAGGAAATTAAATTACAATTATGAAATTAATTAAATTAAATGAGAAAGGAAATTATTTTTTGAGTTTTTGTATTTATGGATTTTTATGAGAATTAAATTGAATTAAAACCTAGTTCTAACTATTTTTAATTTATATAAAAAAAATGTTAAAGTTGAACCTAAAATTAACTTAATTATTTACATGGCCGTTTATTGAAAAAAATAATAATTAATAATTAATATGGTGAAAAAGAAAAAAAAGAATAAAAGGAATTAAAACCCTAATTCTACATTTCTTAATTTATTACAAAAAATATTAAAGTTTAAACCTAGAACTAACTAAATTAATTAATACAATTTATTTACAAAATAACATTAAATAAAATATATTTTAATTTTTATGACTTTCTGATTTTTTGTTATTTTTTATATTATGAAAATATTAATTTGATGAATTAAATTTAAATTAAAATTAAACAAATAAAAATAAAATAAGGAAAAAGAAAAGAAATGCAAACCCTTGGGGGGTGTTGACCCCAGTTTGGAGGTTTTGTCCCAGCAATTAGGCCCAATAGACCCTTGGCCTTGTTGACTTTTCATGCTGGCGTGTGGCCTGGTTGACTTATGCACATGGTACTCTTCAGATCAGGGCCCTTGGTTGGATCTTAGTGGGCGCGTGGCACGTCAGATTATGGGGACACATGATGGTCATTAAGAGGCACGCTGCATAGAATCACATGGAAACAAAATATATCAAGAAAGTGAGGGGACCTGGGAATCGAACCCAGGTCCCAGAGTTTACCAAATGCCTTGTCTACCAACTGTGCCAACTGCGCGTTTTGTATATAATATAAACAATAATGAATATAAGGTAAAACGAACGATTAGTGGGTATTTCGCGCGAAATTCAAATGCACCACTTGTTGGCTTACACATCACCTTCTTCTCCAATTGTTTGCTGTGCCTGAAAAAAAAAACTGAATAGCGGGGGTTTTAAACCCCCACTAAGTGATAGGCATAAAAATAACGAATAGGCCCTGGTTGCTCATAAATTGAGCGCGACATGTGTGTTCAATTCGCATGAAGCTTCTGAATCCAACAGTCCTGGTCTTAGGGTCTAATTTTTCTGGACAAGAGAAACCCCAAATTTGAAGTCATGAAACCCTAGCAAGCTTCAATGGTAACTTCATGTATAACGCACGAAAACTCAATTAGATTACATGATTAGCTTTAGAATGGTTAGATTAGTCTAAATCAACAGAAAGAATGCAATGAAAATGCTTATAAATTAAAACACGAATATGCACAAAATTTGAAACAGGACCACTTGATTCTACCGTTTCTTGATGCTAGAGGTTATGATTTTGATTCAGGAAGCTCTCTTGATATCTCAGGAAGGTGATGGAATGGTCCTCTTCCCTTGAAACGCTTTGGAATGGTGTTTTCAGTTTTGAAAAATTTCACAAAAAGTGCAAAGTTCTTGTTCAGCTTTGGGCGCAGCTTCAAGGTCTTGTGCACTAGGTTTAGCTTCTGACTTATGTATGGAATGAATTAGGGTTGAAAAATATGTCCAAAACCTTTTGCATTGATGGAAGAAATATTTGATTTTCCATGCATATTTTTCCAAATCTTTTCATGTGATTTTGATTCCAATCATGGCCAATCTTTCCAATTTTGGTATGCACGAAATCTTGAGTATCCAATGAGTGATTACACTGCATAAAAAGATTCAAATGCATTGGTTTAGTATTTTTTCCATATTTTATTTAATTAAATGAATTAATTGTGATTAAAAATTCAAATAAATAATAAAAATGATGAAATAAATCCCCTTTTGGCCAAATGGTCGTGCATATGCTTTGGATGATGAATCTTGGAAGAAAATGTGGCCCATTAGCAATTTTAAGGCATTTGAAGCAAAGTTGACTTTTCAAAATTCCCAAATATTTCCCAACTTCCACAAGGCATATCTTGCTCAATATTTAAGCTTTGATCATGTTCTTGGACATTTTGGAAAGGTCTTGAAGTCCGCTAACCAATGCCTTTGGTCCCATGTCATTTTCATTTACCAATCTCAAGTTATGGCCTTTGACTTAAAGTCCCTTTTTGTTGACTTTTGAAAATGACCTATAATGTTGAAATTGATAACTTTTTGTGAGAGCATTTCTTGGACTTGAAGTGTGAAGAGGAGTTGTAGGAAATGTCTTTCTCTTAAAAATGAGCTTTGGATGGAATTTTTCTGATAATCCATGTGGAAGTTATGCCTTGGTCAAGTTACAGTTGACTTTTTCAACTGTCCAAATATGGAAACTTTTGCATCTTGAGACTTTTTGAGCCATGCTTTGAGAATCATGATCAAGAATTGATCAAATGATGTTTGTGGCTTCAAAATGAGATTTTGACCAAAAATTTGAACTTTTGACTGTCAAATGACCATTTTGCCCCTGCAGTTGACTGTAGGGCAATTAGGGTTTTTGACTGTGCAATTTTGTGCTGTAAGTCTTGAAACTTGGTATGAGGATACTTGACCATGTTTATAGGCATGTGGGACTTGTTTAGACCCTTGGAAACTTCAATTTCTTTTCCAGAACCAAAACCCTAGTTTTTGACTGTTAGGAGGCCCTTGAACTGTGCAACCCTTGAGGGATTTTGAAGCATGCTCTTTGCAATTCTTGAAGAATATGGGAGGGCAAATTTTGGGGTACAACAGTTGCCCCTATTCAATCTTCTTAGACCTGAGGATGCAGATTGACTGACGTGCCTTTCGTAATCCGAAGGTGGAAGATGATTGAACACTAGAGTGCCCAGAAATTTGCGCTCACATAGTAGTGTGATGTGGGGAATGGGCTTACAGATGCCATTTGGAGATTGATGAGTAGGATGATGGGCTTATAGATGCCATGCTGAGAGGTGATCGCGTAAGAGATTCCTTAGCGAGAGCTTGCGTACCTGAAAAAGAAAATGATTACTTGGCCTGTTACAGGAGCTGGTCTTCAAACTCTTATGCAGATGCGTCCTGACTGGTTACAGGAGTTGAATCTGGAGCTTCAAAAAGGTGATGAATGAACCAGGGATGGTTACTACCTCAACAGGAACGGTGAGAGAACCTTGGATGATTATTACCTCAACAGGAACGCTGAGAGAATCTGGGGCGATTACTACCTCAACAGTAACGCTGAGAGAATCTTGGGCGACTTCAACCTCAACAGTAACGCTGAGAGAATCTTGGATATCTTCTACTGAGTCTTCATCAGGAAAATCTTTTAGGGGTCGATTTAACTGGACTAGAGAAGGCCTTTGACTGGATAAGAAATAGAAAAATCTTAGGGTCGATTTAACTGAACCGGACAAGGTCTTGAAATCTTCAACTGGATAAGAAACAGGGAGATCTTAGGGTCGATCTGACTGAACCAGAGAAGGCCTTTGACTGGATAAGAAACAGAAAAATCTTAGGGTCGATTTAACTGAACCGGTCTAGGTCTTGAAATCTTCAACTGGATAAGAAACAGGGAGATCTTAGGGGCGATCTGACTGAACCAGAGAAGGCCTTTGACTGGATAAGAAACAGAAAAATCTTAGGGTCGATTTAACTGAACCGGTCAAGGTCTTGAAATATCTTCAACTGGATAAGAATCAGGGAGATCTTAGGGTCGATCTGACTGAACCAGAGAAGACCTTTGACTGGATAAGAATCAGGAAAATCTTAGGGTCGATTTAACTGAACCAGACTAAAGTCTTGAAATATAGCTGAGAACTTAACTGGATCTTTCCTGAAAGGTAAAGGTCAGTCATATGCAATGCATGATATGGATCACGCAATGATGTTCTCGACATGAATGAGATTTGTAAGATATGATGCATAGATGCATGCTATAATGTATGGAAGTGCGATGTTTATGAATGTGTGCTTTCGTTTTAGGAAAATAAATCCTTGACGGGTGCCGGGAAGTCACTCCTGGGCTAATGTTGAAGAATATATCTTTGCTTCCGTTGGGGATGATAGTTGCAAGAATACCGGTAGGAGAAGATAACTCCGTTGGGGAATAAACTTGGCGAATGGAATATTCTGCGGAGAGAAAAGTACTCTAATGATATTGCTGGGAAACAATACTCTGTGGGGAGAGAGGTACTTTGCTGAAATGTTGATGGTAACTTCGCTGGGGATATCATTGTTGTGTTGGAAGTGTTTAATAGACTTCGCTGGGGATAAGAAGACTTTGTCGATGATCTTTCCGTGGCTTTTGGCTGAGGATAACCCAGTTATATCCTGGTAGGGAAATAACCTTTGAATAAAGCCGGGAGACGCGTTCGTGCTCTGCGAGGATAAGCTTCCAGAATCTACTGGGGATAAGCTTACTGCTTGGGGAGATGAATTCCAACTTTCCTGGGGAACTAGATTGGACTCTCTTGGGGGAAGATTTGAATTGTACCGGGGAAATGACTCCATTGAATGTTTGATATACCGCCGGGGAACAATCTTTAGACCAAGACTGTCGGGGATGCTTGTTAAGAATATTCGTATCTCGTGCTGGGGAATGTTGAGATCTGCGGGGGATACCCAACTTCCTTAAGGCTGATAATAGCTTTGCTTGGGGAGAGCGCACTGACTTGTTGGCTTACTCTCTGGGGATTTAAGATATACTGGTTGTGTTCTTCAGCCGAACTTACCTTGGTACCTTTAGTGGATAGAACAATTAGATCGCTTAGACAACTCTTTATTGCCCCTGTTTCTAATGTTACCTGTAATTAATCCTTTGTTTCGTATGCAGATATTCATGACTTAGCAAATTATTGTCAATGCATATATCACAAATTGAACCTTGGACGTTCTTCGCAAAACAAAACAGAAAAGGAAAAAATAATTGGCAATTTAACTGAAAAGTATATTTGTATTGATTTTTGAATTTGCCTTTAAAGTAGGCGTTTATGTACAAGAGGCTGACGTCCTAGTAAGAGAACGCCGCCGAACAAAAGAATTTATACAATTTGTACAAAGGAAAATAAAACAGTTGTGTGAAATGGATGATCCACTGGATTTCAAATCTGCTATTTCCTTTATATCTCCGAGCGTCTCATCACTTGATGACCTAGTCGAGGATGAAGCTGATTGATTGATGCCGTTAGAACTTGATATTGATACCAGATTCTGGATGCAAGGTGATCCAATGAGACATAGTATTATGCTTTATCCCTAACTTTTGCCTGGACCGCCCTTTCGGGTTTTCAGTCCACCGGGATACCCATTTTTGCCCAAGCCGCCTTTTCAGGTTTTCGAATTGCCGGGTGTACAGATTTTTCATTTCATCCCTTCATTTTGCCCGAACCCTTTTGGTTCGACGGGAAGCCCTAATTTTTGCCTAGGTATGTCAACCTAGCGGGTCTTTTTCATGCGTAGTATCTTTTTACTATGTCTGCATTGGCGGGGTGAGGAAGGTCGTCACCATCCATGGTAGTTAGAATCATGGCTCCTCCTGAGAACACATGTTTAACCACAAATGGCCCTTCGTACGTAGGGGTCCATTTTCCCCTTGGATCACTCTGAGGAAGGATGATTCGCTTGATTACCAGATCCCCAACTTGATATTCTTGTGGTCTGACCTTTTTGTTAAATGCCCTGATCATTCGTTTTTGGTACGTCTGACCGTGACAAATAGCAGCAAGTCTCTTTTCGTCAATAAGGTTTAATTGATCAAGTCGTGTCTGGATCCAATCATCTTCGCTCAGATCTGCATCCTTCATTATCCAGAGAGAGGGTATTTGCACTTCGATCGGTAAGACTGCCTCCATACCGTAGACCAAGGAGAAAGGAGTTGCCCCGGTTGACGTCCTGGCTGAGGTACGGTACCCATGTAGAGCGAACGGTAACATCTCATGCCAATCTTTATAAGTCACTGTCATCTTCAGCACGATTTTCTTAATGTTCTTATTTGCTGCTTCTACAGCCCCATTCATCTTCGGTCTGTAAGGAGAAGAGTTGTGGTGCTGTATCTTAAACTGCTCGCAGAGCACAGTGATCATCTTGTTATTAAGATTGGTACCGTTATCTGTAATGATTCTTTCTGGGACGTCGTATCGACAGATCAGATTGTGCCGAATGAACCGTGCCACAACAGTCTTGGTTACCGTAGCGTAGGAAGCTGCTTCAACCCACTTCGTGAAGTAATCAATTGCCACCAAGATGAAGCGATGCCCATTGGATGCCGTAGGTTTAATCTCACCGATCATATCTATACCCCACATTGCAAACGGCCAAGGTGCAGTCAGAACATTTAGAGGAACTGGAGGAACGTGCACCTTTTCTGCATAAATCTAGCATTTATGACATGTCCGAGAGTGTTGGTAGCAGTCAGCTTCCATGGTGGACCAGAAATACCCTTCCCGAAGGATTTTCTTTGCCATAGTGTGTCCACTGGAATTTGTTCTGAAGGTCCCTTCATGTAGCTCTTCCATGATCCTTTCTGCTTCTATCTTGTCCACACAACGCAGTAAGGTCGAATCATGGTTTCGCTTATACAGAATGCCGTTGCTAAGGAAGAACTTCGCTGCGAACCTTCTCAGAAATTTCTTATCGTTGACAGATGCACCTTCAGGGTATTCCTGAGCTTCCAAATATCTTTTCACCTCATGGTACCAAGGCTTCTCAGTCACCAATTCAGTCTCAAGATCACAACAGTATGCCGGTTCGTCCAGTTTCCAGATGATGATCCGGGGAGCCTCATTGTCCCATTTGACTTTGAACATGGAAGACATCGTAGCTAACGCGTCCGCCAGCTGATTCTCCTCTCTTGGGAAATGTTCAAAGGTTATCTCTGTGAAGTGGGGGATCAAGGTCAACACACATTCTCTATAAGGAATAAGATTCGGATGTTTCGTATCCCACTCTCCTTTGATCTGATGGATCACGAGAGCGGAATCTCCGAAGACACTCAGAAACTTGATCCTTAAGTCGATCGCAGCTTGAAGACCCATGATGCACGCCTCATACTCCGCCATGTTGTTGGTACAGTTGAAACATAGTCGGGCAGTGAGTGGAGTATGAGTGCCTTGGGGGGATATAATTACAGTGCTGATACCGTTACCCAAAGCATTGGAGGCTCCGTCAAAGTGCATAGACCATCGGGATCCTTCCTCAGGTCCTTCATCTGGTCCAGGTACTTCACAATCAGTCACAATCATGATGCTCTCGTCTG
Organism: Vicia faba; assembly: GCA_948472305.1. Classification (NCBI taxonomy): domain Eukaryota; kingdom Viridiplantae; phylum Streptophyta; class Magnoliopsida; order Fabales; family Fabaceae; genus Vicia; species Vicia faba. Next base: position 1,065,363,339 of record OX451740.1, on the reverse strand, counting down.
GAAACTCGAAGTTCATTGACTGATAGTCGTCTACTGCCTGATGTGCCAAGTGGTCTGCCAATACACTTCCCTTGATGGCTTTCTGAGTCGTATATTGAATGTCGTATTTCGTCAAGATCATTTGCCATCTTGCTATTCTCCCAGACAGAGCAGGCTTTTCAAATATGTATTTTATAGGATCCATCTTTGAGATCAACAAGGTAGTGTGAGTCAGCATATACTGTCTCAGCCGGCGAGCAGCCCATACCAAAGCGCAGCAAGTTTTCTCAAGCAGTGAGTATCGGGTCTCACAGTCGGTAAACTTTTTGCTAAGGTAATAAATGGCATGCTCTTTTCGGCCAGACTCGTCATGCTGCCCCAGCACACACCCCATTGAGTTGTCAAGTACTGTTAGGTATAGTATCAGAGGTCTCCCTTCAACCGGTGGCATAAGGATGGGTGGTTCTTGGAGATACTCTTTGATTTTGTCAAAAGCAGCCTGACATTCATCATTCCAACATACTACCTGATCTTTCTTCAGCAGCTTGAAGATTGGTTCACAGGTGGCAGTCAGGTGTGAGATGAACCGAGCAATGTAATTCAGGCGTCCTAGAAAGCCTCTGACCTCTTTATTTGTCTTAGGAATTGGCATCTCTTGAATAGCTTTGACCTTGGCAGGGTCCACTTGAATGCCCTTATCACTTACAACGAAGCCTAGCAACTTTCCAGATCTTACTCCGAAGGTGCACTTATTCGGGTTCAACCTTAGCTTGTACAGTTTCAGACAGTCAAACAATTTCTGCAGATGATCTAGGTGTTCTTCCTCAGCCTGGGACCTTGCGATCATGTCGTCAACATACACTTCTATCTCATGATGGATCATGTCATGAAATAAAGCAACCATGGCACGTTGGTAGGTTGCCCCAACATTTTTCAGTCCAAAAGGCATGACCTTGTAGCAGAAGGTGCCCCACTGAGTAACAAAGGTAGTTTTCTCCATGTCCTCAGGTGCCATTTTAATCTGGTTGTAACCTGAAAAACCATCCATGAAAGAGAACACCTTATGCTGAGCAGTATTGTCAACCAGGACATCAATGTGAGGTAGTGGGAAGTCATCCTTGGGGCTGGCCCTGTTCAGATCCCTGTAATAGACACACATTCTGACCTTTCCATCCTTTTTAGGTACCGGCACCACATTAGCGACCCACTGAGGGTAAGAAGTCACTGCAAGAAAACCGGCGTCAAACTGTTTCATAACCTCGGCTTTGATCTTCTCAGACATCTCTGGACGCATACGGCGGACCTTCTGCTTGACCGGAGGGCAGTCTTCCTTGGTAGGCAAGTGATGGACCACAATGTCGGTATCCAACCCGGGCATGTCTTCGTAGGACCAGGCAAAGATCTCCATATAGTCATGTAGCATCTGAGTCAACCGTTGCTTCACGCTGAGCTCTAGGTTGGCACCAATCTTTACCTCCTTTTTGTCCGTCTCAGTACCCAGATTTATTGTTTCCACCGGCTCTTCGTGTGGTTGAATTGCCCTCTCTTCCTGGAGTAACAGTCTTGCAAGCTCGCCAGGCACTTCGCAATCATCTTCACCTTCATCTTAGGCTAAGTTGATCGGATTTTCGAAGTCATAACTGGCAGTAGCAGAGTCGTTACCAATGAGATCCAGAGTGGATTGAAACCTGTATGAGTGAGTGTGTGTAAATACAGCTGTTTTGCAATATATATAGAACGGAAAGAAAGAAAAGGAGCATAAGATTTGAAATGTGAGAAAACGTCCAAGATCTTTATTCATGATATATGAAATGACAATCAATATGCCCTCACAAATGAAACCACGGTGCCCCAGGTAAGACACCGGGCCATAGAGTTCAATTTATTGTTTATTACAAATAACAAAACAAAGGAGTTTATTACTGCGTAATAAAAGTAACAGGAGTATGATCTTTGGCAATCCAATTGGTCAATCCGCCACCAGTTGTCGGGTAGATCCAGCTATTGAACTCTGACTCTCCCACTTCATCTTCATCTCCCACAGCATTCACTCTTGGGTTGGTAATGAGCACAGGAGATCTTCTGGTCTTCGCCTTGCGCATAGCCTTCTGACCCTCTGCAGTAAAACCCAGTCCAAACTTGTCAGTTTTTTGTGTAAAGTTAGGGAGCCTGCCCCAGTTAGCACATTCACCTTTCTTGATCACAGCCCGGGCATCCTTCAAGGAAGCCATCTTCAAAGGAACATCCTCTTCGACCACTGTTTCCGCTGCTGCCAAAGTTGGAGGTACCTCTTCGAAATGCTGAAAGGGGGTTTCAATAAACTCCCCGTCCATTTCAATATACCTGAAGGAATTCAAATGGCTCACCATATACTCCTCCTCTCCCTGCACGGTGACAATCTTCCCTCTGACGGGATACTTGAGCTTCTGGTGCAAGGTAGAGGTCACTGCCCCAGCTTTGTGGATCCAAGGTCGACCCAGTAGACAAGAATACGATGGACGGATATCCATCACATAGAAAGTAGAGTCAAATACTTGAGAACCCACCCGGATAGGAATGTCTACCTCTCCATGAACCATCCTCTTAGAACCGTCAAAGGCTCTGACGATGATATTGCTAGGTTTCAGCTCCAGGCCTTCACAATCCAAACGGTCTAAGGCCTTCTTGGGTAGCACATTCAGGGAGGAGCTAGTGTCTACCAACACGTGCGTAAGAGTAGTGCCCCTGCATTCAATAGAGACATGCAGGGCATCATTGTGGTCCTTTCCCTTAGCAGTAAGGTCAGCATCCGAGAAACCCAAACCGTTGTCCGCTGTCAGATTTGCTACGCAATCAGTAAACTGGACAGCAGATGTCTCCTGTGGCACATGGGCCGTCTTGAGGAATGAAATCAGGGCCTTAGCATGGGCCTCTGAGCACAGTAGTAAGGAGAGCATGGAGATCTTGGAAGGGGTATGCCCCAACTGCTCGACAACATTAAAGTCACTCTTCTTGATTATTTTCAAAATTTCCTCCATCTCTTGTTGGGAGGCCTCAGCATTCACAGATTTTGGCGCCTCCATCCGGGCAGGCTCATCTTCAATCCCTTTGCCCCGAGCATTGGATGACTCGGCAGCAGGGGAAACAACTTGATCAGAACGGGAACAGGTACACTTGCAGGTGTTATAGTGAGGGGTCTTCGAATAGCTGGTGGTGCAATGTCAGGCGAGAAGAGCCTGCCACTGCGGGTAACCTTAGCTGGACCAGTGATATTGCTGATGCTGGTGCCAATGTTGAACTCTTGCTTGATTCCATGGACATACACGTCTGCCCCATAGTGCCATGGAACAGCCTTATCAGATTCGTAGGGGAGAGGCCCCGGAACAGTAATAACAACGGGTGCGACAGTCATGATTTGAACCGGCTTCCTTGGGAGAGCCTTGATCGGATTATTAAAGATTGTAACAACAGAAACTTCTTCTACCGGAACTAACTGAACAGCAGACTTCTTGAACAGAATCTCTTTGTTGTCCATCAGGCTTTGGATGCCCAACTTCAGCAAAGGACAACCAGAAAGGGACACAGCACAGAAAAGGCAACCCTCACTACAACCCGGAAATAAACCGGCCGGCAGTAGATTCCTCTTAACAGTCATTAAGGGAGTAGCCAGATCATCCACAGAAACGGCGTATACATCTTCATCAACAGCATTTACTCCATGCTGGGGCATAGGAGCAGTCACCATATTTGGCCTCTCAGGCGCTTCAAACTGTATCTCTTTTGCGTCAATAAGGTCTTGCACCTTATTCCTTAAGGCCCAACAATCATCAGTGGAATGCCCTGGGCTATCGGAGTGATAAGCACAGCGGGCATTTGGATTGTATTTGGGAGAAGCAGTATTCACAACTTTCGGGGCCTCCCTGACAGTCACTAGGTTGGTGGACAGCAACTGCGGCAAGATTTGCGATAGGGTCATACTCAAACGGGTAAACTCTCTCCTGGGTCTTTCAGCCCTTTGAGGATTGGTTTGCCGAGGTGCGGCAGCAGGCTTTGCAATCATCACCGCGTTGACAGATTGGCGGCGCTCGGGTTTCTCTTGTCTTCTAGACCCATATACGGCACTGGCCTCCTTCTTAAAGGGCTTCTTCTCAGAACTTGCAGATGCACCCTTCTGAATTTTACCGGACTTCATCCCAGCCTCTATTCTCTCTCCAGTCAGAATAAGATCAGTAAACCCTGCAGACGAGTTACCGATAAGATGATTGAAAAATGGCCCAGATAGGGTCCCCAAGAACATGTCTACCAACTCCCGGTCAGTTAACGGAGGATGCACCCTGCCAGCCAGGTCCCTCCATTTTTGTGCATACTCTTTAAAACCTTCGCTTGACCCTAGCGACATGCCCTGGAGTTGGGTACGTGTAGGGGCAAGGTCGTCATTATATTGATACTGCTTGTAGAAAGCAGTAGCCAACTCCTCCCAGTTACGAACTTTGGTCCCATCCAGCTGATAGAACCATTCGAGATGAGTCCCTGAAAGACTCTCCTGGAAGAAGTGGATCCACAAATTCTTGTCCACTGAGTACGGTTGAATCTTCCGCACATAAGACCTGAGGTGTAGCTTGGGACAAGACGCCCCGTCATATTTGGTGAAGGATGGTGCCTTAAACTTGTGAGGAATAATCACACCAGTAGATAAGCCCAAGTCTCCGAAATCCAGCCCAGGCACTTGTTGGATCTCCATAGCATTCAGTCTGTCCTCCAACTGCTTGTACCGGTCTTCAGCCGGAGGATATTGTTCCTCATTGAAGTCAGTCTCGTTGTCAGAGACTACCAGACTAGGACCTTTTCCCCCTTGGGGACTGCTCTTTCCTATAGAAGAACCAGCCTCTTCATTCTACAGAGTGTTGCCAAACCTTCGGCCCGAGTTGAAAAGAACAGTTCTCTTCTTCTTCTTCTTCTCCTTCTTCAGGAGCAAAGCCTTCAGCTCTTCTTGGCCTTGAGCCAAACCCATAATCAGTTCTTGAAATTGCACGTTCTGCACCTGAAGAGCCTTGATAGACATCTCGGTTGATGATGAGTCAGGGTTCATGATGCTGAAATAAACAGCGAAGAACAGTAAGCAACCTGAAAAGAAGAAGATCTGCTATGCACATGATGAATGGAATGCGTATGATTTAAGTTTTCAAAGACAATCGGGAATCAACTTTGTAAACAAAAAGGAACACACTTCATTAGATTCAACTTTGAAACTTAAATTGTTCAACAGATTGCCCTTGGGCGTTACATAACAGGGAAATACTGAAAAGGGAAATAAAACTGTAAAAGAACATCCAGAGCTCCTTATTGATCCCATGGCCTCCTCTTCTCAGTACGGATGTAGTCATTCAGAGCTCGCTCATTCTCCAACTGCTTTGTCAGCTTCTGGATCTTCAATTCCTGCTCATTGAACTTTTCTCGATAAGAATCCCGTTCTTCTCGCAGTTGCGACCATGATCTCTTTAATGTCTCATAATCAGTAGGTATCTGAGGAGGGAGGACAGTTGGAGGAGCCCCATCTTTGTCAGGATACTCAAGAATGAGGGGTCTGACAGCTTCGTACGGCATACCTAACTTCTGAGCACGGATGCGAACCCATTTGTAGTAGGCTTCCATAGGTAGAGAAGTCTTTGGCCCCAACTCTTGTGGGTCAGCTTTATGAACTTTGTCCCAAGCCTTGATGAACCTACGACGCAGCTCGTCACTATCCACCTGAAACTCAAAACTGATGTGAGGCACCAACATCTCATGGGGTCCTGCTCTTCTGGCCCTTCCAAACTGACGGAGCGCTAGACATGGATTGTAAGAGATCCCTCCTTGGGTACCAATCAAAGGAACATTAGGGTATTCCCCGCAATGATCAATAATGCTATCTCATCCAAACCTCTGAAAGTCCAAATGATGTCTTTATCAGTGAGAGCCATTAACCTATGAGCCCAACCTCTTCCTTCTTGGTTCTTCAGCACGAACTTAGGGAGGTGCGAAATAAACCACCTCACCAACAAAGGGATACAACACCATAGGGTTCCTCGTCTTCGGGCAGTACGAGCATGAAGTTGTTGCAGGATATCACCCAAGAGAGTGGGCACAGGATTCTGAGACATAAAGATCCTTATAGCAGTGACATTGATGAAGTTGTCAGGATTGGGAAACAAGACTAACCCATAGATTAAGAGAGCCAAGATGTCTTCATATGCCCTAAAGTCCAAGTCATTCCAGAAACTGTTAGCTTTACCAACCAGAAACTTGGCCAAGAAACCCTTAACTCTGCTTCTAGTCACCCAATTGTCCATTACTTCTTGATGTGTCAAAGGAAGAGCTGCAGCAACCTCCTCAAGCCTGAGGGTCTTTTCCCAACCAGTGTAAGGAGTCTGATCCAAGATGGGGATGCCAAGCAAATCAGAGAACTCTTCCAGGGTAGGGACCAGCTGGAAGTCTTGAAAGGTGAAGCACTGGTACAGAGGGTCATAGAACTGAGTCAGGACACTCATCAACTGTTGATCCCGCTTCGCAGTGACTAAACTGAGAAGAGAACCATGCCTCTGGATGAAGGATGTGGTATTTGGAATTCTGCTAACCAACTCTTCAAGCAACTCAGGTGGGTGAACAAAGTTGAACCGGATAGTATTCCTTCGCACAGGCATCATAATGTCCTACAAAACAGAGCAAAGGTGAAACCCTCTTGTCTTTGAAATGGTCAGTCCTTATGCAGGATGCATGCAATGCTCATGATGTTATGATGTTATGATAAAGCACACCACAAATATTTACAAAGGCACACATGTAAGGCACACAAGTCACACAAGGCAAGCTCTTAAAGTTTAGGCCAGTGTGAGGTCTAGGTATTACCCTCTTTTAGTTTATTGGTTCATACCTGTCCTATCCAAGTAACCGGGTTCTTAGAGGATCCCAATTTCATTGACTACCCTCAATCGATCATAACTCCAGCATCGCAATCTTTTCTTGCAGCCAGAACCATCACGAGAGTTTAGCCTCAATGGGCGTAGCATACTGCTACTGTTCTAATGGCCAAGTTGTGTCATTTAAGGTTCTAAGGTCTGTTGGTGCTTAATGACTCCTCAGAAGACCCATATTCTCCTCGTTGCAACACAAGGGATATCAGTACAGACCAAGGTGCCACACCAACGTAGCCATTGCTTCACCCGTGTCGGTCTACGCCGGACAGGTCTCTCACAGCTTATGCTACCTAAAAGGGTATTCCCCAGATTCGGGTTAGGATCTATGAAACTCCGATGCAATGCCCATAAATATAAAGCAATCAAGACATACAATTGAAAACATAAGAGTGGTCTAATCCTAAGGTACACCTCACTTATAAATTTCCCCAGCAGAGTCGCCAGTTCTGTGATCGGTGGATCTGGAACTGACTGTTTAACGCTGGTTCGCGAAATGTCGCGGAAGCAAGAGTCGCCACCGTCTTTTATTTTCTCCAAATGGAAAGGACAAAAGCACAGAAAAATTCCTTATAGAGATTGCTCTCGGTTCGGGAGGTAGATTATAGAAAGGGAAGGTGTTAGCACCCTTTCTATCCATGGTTATCCATGGGCTCTTAGATACTTGCTCATTTGTGTTTTCAAAAGGTTTGTTTGCTTTTCAATTGTGGGTTTTAAAAAAAGTTTCTTTGAAAATTTCAGTTCGACTCTTGTATCAGTCCTCAAGAGTGTTTGAAAAGTTGCTTTCGAAAGCTTTTTGAAAAGGTGTCGGTATGAAAAGTATTTTTGATTTGTTTTGAAATTAGAGCAAGTATCTAGAGTCTTCTACCTACCCTAAGGAATTCGTCTGTGTAAATGTCCTTAAAGTAGTGCCATCCCACCATTGAGAGGTAGGTAGCACCACCGTTGGAGGTGTTCGGGTCAATTCGAGGGTTCGGGACATGGTGATCACCGGAGCAATAGGAAGACACCTTAGAAGCTACCCTCATGCCAGGTTCCTGGACATGAGGACTTACTAAAACGTCCTCTACTCGACGATCACCTTTCGAGGGGCAAGGCAACAGTGACGCGTACCCTAGGGGTGGTGTGTGATTTGTGTGTCATGTTCATTTGCATTTATCTTGTTCATGTCATGGGTGATCTACGCGTTGCTTTTATTTTGACATTCATTCTTTCATGCAATAGTTAACAGTTTAAAAGATGCGAGAATTAAAATTCCTACGCTATTACAAAGGCGCGGGTCCACATCGCCAAATTAATCCAGGACCCGATTTGAATAAAAATAAAGTGCGAGAAATAAAAAACCCTAATTGATCTATTACATAGCTTTGGGAGAATTACATGAATATTTAAAAAAAGAAAATAAAAATGCGAAGAGAATTAAAATCGGGAATGCGAGGGCGTTGGACCCTTTTAAGGAAATTAAATTACAATTATGAAATTAATTAAATTAAATGAGAAAGGAAATTATTTTTTGAGTTTTTGTATTTATGGATTTTTATGAGAATTAAATTGAATTAAAACCTAGTTCTAACTATTTTTAATTTATATAAAAAAAATGTTAAAGTTGAACCTAAAATTAACCTAATTATTTACATGGCTGTTTATTGACAAAAATAATAATTAATAATTAATATGGTGAAAAAGAAAAAAAAGAATAAAAGGAATTAAAACCCTAATTCTACATTTCTTAATTTATTACAAAAAATATTAAAGTTTAAACCTAGAACTAACTAAATTAATTAATACAATTTATTTACAAAATAACATTAAATAAAATATATTTTAATTTTTATGACTTTCTGATTTTTTGTTATTTTTTATATTATGAAAATATTAATTTGATGAATTAAATTTAAATTAAAATTAAACAAATAAAAATAAAATAAGGAAAAAGAAAAGAAATGCAAACCTTTGGGGGGTGTTGACCCCAGTTTGGAGGTTTTGTCCCAGCAATTAGGCCCAATAGACCCTTGGCCTTGTTGACTTTTCATGCTGGCGTGTGGCCTGATTGACTTATGCACATGGTACTCTTCAGATCAGGGCCCTTGGTTGGATCTTAGTGGGCGTGTGGCACGTCAGATTATGGGGACACATGATGGTCATTAAGAGGCACGCTGCATAGAATCACATGGAAACAAAATATATCAAGAAAGTGAGGGGACCTGGGAATCGAACCCAGGTCCCAGAGTTTACCAAATTCCTTGTCTACCAACTGTGCCAACTGCGCGTTTTGTATATAATATAAACAATAATGAATATAAGGTAAAATGAACGATTAGTGGGTATTTCGCGCGAAATTCAAATGCACCACTTGTTGGCTTACACATCAACTTCTTCTCTAATTGTTTGTTGTGCCTGAAAAAAACAAACTGAATAGCGGGGGTTTTAAACCCCCACTAAGTGATAGGCATAAAAATAGCGAATAGGCCCTGGTTGCTCATAAATTGAGCGCGACATGTGTGTTCAATTCGCATGAAGCTTCTGAATCCAACAGTCCTGGTCTTAGGGTCTAATTTTTCTGGACAAGAGAAACCCCAAATTTGAAGTCATGAAACCCTAGCAAGCTTCAATGGTAACTTCATGTATAACGCACGAAAACTCAATTAGATTACATGATTAGCTTTAGAATGGTTAGATTAGTCTAAATCAACAGAAAGAATGCAATGAAAATGCTTATAAATTAAAACACGAATATGCACAAAATTTGAAACAGGACCACTTGATTCTACCGTTTCTTGATGTTAGAGGTTATGATTTTGATTCAGGAAGCTCTCTTGATATCTCAGGAAGGTGATGGAATGGTCCTCTTCCCTTGAAACGCTTTGGAATGGTGTTTTCAGTTTTGAAAATTTTCACAAAAAGTGAAAAGTTCTTGTTCAGCTTTGGGCGCAGCTTCAAGGTCTTGTGCACTAGGTTTAGCTTCTGACTTATGTATGGAATGAATTAGGGTTGAAAAATATGTCCAAAACCTTTTGCATTGATGGAAGAAATATTTGATTTTCCATGCATATTTTTTCAAATCTTTTCATGTGATTTTGATTCCAATCATGGCCAATCTTTCCAATTTTGGTATGCACGAAATCTTGAGTATCCAATGAGTGATTACACTGCATAAAAAGATTCAAATGCATTGGTTTAGTATTTTTTCCATATTTTATTTAATTAAATGAATTAATTGTGATTAAAAATTCAAATAAATAATAAAAATGATGAAATAAATCCCCTTTGGGCCAAATGGTCGTGCATATGCTTTGGATGATGAATCTTGGAAGAAAATGTGGCCCATTAGCAATTTTAAGGCATTTGAAGCAAAGTTGACTTTTCAAAATTCCCAAAAATTTCCCAACTTCCACAAGGCATATCTTGCTCAATGTTTAAGCTTTGATCATGTTCTTGGACATTTTGGAAAGGTCTTGTAGTCCTCTAACCAATTCCTTTGGTCCCATGTCATTTTGATTTACCAATATCAATTTATGTCCTTTGACTTAAAGTCCCTTTTTGTTGACTTTTGAAAATGACCTATAATGTTGAAATTGATAACTTTTTGTGAGAGCATTTCTTGGACTTGAAGTGTGAAGAGGAGTTGTAGGAAATGTCTTTCTCTTCAAAATGAGCTTTGGATGGAATTTTTCTGATAATCCATGTGGAATTTATGCCTTGGTCAAGTTACAGTTGACTTTTTCAACTGTCCAAATATGGAAACTTTTGCATCTTGAGACTTTTTGAGCCATGCTTTGAGAATCATGATCAAGAATTGATCAAATGATGTTTGTGGCTTCAAAATGAGATTTTGACCAAAAATTTGAACTTTTGACTGTCAAATGACCATTTTACCCCTGTAGTTGACTGTAGGGCAATTAGGGTTTTTGACTGTGCAATTTTGTGTTGTAAGTCTTGAAACTTGGTATGAGGATACTTGACCATGTTTATAGGCATGTGGGACTTGTTTAGACCCTTGGAAACTTCAATTTCTTTGCCAGAACCCAAACCCTAGTTTTTGACTGTTAGGAGGCCCTTGAACTGTGCAACCCTTGAGGGATTTTGAAGCATGCTCTTTGCAATTCTTGAAGAATATGGGAGGGCAAATTTTGGGGTACAACATACAGGCATAAAAAAATGCAATTAAATGGCATGGTTAGATTGCAAACATGATGATAAACATGAATATAACAATCAAAAGTGCTAAAGATGCGTAAATTAGTGAAATCAGAATCAAGTTTTTAAGCAAACTGTGGTTCCTGTAGGGTGCGGTTTTTGGCGCTTCAAGGCCTGGGAGTGATTGGAATAGCTTCCTGGGATGTCTAGCAAGCGATTGGGATCACTAGGATGGCTTGAGATGGCATGTAGAATGAAATTCGTCTCACACTTTTCTTGGAATTTTTCAGTTTTCTTCTGCACTTCACACGACCTCTAACCTCTTTTTCTTGCCTTGGCTGCGTTATGTATTTGTACTAGAGTGAATTAGGGTTGTAAAAACCACTAGTATCTTTGCAAATTTTGAAGATTTGATTTGGTTTTCATGTTGTATGATATCCTTCCAAATTTGGCCTAATCATGCCATTCTCGTGCCAATTAGCTTTGATATGATTTGATTCTGATATGCCAGCATAATGAGCTTGTGATTCTGTCCAAAAATCCAATCAAAACAAATATTTGCTATTATTTACCAATTATTTGATTTAATTCAATTTTTAATAGATAAAAAATCAAAATAAAATAAATAATGAAGCAAATAACATGTGAGTGAACATTTGGGTCGTGGACCACATTATAATTGATGTACAAGCATAAAAAGTTGGGCCCATTTAGCAAAAAATGCAAATTTGAGCACATTTGACTTTTGGCAATTTTGCAAAAATGGTCAACTTGGCCAAGGCATATCTCTTCCAATTTTAACCCTAGGGAGGTGTTCGTGGAATTTTTAGAAATCTTAGAATGTCCTCTAAGCAACCCTTTTGGTCTCATCTCAATTGAGTCTTCCATGTTCATGTATGAGGCTTTGACCCAAAAGGTATTTTTGTTGACTTTTCAAAAGGACCTATAATGTCAAAATTCATATCTTTTTGTGAGTGCATATTCTGAACTTGGGAGCTGAAGATTAATTGTAGGAAATTACATCCTCTTCAAAATGAGCTTTGTATGGGTCATTTATTATAAAGTATGAGAAAGTTATGCTTGGTCAAAGTTGAGTTGACTTTTCCTGCAAAACCCTAATTTAGCAACTTTTGGGTTTTGATGAATTGTGAGAAATCCTTGAGGAATCATGATCAACCCTTGACCAAATGATGAATAATACTTCAAAATGAGGATGTTAACCAAAAATATTAAAGTTTGACTGTATATGAGCCACAATTGACTTTTGACCTAGTACAGTTGATTTTCAAGCATTTGAGCAATTGACTGAGCAAACTTCTTCTTCAAGGCTTGAAACTTGACATGGATGATCTTGAGAACATATTAGGGCAATGGTGAGCATTTGAGTCCTTTGTGGTTCACACATATGGGTGAAAATAGAAACCCTAACTTGAGGCAGGCTGCCTTTGGAGAGAGTTTGTCTGGTCAACTCTTGAACTTCCTTGAGCAATTTGGGGACCTCACTTGCCATGTGTTTAGAAATATGGGAGGGAAACTTTTGGGACACAACAGGCATAATTTCATGCTGAGATGTTTCAGAATGAAATTGAATCTATCTTCAGAAATGGGTTTTGTAAATACATCGGCCCATTGATGGTATGTGTCAATAAATTTTAAGGAGAGAAATCCTTTCTGAATATAATCCCTAATAAAATGATGTTTTATTTCTATATGCTTAGCCCTAGAATGCAGAATGGGATTTCTGGATAAACAGATAGCAGCAGTATTATCATAGAAAATAGGGATGTTACTCTCAAATATGTTGAAGTCTTCAAGTTGACTTTTCACCCAGAGCATTTGTGTGCTACATCCAGCAGCTGCTATGTATTCAGCTTCTACTGTTGACAACACAATTGTGGACTGTCTCTTCCTGGTCCATGAGATCAGATTGTCTCCTAGAAACTGGCAGCTTCCAGAAGTACTTTTACGCTCTACTCTGTCTCCAGCAAAGTCAGCATCACAGTATCCTACTAAGCTGTATTCATTAGATTTTCTATAAATTAAACTCAGATTAGTAGTACCTTTCAGATACTTGAAAATTCGCTTAACTGTTGTTAAATGAGATTCTCTAGGATCTAATTGGAATCTAGCACATAAACAAACGCTGAATAAAATATCAGGCCTTGAAGCCATCAGATAAAGGAGAGAACCAATCATACCTCTGTATATCTTCTGTTCTAGTATTTTACTTACCTCTTCCTTTTCCAGAATGCACGTGGGATGCATTGGAGTCTTTGAGGGCTTACATTCTGAGAGGTCAAATTTCTTCAAAAGTTCTCTGACGTATTTGCTCTGGTGAATGTAAGTGCCTTCTGGAGTTTGGTTGATCTGAATGCCCAGAAAGAATTTAATTTCCCCCATTAAGCTCATCTCAAACTTTGCCTGCATGCACTTATTAAATTCTCTTCCCAGAGAAGATTTAGTGGATCCAAATATAATGCCATCTACGTAAATCTGACAAACTAAGATGTCATTCTTAAATGTCTTACAGAACACGGTTGTGTCCACTTTCCCTCTGGTGAATTCCTTTTCTAATAGAAAGTTACTTAGCCTTTCATACCAAGCTCTGGGGGCTTGTTTCAGACCATAGAGTTACTTCTTTAGTTTGAAAACATATTTTGGGTATTTGGAATTTTCAAACCATGGGGGTTGGTGCACAAATACCTCTTCATCAATGTAACCATTTAAGAATGAACTTTTAACATCCATCTGATACAGAGTGATGCCATTGTTTACAGCAAAAGAGATTAAAAGTTTGATATATTCTAACCTGACGACTGGAGCAAAGGTTTCTGTATAGTCTATCCCCTCTTGCTGACTATAACCTTGTGCCACCAGTTGTGCCTTGTTTCTGATGATTTCTCCTTGCTCATTTAGTTTGTTTTTGAACACCCACTTTGTTCCAATGACGTTGAATCCTTTTAGTTTGGGAACCAAATCCTATACGTCATTTCTGGTGAACTGGTTTAACTCCTCCTGCATTTCCAAAATCAAGTCATTGTCCATAAGAGCATCATCAATTGTTGTTGGTTCAATCAGAGATACCAATCCCATGAGGGATTCTTCAGAGTTTCTGAATGTAGATCTTGTTCTGATCGGATCATCCTTCTTTCCCAGAATCTTATCTTCTGGGTGAGCTATGCTGCTTCTGGATAAGTTTGTATGGAGTGGATCAACAGAAGGTACTGGAATGCTTGTGACATTTCCTTTTGAAGTTGTTGGAGTGTCTCTGTTGGGAACTTCTGATGTGTTGTCTTCAGCACCTGTGAATTCAACTTCTAAATTGCAAAAGATTCATTCTTCTTTGACTTTTGAGGGTCAAGCTTATCATCAAATCTGACACTAATTGACTCTTCAACAATCCGTGTTTCGGTATTGTATACTTTGTACCCTCTTGAGTATTCAGAGTATCCTAACATAATACACTTTTGTGCTTTAGAGTCAAACTTGTTCAGATGATCTTTAGTATTCAGAATAAAACATGTACATCTAAAAGGATGGAAATAAGAAATGTTGGGCTTTCTGTTCTTCCACAGTTCATATGGAGTCTTTTCCAGAATAGGCCTTATAGAGATTCTATTGTGAATATAACATGTTGTGTTAATTGCTTCTGCCCAGAAGATCTTAGCGATGTTAGTTTCATTGATCATGGTTCTGGCCATTTCTTACAATGTTTTGTTCTTTCGTTCTACAACTCCATTTTGTTGGGGAGTTCTAGGACAAGAGAAATCATGTGAAATGCCTTTTTCGTTAAAAAATGTTTCAAATTTTTTGTTTTCAAACTCTCCACCATGATCACTTCTGACTTTGATAATTCTAATATCATTTTCATTCTGAACTTGGTTACAGAAAGCAACGAACATAGAATGTGACTCGTCCTTGTGTCTTAATAACTTTACCCATGTCCATCTGCTATAGTCATCTACGATCACTAACCCATACTTCTTGCCACTAACAGGCGTAGTTTTCACTGGTCCAAATAAGTCTATGTGCAGAAGTTCTAATGGCCTAGAGGTGGAAACAACATTTTTTAGCTTTAAAAGCGGGTTTTGCAAATTTGCCTTTCTGACATGCTTCACACAGAGCATCTGTGCTGAAATTCAGATTAGGAAGTCCTTTGACCAGATTGAGTTTGTTAATCTGAGATATTCTTCTCATACTAACATGCCCCAATCTTCTGTGCTAGACCCATTGCTCGTTGTTAACAGAAAGAAGGCATTTTACATTCTGACTTTTTTGTTCAGAAAGTTTTATCTTATAAATGTTGTTTTTCCTCTTTCCATTAAACATGATAGTTCCATCTTTCTGAGCTTTGCATGAATTTTGATTAAAGATTATATCATAACCGTTATCACTTAATTGACTTATGGATAATAGGTTATGTATCAATCCGTCAACTAACATCACATTATTAATAGAAGGAAGGTTACCATTACCTATTGTTCCAGAGCCAATGATCTTCCCTCTTTGGTTGCCTCCAAAGCCCATGTAGCCTCCAGGTTTAAGTTCTAGGCTTTAGAACATATGATTTCTTCTTGTCATGTGTCGAGAGCATCCAGAGTCCAGGTACCATGGCTGGTGTTTTAGCATTGCTGCTAAAGATATCTACTACATATATAATTTTGTCCTTAGGTACCCATATCTTTTTGGGTCCTGGTTTGTTAGTTTTACCAAAATTCTGTTTGAATTTTGGTTTGGCAGAATAATCATTGCTAGTGTATTTCAGATCATGTGTGTTCCCATATATGAAGTTTGATTTTAGTGGTGTGTATTTTATTACTAGGTCCATGACTTTATTAGGTGGAGATACCTTACCTTGGTATCCTATTCCTTTTATTCCATTTCTGCTAACTCCATAGATCATTGAAGTCATCTTGCTTCTATCTATGTTTTTAGCCAAAAACTTCTGAAATATGTGATCATATTCTTTTATGATTTTATCAGCACTACTGGGAGCCTCTGAGATTATTTCTTTTTGAGAGTTTTGTAAATCAATTTCTAGTTTTGAAATATTTTCTTTTAGCTCAGAATTTTCTAATCTAAGACTCACAGTTTCTTCAGAGTCAGAGACAAGATCCCTTTTCAAGTTCTTGAATTTGACTTTGATGTGCTGATACCTTTCCAGAATCTCATTCAGGCTTTCTGCTAGTTCAGCTTTAGTGAAATTAACAGTAAAATCAGGAAATACCTCTTATGTGTCTAATTTTAAGTCTGACTGAGATGCTTCGCTATCTTCTGTCACATTATCCATAAGAGTAATGTTGGCTCTTTCATCATCTGATTTCGAGTCTGCGTCAGAAGTATCTGAATCATCCCATGTTGCCATGATACTTTTCTTCTTCTCCTTGAAGAACTTCTTTTAGAGCTTCTCCTTCTAAAGCCTTGGAAAAATCACTTTTGTAGTGCCCCTGTTCATTGCACTCATAGCAGATGATGTCTCTCTTGTTTGACTTTCTGTGACCATATGAAGCTTCAGATCTTCTGTGTCCAGAGGAGGGGCTCGGACTTTCTGTATTCGGAGGAGGATTCATTCTGATTCCCTGACCTTCTAGAATTTCTGAATTTTCTTTGCCTCTCCTTCCATAGCTGATCGACCCCTTCTAGAGAGAAGAGACAATTCGTCTTCTTCTGATGAGGATCTATCTGAGGTTTCTTCCATAGCCTGCAAAATCTTATAATCAAGTTTTTTTGTTAGATTTTAATGCTAAAGGCTTACCTTTCTTCTGAGGCTCGTCATCTTCTAGCTCTATCTCATGGCTTCTGAGGGAGCTAACAAGTTCCTCCAGAGATATCTTGTTGAGATCTTTAGCCAGTTTAAGAGCATTGACCATTGGCCTCCTTTGCTTTGGTAAACTTCTGATGATCTTATTTACGTTATTAGCAGTAGAATACCCTTTGTCAAGAACTCTCATCCCAGCAACAAGAATATGGAATCTTGAGAACATCGCTTCTATAGATTCACGGTCTTCCATCTTGAAAGCTTCATATTTCTGAACGAGCGCAAGGGCCTTGGTTTCTTTAACTTGTATGTTGCCTTCATGCGTCATTCTCAGAGAGTCAAACATGTTTTTGGTTGTCTCTCTGTTTGAGATCTTCTCATACTTTGAATATGAGATGGCACTGAGAAGAATTGTTCTGGCCTTATGATAGTTTCTGAAATCATGCTTTTGTTGGTCAGACATTCTTTTTCTATCTATCTTCTGACCACTTTCATCTACTGGATGTATGTATCCATCAATTACCATGTCCCATAGGCCAACATCATGAGCCAGAAATAAGCTCTCAATTTTGTCTTTCCAGTAGTCAAAATTTTTCTCCATCAAAGACTGAAGGTTTGCCGCTGATTCTGTCCTTGTCATTGTGATAGTCATTGCTGATGTTTTGGCTTGTTCCCACCATAGTGTTTTTCTAAAGCTTGGATCTTGTACTGACACGGTTAAGTGTATGAACTCAGAACCAGGCGCTCTGATGTCAATTGAAGAAGTGAGAAACACAAGAAGGGGGGGGGTGAATTGAAACTTAAAAATAGAAAGCAATAGACTCAAGATTTTTATCCTGGTTCGCTTGATCTCAAACTACTCCAGTCCACCCGCCAAGGTGATTTTGCCTCTCTCCAAAGAGGACTTAATTCACTAATCAAACAGATTACAAATCTACTTTGACAACTGCCAAAGTCTTCTTGAGTATAACCACAACCCAATTTATCTCAAGGAAAAATATCTTAATCAAAGAGAAATTTATTGTGTACTATTTGTTTTTCGTTACAAAAATTGTATCACTACTGTGATGTATTACACAATTTGAATATAGGATGAATATGAATATTTGCAGCTTTTTGAGATTATATAGAGCAGTTGTTATCCAAATCGTAAACGATTTACCCATTGAGCTTGTTTATATACGCGTGGAAATCTGTCTAAATTGAAAAGTGATAATGGGCACTTAATGCACTTTCCATACTGAGAAGATTCTTGTCTGAATGAAGTCGTTGCATATGATATTGTCTTAATGGAAAAGTAACGCTTCAGAACTTGGGAATCTTGCATGTTGCTTTACTTCAGAACTTTGATAACTCAGAGACATGGGGATCTTTTGGCGCGTTATACTTCTGTTCAGAATCAGAATATCTTTTACTTTAGTGCAGATTATGATCATCATTCTTCAGAACATTCTGATTGCTCAGCTTGAAAGCTTCAGTGGCTTAACTTCTGATGTCGTTTCAGTCAGAACTTCTATACAACATACAACACAAATTTAGAGTGCATATTTGTTCTTTGTGTTTGTTATCATCAAAACTCTAATGAGGGTTGTAGAATCAAACTATGTTCTAACAGTAGGTGTTCTTGTACACTAAACAGGGTAAACAATTATGTGTGTTCATTTACTTTCAGTATTCTTAACTGTGTTTATCTTGTCATTGTGTTTTGATCAGATATCAATGTCTCGACATCTCTTAGGGCATCTGATATCTGTATACCAGAATTTCAAGGGTTTTCTTTTGCTTTGAGGCTCTCAAGCTTGTTTCAATTGGTTTTTGTATCAATCATCGCTTTAAGGTGTACATATCAAGTACATTTTTTTCCTTCTAGTTCTTCTTTGAGCATTGGATTGTGAAATTATGGTTTTGGTTCATGGTTATTGTGGACTTCTTTCTTCATCAAATATTCATCAAGTCAAGAGGTTTATTGAAGTGTGGAACATGGGCTCATCTACCCATCATTCATCAACTTGGGTTTCTTCATCCAATTATTGCTTCAAATGCAAGTTGTTGGGAACATGGGTTTAAGGCATTAAATTAGGGTTGTGAAGGCTTGAGGCAAAGCATTTCATATGATCAATTGACTATTTGTAGCACAAATTTTCCATGGGATTCATCTTATTGTATCAAAGCTAAAAGCTAAAGGCTATGAATAAAATAAAAGTACTAAGGCATTCCATTTATTTGAGGGTATCTAGACAGGGTGATGCATTCCATTAATGAAGGTAAAAAGAAATAGCATGACATAAAATCATTCACGTGACAATTGAAAAGTTTTGTACATAATGAGCTACATGGATACAAAGTCCAAAGGAGGAGACTTAGAAATCTATAAGAGAAAGATGGTTCGAGAGTGTTTCATTTAAATTTACAAAACCATTACCCCATGAATAACTATAAAAACCATTCAAAATCAAGTCATAAAATTGTTCAAAATTACATCCAAACATTGGTTTTATTCATCAAAGCTTCATCATCCAATGATCATTCATGTT